>CM075005.1:17537254-17548218 GCA_037576675.1 Pangasius sanitwongsei
TCATTATTTTTGAAGGCATCTTTGCTCTACAGCATTTCTTTGCATGTGCCTAAGACTTTTGCACAGTACTGTAAGTCTTTGATATTTGGCTGTAATATTGATTTTCCATAAGTAGATTAGGTTGTATATGTACAGGTAGGCGTGGAATCTTTCAGTGGAAATAAAATGGAATCTGTAAATGCAATTTTCTCCCTTTTCTCATTTGGAGGTAACTAGATTTTTACTTCTTGTTGAGCTACATACAAAACAAAACATACTTCATTTCAGGAATGCATGTTGTTGAGCACACATCACATTGAAGAACATTTTTAATTTAAAGCTGAATATAAATGGGAGGTCTTATTGAAATATTTAAAACAAACAAAGTAAATTTTCAATATCTTGAATATTTAATATTCAAGATTCTGCACTATTTCTATGTTCCTAGTTAAATGTAAGCAAATTTGTGATACTGACCATGCTTTACAAAAAATGTCAGATTTTCCTCATACCTAATCTCTTCTACTGAAGCATATGTTCAGAGGACACTCTGATAGATTTAATCTAAAATGGATCATAAGGTTTTGCACAAACTTGTGGAGTCCATGCCAGCTCGAGTGCACACTGTCATTAAAGCAAAAAGGGGACATATCAAATACTAATTCTCATAAAATACTCATTCAAGATTCGACTTTTCACTCAAGTAATATAATTTGTAACATAATATAATATATAATAATGTAATATATGTGTATGACTTTTGGACTCCATTGTATATGGATATCATGCAATATTATTGCCAAATCTCAAAGAAACACAAGTGGTCGTTACAACATTATAACCAATCATCTGAAATAAAAACAACATAAATATACAAAACACGCAATGCTATGCATGTAACAAGGAGCTAACCTTCAATTCCCATTTTGCGTCTTTAACATCTCACAGCTATTCCACTTTTCCGTAAAAGTCTCGGTAATTCTTCCGCCATCACACCTATTTTCTAGCCTGTCTCACTGACAGAGACTTTGATAGCTCACACCCCACAGGTGTCAATCAGCTCTGATGGACAGTCTGACCCTTCCTCCCAGAGGAAGGCCTGACAGACTAACAGCACTCTGACAGTCATCTCAAAGGCAATGGCTTTGTATTATCCTTTACATTATCTGCCGTGCTTTCATAACGATAAAGTGCAGGCTCCAAAGGAACACTAGAACCATAGCTCAGAAATACTGCAGTCTCTGATTATGCCATGTGAGATGAAAGGCATATTTCATACTGACTATATACCCATTTTTCACTGACACAATACACTTTCCATTCATTACAGTTCACTGTGGACTCGCCTGGATCGGGAAAGGCTTCTTAGAAGTGGTTTTGTTTGTCCCTGGTATCAGATTTCTGCTGACTATTTATATGATGATGTATTTATTCTTTTGGACAGGAAGAGAGATTCCTTCCACAACAGGAAAGACACTGATAAGACATTAGGGATTTGATTATTTTGACCTGAGGTATTGCATTCACCTAAGTGTATATTTTACAGCTGAGTGTAACCACAAGTATGTTCTGGGCAAGATCGCAACAGACATGTCAGAATGTCATGTATTATACGCTCCAAAATAGAAACCTATTTATAAATATAATAAATTACTGTATTGTGACTTTAAGTGCTGGCATGCAATTTCCCTCTAACTCCATGACCATAAATAGCATCTCTTCCAAATAACCCTCTTTTGTACCATGTAGTGTATCATAATAAAAATTATATACAGATTTATTTTAATCAACAGGCATTTTAATTAACTTTCTTTAAAAGGTTTACATCATAGTTCATACAAAGAGCCAAAAAACACACAATAAATTTAAGATCAAGATCCACACAAGAATTAGAACAGGAACACAAGAAGGAAAAGTAATAAAAAGCTCTTAAATCTGCATTTCTGACAGTTGAATGATTTAAAAATTGGAGCAAAGTAATTCCTCCCGATAGAGATCCACTCCCCAGGATTAGCCCTGCTGACAGCACTAACCCAGTCAAAACCACATTTCTTCATCCTCATGTTGATTAATGAAGGTGGAGTGCTGATGATTTTTACATGATGTAGAAAGGCCTGTGCAGGCCAGCCAAGTGAAGCCTGTTATTCTGGGCCCTGCTGAACTCAGCATCCCACCAGAATGAACCCAAAAAGCCGCCTTTTCACAGCACAAACAGAAGCCTGTGAGCACAACTCACAGCTTGTGTGGAAACAGAGTTGAAGGGTCATGTAAACTTGCAGGCGAGGCGAAGGCTTGGAAGAGAAAGGCAAAACAATTGTCTCCTCAACCCGGGGCTGTGTTCGCATAGAGATCTGGCTGGCATAGCAAACACCTCTGTATCCCCTGACAAAGCTGAAAAAGCAGAGGGGAGAAGTAGGCCTTTACAACATGACACTCTATTTAGCTGTTGCCAAATCAGGGCAACATCATGGAGCACCTCGCTGCACGGTGGAAGGATGATAATGGCACTACAAGGCCTCAGCTGCACACATGAGCCATGAATTTCTTGGCTTGTCATGAGCACCTCTCAGATGTGCATCAAGGATCACATGCCTGGCTTAGGTTTTCTGGATTGTTCCAACAAGCACTAGCGGGATTTCCAATTTTCTAGTCTGCTGCCTGGTTGCAGGAGTTCAGCGCCGAGTTTAAGAGGACGTACATGTTCTCAACAGGCTGCTCAGAGTGTGGGCACAAAAGGAGATGTAAACCATGAAACACAACCATTCTATAAAGCTGCAGCTTTTCCACCTACAGAAGCAGTGTTGGGTTAAACTATCACTTTGGTGGCTTGGCTGGGCTTATGTGGGTTTCACTCCGATAAGTACCATTATTCCACATGAAAGAGCTTCATAATGGATAGAGCCATTAATGTGAATTTCGTTACCACTTGTATCTAAATCACATGATTATGGAAAGAATGCCTAAGCAGAGTAAAAGGAAAAAATACAGTGTCACTGCCAAATAATAATTCATTTTTAAAACAAGAAGACAGCTCAGACTAGTGGATTCAAAATAAAAAACTCACCAGCCCTTTCTGGTAAACAGCAAAGTTATGTTTAAGTGAACTTTGAGCCTCTATTACTGTGTCAAAGCTCAAAAGAGAGAGAGAGAGAAAAAAAACATATGAATCCATCCACCCACCATCCCCAGAAAAAAAGTAAAGAAAGCTGCACTGAGACTGCAACTACTCAGCCAATCAAGGAATTACTTCACCACCATAGCACCCCAGCACAGGTGAGGGTGAACCAGTAGCTCCTGAAATAACTCAGACCCTGTCTAAATATAAAATAAAGGAAACCTGGATTCATTTTCCTCTGACAAATCTAAGATTGCATAATATGCCATGCCAAAAACAAAACCTAGGGCTAGATATTTACCTTTCACAATACAAAAGGTATACATTATATCAATATAGTCATTATATCAATTTATTTCTGTGTCAAAGGTATGCTCAAGACTGTCTATTTCAATGAAACCCAAAAGGACCATCATTGGAAAGGGTTTTATTGTATACTACAACTCAGCTACCAAAGCAAGACAAACTGGTATCTTCCCCTCACAGAGGATATGAAGTGTAAAAACAATATGGATGGTGTAAAAAATCCCCTAAAATCTCAGTAATTTGTCATTTATGAAATAAAAAAGTGCTTAGAGGAGACATTCTGAAAATAAAAGCCGTCCTTTCTTCTGCTCAGAGATGACTTACCAAGCTACACCTCGCAAGGCACAGCTCCCTTAGGCACTGAACTAGCAAACACAGTTTGATCTGCTGTACTTTTGGATTTGCATCTGGAGGGCTGTTCCTCATGGTGACAGTCCCGGAGGGAAGATGAGAGTATCGCATTCTGTTCACTGCGCTCCATCACGCCATCCAGGCCATATGCTCTCTGCTCAGCTGGTGCCACACTGCTGCCATCTCACCAGCCTGCTCTGGCTACTATTCACAACCACTGGCTGCTCTACTCCCAATCCGCGAGGGCATAAAACCCAACATACAGACAAGATGGGTGAGAAAAGCTCCCTAATTTGTTTTGTATAATTATGGTGGTCTTCCATAAACTAAAAGTCATGTTTACGTAATGCTGCATATTAAGGAGAAGTTGCATATAAGGTATGCTGCATGGTATTAGAGGAAGGGTAATTGGGGTTAGATTACTGGGGTAGGAGGAGTTCTGTGATCCTGTGACAGTTTGGGAACACTGCACATAGAGGACCCTCAGTGTGGCCAGACATGCTCATCAGCGTGGGTGTGAAATTCAAACGGACTGATCCAGGGCACGTTCAGGATTACACCATTCCCCCTCCCTTTGTACCCATTCCTAAGCACAATAGGCTGCCTGTGAAGGAACTGGAGTGAGCCATTAGTTGTGCTGAAGTGTTGATTCATAGTTGCTGTGGGAAAAGGAAGGATCCGTCGGGCTCAGATTACTCAGCTCACCTGGCTAACCGGGGCCTATAGCAGCTCCCTCAGCAGGTCCCTAATGCTAGCATCAAAAACTCTGAAAGCAATGGGATATGTGGCTAAAGTGTATAATGACTCAGAATTAGCTGAAAGCAATGCCATATCTAGAGTCAGAGCACATATTTTGATTTGTGTCAGCAATGGTGATTGCATTGCAATCTCAAGCAGATGGAAAAAATGAAGTAAATATAATCAGCATATTGAGAGAGATTGTAATGTCTATTAATGTCTATTCTGTATTATATAGAATGTCATATCATATACCATATAATTAAAACTATACAACTGAACGGATCCGCAGTGAATTTCATAAAAATGTAACAAAAACATGATCTTAAACTGTATTATTTATTATTGTAATTATTTCCAATTATGTTCTGTTACTAGTATATTTTACAAAAGGGGGGGGGGGGGGGGGGGGTTAGGGATCGGCTGCACCACAAAGTGCATTTGTCCTGGAGGCATAAACTTACTTCATTCCCACACTGTCAGAATGCATTTTTGTTCTTGTCTATCTGACTCAAACACGCTTGTCAATCTCACACTAGCGAGAAAACACTGAAAATCGGGCCTCATAAATGTATAGATTTAGAGGCCTGGTAGTGGTGCAAGGTTTACTTGTAGGCTATAAATAAGAAACTGGTGGAAGAGCAGTGGGGAACAGGTAATGACTTGCTGCTTTTAAGCTTTGTTGAAGGTGCAAACGCTACAGGATTTATAAAGTCATGATCAGTTCCCGGGAATTAATGTACTTGCTTTTTTGTCTATCAAGTATTCAACCTCTGAAAATGACCAAAATACACATCTCCATATAACGCCTACCTGCAAATAAATACCATGGAGCATTCCTGTGGGTGGCCTCCCATCAGGGCATGCAGCAGCCGCTGATGCAGATTTGTTTGGTGTTTGAAGACGGACGAGTGACAACAGTAAAACGTAGCTCTTTAAAGTACATTTAAAAATGAAGTTTTACCATTTTGAGTTAAAAGGCTACTGATAATATATTGATAGAGGTATATTGATCAACGTATTTAAGCACTTGAGAGCAGCAATTAACCACATCAATCTCCCATGTGCATCTTTCTCGGGGCTGACGTCAGTCAGCATTAGGTTTAATTACGCAGTGGTGCTAACTGAGAGAAATGTGCTTTCAGTTCAGCTACATCACACAGCCCTGACACATTGCTCAATAGGGCCTTAAGGAACAATGCAGCCAGACCCATCGACCACCTTTCCTAGCCAGTCAAGGGTATCATTTAACCAAGAGTGATAATTAGATGCAGAATTTACTGAAAACTGTCAATGGCCATGTCAATAGAAGGACTCTCAGCATCCATCATTCTGCAAATCAATGCCAATTTTCGTCTATGAATTCAAGAAAATGATAGTGTTCAAATAAATGGCCAAAGAAGGAAACATGAAACTCCTTGGGGAGGAATGAAATGACTCAATTTCTCCCCTCTTCGAGCTGTTGGATGACTGGCTCGCTCAATAGTAAAGGTCACAGAACATTATGGGAGAATATCTCCCAAACAAGATGTAGAACATCACAGGGACATGACAGCAAGCTCAGGTTGGCCTAAGATACAGCATGCCTATATATATCTCTGTACCGACAGATTCAAGGGCAGGGTCAGTGGGTGCTAGACTCAGCAGGAGCTGAAGGTCAACAACATGGTGTGGACATTAAAAATGAATGTAACTGCTGCATCAGACTGAGCAAATGACCAGTGGGTGGGTGATGTTAGTGGTAATCTTCAGAGAGGTATAAAGATCAGTGAGGCACTGTTTTCTGTAAGAAAATGAGAAGCACTTAGCCAATAACGAGAGTCTAATGAAGATCCTTTTAACTGCAAGCGAGCTTCAATTGGAAAAACATTTGTCTTAGGAAAACTCTGATTAATGCATGACTTCTATTGTAGGCTTGCAACTGATGAAATTTGCTAACGTAACATAACGATGCAGTTGAATGATAAAATGATGTGGTGGCAAAAACAGTGCCACATCCCATTAAAGTTATGTGTGAGCATTTTATAGATTCTGCAGTGTGTATAGGTTTTGGCAGTGGAAACGCAGTACTTCATTTTGCCTGACAGGCCATTTAATACCACATAATTACAAATCCCTCACAGGCCAATTACTTTCAACTTACAAACATTTACAAAGACGTCTAAATGTAACCTAAACTTTATAGTCTGAATAAGCTAAAGTCTGACCTCAATAACTGTCTCCCATCATACAAGATACACGTTAAGAGGCATTCATATCATAACCTAATGGAGCAAAAATATCTGAGCATTTTATAAGTTAGAAATTCATAGGCCAAATATGTATCCTTATAGTGACTATGACATTATGAAGGAAGCGCTGCCTCTTTTTTGAAGAGGTGGAGGCGGAAGTAGCTAGGCTTATGCTAAACTATCATAAGTGTCATGGTTCTTAATGACGTGATGAGCAGACAGGATTCTTTATGGCCTCAGTCTAGACTGGGTTGTACCCCATGACAGGCAGGTAAATGAGAGCAGGAGAGTATTCATCAGGGGCTGGAAAGCCGAGAGCAGTCATATTTAATCTTTCCGACTGCATCCTTGCCATCAGCTCTCTACTGACAGTGGCAAAAGAAAATGATTTGTGCAGATCAATCACTGGCTCATCGGAGGCCAGTCGTAGCTGCTGCATGTTTAAAAGGCACCACTGACAGACGCTCTCCTACCACCTGATTAAAGGCTTGCGATGTCTCGCTAACCTTTCGTTTGAGGGATGATTGTCGCTGAGTGACAAATACTTCTTGGTTGCGGTGCAAGGCAAGGATTTTGACATTCAGATTCACCAGGCGCACTCGGGAACAGATGTCACTATTGGCAAGGATGCTTGACAGCAACAGCCGGTACGGCAGAGCTCAAGGGGCCAGGAAACAAGCGCTTACTGGCCCCCTACGCTGACAAGACTCACAACAAGTGCGTGCTTTTACATCTCGGGGCCAGCCCTTGCCTTTCCCTGGCTTGCAATTACCATCAAAGAACATCTGTTTGCCATAGCCCTGTTTGCCCTGCACTCACCTTGACCTGTCTTTCATTTACACACCGTGAATGAGGGAGCAACAGTGTGGGGAGGGTGCGAGTTGTGTGTCTTCTCTACTCGAGGCTGACACACGCGTGAACACATGTCCCCACCCACTGCTGGGTAAACGGAGCCCAGCGCTTAATGCTGTGCCTAATGTTCTAATGTCATCTCTGCTGGCAGCCATGTAAAAGGGAAGTGGTGGTAACAGATAGGATATCAAAGTCAATACCCTGTTGTGCTAAGCTCATCCCACTGTCCCTCTGAGCTGCCAGCTCTCTGAAAACCCAACAGAGCCATCAGACACTACCCATCAGGCAACTTGATACATGGCTAGCAAGCGCAAGAAAGAGAGCAAGAACGAGACAGACAGAGAAAGAGATAGACTGGGCCAAGACATTCAACTCCCAGATGCAGTCGAGGGGGTAAAGAGCTCTGCTGGAGAAGAATTAGGGCAAAAGGTATTGGTTAACATTAGTATTCTGACCTTATATGCCATGTACTTAACGTTATTCAGGACTTGATCCATGATGTGACACATACATAACAATAACTGAAGAAACAGTATTTAGGAGTTTTACAGCTGTCAGTTACTGTGATACAGATAAAAAAAAAATACAGGTAAAGCAGGTAAACATGGGTAAACATGAGAAGTCATCAGTCAGAGATTGCACTCTATTTCAAGTACATGAAAACATAAAAAAAAAAATACAGTTATTGATTGAAAACAACTACATTATCATGTTGATTTTAGCAATAAAGGATTCTTCCAGGCTCCATCCAGGACTAGGAAGCTCTAAACATATAAATTGTGCAAAATCTAAGCATTAGTTTATACCTGTCCGATAATAAATTCCTTACACATTTCCAGCCATTTCTTGTGGACCATATTAGCACATATTGTCTGCGGGTAGTCCTAGATTAATGGCAGTTCCTGGGAGTTAAGTGCCTATAGTGCATGCCAGCTTCATTCCTCTTTAATACTGGCAGTCAATTAACACTTTCAGAGGAAATATAACACCTCGGAGATAAAAAGCAAACTAGAACACAGGAAATTTTGGCACTTGCATATATAAGAGACAACACTGATCAGTTCCACTTGGCTGGGTTACTTAGCTTTAAAAAAAAAAAAAAAACAATTAAAAATCATAAGGTTTTTCCTCTAAATATTTAAGAGCAATAAAAATATGTGTGCAGGATATACCTAAAACACACAGATGAAGAATACAGTCCTAAATAACATGTACTAACATGTAACACACGATCCTTTATGCATCCAGGTTAAAGAAAACGACAAATTGGAAGTGATTCTCACAAATGAAAACCAAATGTTCAGAATACAAATGGCATGTCCTTATGATATTTTTTAAACACTAAGCTCTGTAATTGTTAAAAAAAAAAAAAAAAAAAGCACATAATTTTGGAGGAACATGAGAATTGTGTGACTCAGTAAACCTTTATGCAAAAGCTGCAGTGCAATACAGCTCATGCTAGCTCTGCATTTGTTTGCAATTATCCCATATTTTTTCCTAAGTGAACACTTCAAAATGAAACATTTGCTCATGTGCTTGTACGGATGTTGAATATGACTGCAGTAGCCCTGCAGGAAGAGAGCTGCTCTTTGTGTTCCCCTCCCTGTACTGTGACCTGTCATTTACAGCTGCTGTTCAACATCTCCAGGGTTATTGTAAACTGTGACTTTCATCACTCAGAGGTGCTACTGACAAATCCTAAACAAGATCAAAATACATTCGGTGTAAATGGCACATGGATTTTTCGATGCTCGGCTAGGTTAATGTATGCAACCTGTGCAATCACACAGTATGTATAGTATCACAGCAACATGCTTCCAATAACAGGGGCCAACAATAAAATAGATGCACAGTTGATTAGGATAGGGAACTGTTCCATTCTATAGCTAAGCATACATACCATATCTGGGACAGAATTCAAACTCGGTCATTTTCTAAATCTGGGAGGTATTTACAAGATAAAACTTTCCGTAACTGAGGAAAATAAACCTAACACATGCTTGAGATCATTATGCAGTGATTTATGATTTCCTGTTATAAATATGTACACTGTGTGCTGTAAAAGGTTGGCATTAATGAGCTATGAATATCCCCTCTCAACAGTAAAACACATTCTTTGTTAACCACGACTGAATCATCATTAAGTTTAACAGGTTTTCCGAAGTGCATTAGCTTCAGTGGCAGCGCTGCATGGGGGAGCTGAAACCACTCACACGATGCTGGAAACAAGGCTGTTTAGGGGCTTTTTTTTATGAAGCACACATGTACAAGAAACTTTTATAAAGTAACGCTGTGAAAAATTATATTCCCATGGAACACAAACATACCAAACAATCCTCAAAATGTTACACAAAAATACAAACGCACACTCGCAATACTCATATACAAGTGGCTAGTCATACCATCTTATCAATGTCAGTCAATGTACCGGGAAGCCAGCAGCTCCTATAATTTCCCCCCTGGCTGCTATCAGCCCAGCTTCAGTTCAAAAGCAGAAGCACGGATTGCACATCACATCACAAAAAAACCCACCTTGGGTGATAAAGGCACTTATAACCCTACATATATTTATGGATACCATTAAAAACAAAGCCACTATAAAGAAAATAGCTGACTGTGGACTAAAAAGCCCGAAGGACCCAATTTCCTCCTGAAGCACCTGATGGACACTGTGACAAGCAGATTGCTTTCCAGCACCAATTTTTGGAGCATGTGAAAAATGGGGCTGCATGCAGGTATGTGGTCCAAGATGACTCATAAATCTTCCTTTATCTCCTCGCTGGTGTTAGCAGAAAAGGATGAGTTGCTTTTTTTTCCATCTCATTCACATGTCTATCTGTCTGTTATCCGTGCCCTTGAGCAAAGATTACTGATGCCCTCCCTTTGATATATGACACATCGCACAGTGCAGCTTTTCATCCAGTGAATTAACCCAGAAAAAAAAATGCAAACCTGACTGACATCAGCTCCCAGGCTTTTTCACAATTCTTTTGTGTTCATCATGAACCCCCAACCACCGCCCTCCCCCCAAACCTAATCTATATATGCACTCCCCCCAACCTAATATTGAGCAGACAAGGCAGAGAGCATTATGGGTACCGAAGTTTGGTGGCAAATTGTTTATCTGACCTCAGCACATCTCTGTATTGTATAATTTGCTGTGTGTCATCTCTGTGTCATCGTCATAGCAGATTGAGCCCGATGGCTGGGTTGGCTGTTTCTGTTATACAGTATATAGAGCCTGGTACTGTATAATAATGCATTACATATTTATATCATAATTGAAATGTATTTAGGCTCTTGAAAATTATATATATATATATATATATATATATATATATGTGTGTGTGTGTGTGTGTGTGTGTGTGTATATATATGCATATATATATATA
>CM075005.1:17548318-17565183 GCA_037576675.1 Pangasius sanitwongsei
ATATATATATATATATATATATATATATATATATATATATATATATATATGGCTTTGCATGTTACACATAATTACCATAATCCCAAAATTCTAAATATTTCTGCCAATAAACTTAAATAGTTCAAAATAGGACAATTATTTAGCAATTGATTGTACGTAGCTTTAACAATTGCTTCAATTAGACTCATTTCACAATGACTAATGGCACTGACCACTTTATTTTTCATATAGAGAATGTATAAAATGATACATTAACCAATTACTAGAATGTCTGTACCCTACATAAAAGAGAAATATTATTTATCCTTTAGAGCATGACTTCATTAACCTATTTCTGGTCCTTATTTATATTTAGAGGCTTAAATGGAACTAAACAAATTGCATCTACTTTAAGCTAACTATATGTGTATTTATGCAGGGTATAAGGCAATACAATGGTCTACAAATCATTATCAAAGTTAAAGGAGAAGTCATAAATAAAATATTATGCCACTGGGGAAGTGCAGCAACCCATTACTATAATGGAACTGCTCATGATCTATTTCATTAACATGCAGTCTTCAACCCAAATAAATGTATTCTTTGCCCTATGAGAGCAAATCCATTTAGAAGACTGAAAATGTTAATATTCTTCATCCTAAACTATGAGCGTGACGCATCAGGCTTAAGAAGTGTGCAGTGGATAATTCTCAGTGGAGGGAATTCAGTAGAGAGAAAAAAAGAAATCCCAAGAGAACCGAATACAAAAGGAAAATTGAATTTTTTTTTATATAACCCATCCGATTACGCGTAGGAGTTATGGTAACAGCATAATACGTTTGCAACATTACAACAGTTAAAGTGATTATAAATTGTTGTATCACCTTATTATATATGTTGTAAACCTGTGGATGTCGTATATGTGGTTAAAACACAAACAGATGCTGACTAATCAGGTAGGAAAATCTGGTGACAAAAATGATTATGACAACTATATCACAATAATAATCTCACTGTGTTACAAGGTAAACCACTATGCATAAACAGGAAATGTTAGGCGAGCCTTAATGATGGTGAACAACATAAACTATTATTAACCGTCATGACAGCTTGATTGAACTCATTCGAATGGCTGGCTGCTCAAGTAAAGCGAACTGGCTGAAAGTCTGCAGGTGAGGAAAAGCAGGTGACCTCAACATTTCCAAATTATAATTTGACAAGCACTATTATATTAAACAGCCATTCTGTAATATCATATTTCTCCTGTGACAGCGCATTGGACAGCCTGCTGTGAAAGTTTGCAGACATAACCTTTTGTCTGGCTGGGCCACCACTTTGCCCAAATCAATTCGCCATCAGCGTCTGTACAACTGGCAACTCAACAACTTTATTACATTTGTTATATTGAGCTCCATCTGGCCGGGGTCATTTGCCTTTTTAATTTAGTTGTCTTCTGCTCTCTAATTTGTCTCACATTTACAAATGGTGCCGACCGCTCCACAAAGCTGCACGCCGTCAGCTGTGGGAAATATATTTTCATACAAATATGCCAGCAGTCGGCAGCCATAAATTTGCTGAGCGGCGTTATTAATAGATAGTAACAGATGTTTACTGATTGTTGATTACCAGTCATGTTGACCAGAGAAATCTGTTCATAAATGGAATGGAATTTATTGTGCACCAGAACATGGCTCTCTCCTTGGCAGGACAGAGCATGCTGCCAAGTCTCTGTGTAGTGAATCAGCAAGACAAAGTCGCCTGCCTTTTCCTCTGAGGTACAGCAGCATATGTTCCACTGCTGAGAATGGCACACACATGCAGGGGACAGCACGCCATGGATTCATGGCACTGTTTAGGCCTTATTTGTGTCCTGTCCTCTCTGTGTGAGAGGAAACAACTGTTTGGCCACTGACATCTTGTACAGCAAAACAAATAGTTGCAGAGTTATGGCGTGCCACTCACTTGTCACTCAGCATCAACGTCTGCAGCCAAGCTTGCAATTAATCTTTCAGTAAGTGGCATGGCAGGTTTGACTACTGAGAGGAATGCTTGCCAAAGGTTACCCTATGCCTAAGCTCTGCTGCACAAGGACATTATTATAGATGCTGCAAAAAGTGCAACATGTGAAGTTCACCTGTTCTGCCACTCCATCATCCTACACTGTTGCTTTGAGATGGAAATCATAGCTGTCACATACCCAACTCATGTGATGACCTAAATCTCAAGTTCACTCAGACAGGTAATAAATAAGCACTGGAATATGAGAAACCAGGGCCAAGTTATATTAATGTGGTAAAATGATAGCATGCGGCAACCTTCAGCCAACAATTTGATATCTACATGCGTAGAAGTTTAACAAGGTACACTCATTTTTTACAAAGTGGAAAAGTGGATGCCTCTTTGGTGAAAGGACAAATTCAAGAGAGGAAAAAGTCTAAAGAGCACTGCTGAATCAGACAGGCTCTAGAGAGCAATCATATCTGTGCACAAGTTTTATTTACAGCCTTAGCAAAGGCACAGAGTGCACCACACAACAACTTGCAAACACTGACAAGTTATAAAACTTTAAGTGAGCTGTAAATAGCTCTGTCATTCCATCTGCGGTGTTATATTTCCAGTACATGTTACACGGCCAATGCGAAATCTTTATTCTTCCCAAAAAGGCATTGAGGGACACAACAGATAAATTACAACCTGACAAGAGCATATGACCAGTTAATCAAATAAACAAGTTTTGTTTCAAAGTTTTTTTTGAGGATGGGAGGTGGTGTTCAGAATTGCTTTGCTATCATTGTAAAGTTCATGCCAGGCCCTGGGAACAGCATGTATCCTCTGATACATTTTTACAGTTGCTTCACCTGCCTGATATCCTTCAGCCATTTCCTTCAGAAGCTGTCAAACACGCCAACTATAATATATGGCCCTTCCAATGAGAACAGCTGTAGCCATTCTCTGTGCTGCCTCTTGTACCTTGTCCTGCATGAAATAATACATCAAGATTAATTGATTTCCTGTCACTCTCAGAGAAAGGAAAATTAATTTTCATGTATCTTTTCCCCTAACCCAGCATATGAATTTTGTACATGGCAAGTAATTTAAGTTTTTTAATTATTCATGAGTGCAAAAAACATGATGAAGTGGGCTGCTGATCGCCTCGAGGCTGCAGTTCAGGCCTGCATCTGCACCCAGACAACAACAGCATATCCTAATGCTTGTATTAATAATATATGTATGTACATACATCTTAGTTCTATAGCTATTTCTCCGAGTACAGCCTGGGCGTAGAACGTCAATAGGCACTGGTTTGAATAATGTGATTGCTCGGGTTGGGTTGTAGGCCAACACACACAATGGTGACCATTTGGGAAAGAAAAATAATCACAGCAGTTTGGTGTTAATCCCTCCATTCCTTTGTGCAATTACCATTGATCATCAAATACCATGACAATCTGTAGCCAACAATGCATGACATAGAAAGCTTTAATTAAACTAAACATGTTTTCCTGTAATCAATTTGCAAACTTAGGATACTGGAATAAAAAATAGGTTCCTTTTTCTAAACATTTAAGCAAAAATCAGTTTGCCTACTAAGGAAAAAAGTGTGAGCCTCACCCAGAAACAAGTCAGCTAGACTCCTAAAACGACACAGCATTTGGAGGTAAGAATGATTGAGAAGCTCTCAGGAGTGCTTAAGTAACCATACACTATCCGCAATACCATCCGCCGCATAAGCGAGCAGTTTAAAAGAGCAAGGCCAAGTGGAGGATGCCATCTCCCTGCTGCCAGAGCCCACAGAAAGCCTGTCAGCCTGGCCAGCCTGAGATTGATGTGCAAGCTGCGCGTTATTCCTCGGCATTACATGTGACATGACAACCATGATGAATGAGAGTCAATTATGTTCAGAAATAGGCTGTTTTTTTCTAATATGTTGCCACCAATCACCAGCATGAGGTCTGTTCAGGAGGAGGCTGTCTTAAGAAAATACACCACATGAAAACTTGCTCAAGTTCAGGGACGTAACCCGGAGACCGCATGCAGCCTGGTGCCTGTGCGACAGAAAGAGCGAACGATACACTGTACAACCATCTAAACAATGAGAAGTACAAAGTCATAAGCATTGTTTAAGTGATACGCAAAGTGTAAAAGAAAACAACTTTTGACCTCCAGTTTTGTCAGGGCCTGTGGTTAGCGTAAAGCTAATTACAGACTGTGAGGGCTGGGTATTTTAATCTGCTTAATGTTGTGAATGTGGGACTAGTTAAATTGGTCTGTCTGGCAAAAGGCTCTAATTATTGTAAGAGAGCCTAATTAGCATTTAGTGGAACACCAAAACAACAGCGTCAAAAAATTGCACTAATTTCCCAATAAACAGTGTTCACAGTGTGCAATCAGGCTGCTTCGCAATACAATGAGAATTAATAGGATCATACCACAATGGTAAATCCTACAACTCCTGCTGAGGGTGTTAAATCATTTTTTGCTGCACACAGACTGTTGCCATCCACAGCAATTCCCAGGAATCCTAATAAGTATCTTCACTCATTACTATCATACAGTCCAAATTATGTGTAATTTCAAAATACTCTTCAGCAAATAATTAGGCAGATGATCTCAAGGATATGAGTAAAGTGGCTCTATCATGGTTTAACAAATGAGTTATTGGAATAGGCCTTTAAGAGAGTCTGTCATATTAAAGCTTTGTTCCATTTTTTTCCAGGAATTATGCATAATAAGAGGGTGGACTTAAAGTATTAACTGTGGACTTCAGCTTTTTGCTTGTATTGTGCAATAGGTAATATCAATTCTATTCGATATATTTTTATTTGCATTGCGCCTTTAACAATAGGTATTTTTACAAACCAGCACAAATCTGAGTCAAATATTTTTTACACAAATCTGAGTCTAGATTTAGGGTCCTGATGTTATTACAGTGGCAAGCAAAAACTTCACAAGACTCATTGAGAAACCTTGAGAAGAACCAGGCTCAAAAGGGATCCCTTTTTCATCTAGGTGAACAGACAGTGTGATTTTTGATAATTGCATTATAATGGTTATTTACAGAGAAATGACAATCCATGGTAGATAGGAATATGCAAATCTTGAAAATATTCAGGGTTTTGGATATGTTACAAGCATTTAGGTGAACTTGCAGATTCAGTTTGTGTGTGTGTGTGTGTGTGTGTGCAAGACTCTGGTGTATCCAGGTGAGATTATTCACTGCGGCAGGTAGGTGAATTATATGCAAACAATTACAAGATAAAGAATCAAGAGGAAAAGAAGCAGGTGGAAATGTAGAGCATCGGGAACCAGTGTCGTATCAGGTGATTGCAGAGGGTAAGAGGAACTAGAGCAGAAGAAGTGTATCAGGATCTTGCTCTGGCATCACTCTGAACAGTACATATGTACTGATATGAATATGTGGTCGGTTAGATTTAAGAGAACATATTATGTATAGTTTACATAAAAATATTACGTTTCTCATCCATACGTGATTACTATATTTAATTTAAACAAGTATCTAATCTCCTAGTTTGAAACATGTAAAATGAGTGTGATCAATTCACATTGTATTAATGTGATCTAATTATGATATAAAATCTCGCAAGGATGTTGACACTGACAGGAAGAGATGACTATAGTATTAAATTAAGCTGAATAACTCACATGAAGCACAATACACTCCTGGGCAATCTTCTGACCAATGATTTGTTGTTAAGACCATTAAAAGCTTAATATTTGCCATTTTGGGCAAAAAGTGGGTAACTTTTCTACCTGACAACACCAGGGCCTTGGGTTCAATCCTGACAGCACAGAATTTAATTTTATTCCAGGGCTTTTAAAAATATATGATCAAATCATGTTGACTGTACAAAAACAGCTGTGGTGATGCAACTCAATTCATTCATGTGGAACCGATGTAAACATCTGAATTAAGTAAATTCAATGAACTTTTTTTTCAGTGTACTTGCTTTAAAGGATGAGACTATGTTTAAGCTATTCCATAGTTGGGGGCTTTGTAGGAAAAAGGTTTGTCCACTGTTGTAATTTTCTTTATTCTAACTACTGATAAAGAACCTGCCTGTTCTGGTCGAAGCAGACATAGTGAATCGTAATAGACCAAAAGTTAGCTCAGGTGCAGTGGGCTGAATAGACCATTCAGTGCTTTATAGATCATTAGTAGTATATTATAATCAATGCAAAAATTTATTGACAGCCAATGCAGTGCAAGGAATTTTGAACAAGGAATTTTCATTCATTGTGTGTTACTCATCACTTAGTTATTGCCCATTTAGTATTTGGTTTGTGCACAGATTATATATCAATAATTAAATGCAATTTGCGAGAGACAGTATCTAAGTGATATTGTTGCCAATACTATTAATAAACAGATATGTAATTGATCTTCTATAAGTATTTCAGATGAACAAAATAATGGAATTGTAACTGGTTTTGTGATATGCCTATGAGCAGTGGGTGAGAGTTGTCCAGGGTTCCCAGTTCCATCCTGAGCTCTGGTTACCATTTGTGTAGAGTTCTGCATGCTCTCCCTGTGTCCGTGTGGGTATTGTCTGGGTTCTCTGGCTTCATCATTCCTCCCAAAACATGGCCGTAGGTGGACTGGCTATGCTAAATTGCCCCTAGGTGTGAATAAGTGTGTGAATGTGTGTATGAGATGCCCTGCGATGGACTGGTGTCCCATCTAGGGTGCATCCTTGGCGTGATAACCTTTATTGAAGATAAATGAATGAATCTTCCAGCTGATTTTCCACTACTGTCGTCCAGAATTTTATGATGCAGATCTTCTCAACAGCCTTAGTTAGTAATGAGAACAAAACAAAAAGCTCAAACTAACTACCTATTAATCTCCACTGTTTACAAACCTATGATTGTGCTGGATCATATTTGTACATTAGCCTTAAGTACTAGACGATACTGGAGACCTACAGATAAAAGAGTAAACTCTGAAGAATATTAATGTTAATGTATATCATTAAGGTGGCTTCTTAAACCTATTTGGATACTGCTTGTTTCTCAGATGTTTCCAGGATTGTTTACTTCACATCAACAATCATACAGCAGTGGAAAAGAAATAAAATGTAATAGAGGCCAAGATGTCTTTTGCCTTTCCACTGTAAAATTGCTTGCACTCAAGTGACTGTCATAATCATGTTATCTCTTTTGGATTGGGTTTAAAGAATACTTTGGCTTCAAGCTGAAACACTTTATTACTGAACCTCTACAAAACTATTATACCTAACGCAAATAGCCCTGCTTGTTGAAGCAAAAAAATTTCAAAATGGTTGTGCACTGAGGTTTTTTTTTTTTTTTTTGGCCTTACTCTGGTCAAGAAGAACCACAAAATGAAAAGGAATGTAGTGTATAGACAGACAAAGTCACTGCATAAAGGTCAGGGATTACATCATACCCAGTAACACTCCTTCTGCCATGGCATAACTAGACATGTACAGATTAATGGATGTGAGAGAAAATATAGAGCTCATTTGCTTCTCCAACACATGGCATTTATTGCACTCTGCTGATTATTTACTTACATTGTCATCTGGAGTTAATGTTCCCTGTCTTAGTAACAAAAACAGTTTAGAAAGGCAACTTCCACAAGTCAAACTCGGCAGTTTCCCAGACTTGTCTCTGCTATCTGTCTCTATTGAAACACTCTCTATTTATTTTGGAAAACTTAAACAACTGCTGTCATGTCCGCCCAGAGTTGGCATAGAGCACATAGGCATATTCATCATTACAAGGAGAAAGGGAGTGGTATTAATGGATTTTTTTTTCAACCCAAAGGAGATAACAGGAATTTTAGAGAGAAGGGTGAAGTAAATATGCTTCATGTAAATACTCTGGGAAGGTTAATGCTTACAAATATTCTCTGAAGAATACCGCTGAGAAATAGACTCCAGCAGTGTCCATAAGAGTTCTGCTCCTGAACTGTAGCTTCTGGTGATTTGTTGGCTACAAATCACCATGTATATAGGGATCCACATCTGTGCTTCTTATTAAAATAAGTACATGCTTTGACTTTGCTAAAGATTCTATGAGAGACTGAACCATGCACTAACCCTTCTCCATGGTGAAGGCCTTGAGCACTCTAGTCACTTACTGCACAATATATATGGAGCAATGCAACTGAGGGCACTGGTGTGAATAATATTCACTTTTCTAGCAGAGCTGTAATCGTGGAGATTTATGATTCCCCACTCTGTGGATGTCCTGGAGTATCCAATAAAAGCCATTCCACCACAGAATCCTGCAGTGGGCAAGAAGGAAAGAAGAAGATGGCTGTGGAGGGAGGTACAGCCAGTAAAAAGAGTCTCAATGCCAAACAATTCTAGACACTAGACACTACACTGTTATAGCGGAGCAATGAATAGTTCACACTATACTTATACAGTTAATTAATCAAGGCAGTCTTTAAGGACTACAGTTTTTCATCTAATTGAAGAATATTTCTGACTTAAGGCACATAAAGTGAGGATCATCTGGGCGATTACATAACTGCAGTCCATGTCAAATTCTCTTCAAATTTAACTTAAAATGTCTTAAAATGCATATTTGAAACCACTGCAATAAAGTACAACAGAACACTGCTTTCCTCCAACATCAGCTCATCACAATCACACAGAGCACATGGTAGCAAGCAAATAAACTTTCACTTTGAATAATGTTTTTTTAAAATGCATAAAATCCCTCCTTAATGTGGTCTAAAGGCCTACTTGTGTAATGATTACACCATGCAGTTTACATCATAACTGTCAGAGTCTATTAGTGTTCCTTTGCAAGGTAACTCTTGAGCAAACTGCATACTTGGAAAGAATACGAGCTGGGAAACATACCATGGTTAACGGGCCACAACTAGAATTCCAAAAATGTAAACCAGATATCTGTTGAAACATCACATTGTATCACATTACTTAGTTGCAGGGCACAGCCACCAGACACTACGAATAAATTTGTTTATTTGTTTGTTTCTTGTGGGTTTTTTTTAAAATAGAAAACCAACTTTTTATTAAACTAGTTTGGTTTTTGCCTTGGTCTAGTTTTTGAAGTGAAAAAGACGAGGGTTACTCTAATGGACATTATAAGTTACAGGACCTCTCAGTATACTTGACTTCAAGTCTGATTGCTCTCAGGAGTCCTGTAAAATGTCAAAGCATTTCTCACGGACACTCTCCATACCCTCACACATCATAAACACACTCTGTCACCCTGAGCCGCTACATGTCCCTGAATAAACCATCCTGACATCCTCTCTCTCTCTCTCTCTAGTGGGGGAGGTATAGAGATGGCTTTGCATAATTTGTAAGTGTGTGTGTGTGTGTGTGTGTATGTGTGTGTGTGCGCATCATGCTTTTATCAGCCCCACTTTTTGTCATAAATCAAAAGGATATAGTCTGACAAACAATCCAATATCCAAGGTTAAGAAAACATGCAGAAAATAAATCACCTCAGTGTCATGTTCAATTTTTATAACAGCATTAAGCTGCAATAACTATAACAAGGGCTAAATTGGTATAAGAACACGACTGTTCTCCTGGCAGAGGAACATACTCCTGTACAGAGTTCCTGAAAGAATCTGATGCAGCTCAGACCTTAAACATATCATATTCTAATGTTTCACTGCTGTCACTATATTTTATGCTGCTTGTTACTCTTGTGTGACATGGATCACTCACCCAGTAACAATCTCTGGTACAATCTGTGTGTAAACAATATTGTGTACCAGCAAGAGTTTCATTTGTACTAAATCATTTGAACTGCCAACATTTGAGCCTCTGACTTGGAACAAATGCTGTCTGGGACTTTTGCTTCTGAACTCATTCAGCTGTACCTGAGCCATACAGTGATGTAGTAGAGGCCAAATGCTTATACACTCAGCTTTGTTTGTAAATACTGGCCGCTAATGTTTGATTCATTTATATACACTATAACATGGCCACTTTTTTTTTTTTTTTTTTTACACATTAAACTACACCGTTCACAAGCCTGTGACAATTTTTTATAAAATGCTCCAGCTGTTTGCAAAGATGTAACATTTTCAGTTCATATGGATATCACAGAATTTGGCATGAGGACCATGTCCGAGCTTAGCTAAGATGCTACATTTTAGGTAAAAACAGCTATATTTTGATAGAAAACACATACTGTTTTTTTTATATGTCAACAAAACATAGATTAACAACTATACATGTTTTTTTAATCTCCTTGGAAAGTTGACGCAAAGAGTAGAGAGATGCTACTGCTATTAGCAAGTAACTCTGCTAGCAAGTAATATTATTAGCCTGACTGTCTTGACAACGCTGGAATCAGCCCCAAACTCCATCTCCCAGAACACACCGCAGCCTACAATTATGGCCGCCAAGGACTACGACACCCAGTCGTCTCATTTAACGTCACATTCATAGTCACCAGATTACTGATCATACACGTGTACCACTCACATATATAAGCACACTCCACACACTCACTCTTTGTGAAGTTTCCGCTCAGCTCTGTGTTTTTGCAACTGACATACCAAGTCTTTTCATCAGTGTTCTCGTTCATGGTTTTTGATCTGGTCTGTTTTCCTGGTTTTGTGATTTTTGCCTCTGTTATCTAGGGCTGTGCCATAACGTATCGTCCATCGCTCACTGTATGCTCGACTGTATGCTGATGTGACTTGAGGCCAGAAAGATAGTGTTGAATGTTATTATTGTCATATCGTCATTTATATCGTTACCACAAAAAATACCAAGAAATATTGTGATAAAGACTATATCGCCCATCCCTACTGATATCCTGTTTGTGAATCGCCTGACCTACTGCCTGTCCTTGACCATGTTTAAACCATGTTAAGTGTTTTTCAGCTTTGTTTGTTGTTTGCCACCTTCAATAAAAGCATTACCTGCAACTGCAGCCGTCTTTGCTGGGTCACACTGCCAGTAATAAACACTACTTTACCACCACTAACTGTACAACTGTGTACTTGTATAAATGATGGGAAATATATTGTGCGGTTTCATTTAAAAATGATTTTTAGGTGGATTAGCAGCCTTCATCTACTCTTATTACTCTACTCTCATACTAAAATTCTGAATAGACAGTACCATTTCATTCATTTAAACATTGAACATGGAAAAACGTGTTTGTTTTTTTTTTACACAATTTCTTTTCCCCAATGATTTTTGCGATTAGCAGCAAGTTACCCATGTAATTAGTTATAAGTTCAAGGTTCTTTATTTGTCACATACATATTACATATGTGATGTAATGTAGTGAAATGTTTTTCCTTAGTTCCTCGTCCCACAGTGCAACAATGATACATATTAAAAACAGAATATAATCAAATAATATAAAATAAAATAAATTTTACTTTAAACCTGCTTTTTTAAGTTTTACTTTAAACCTGCACTGTCAAACTATCCCTAACCAATGGATGTGCACGTTTGTTTTGGCACATGTTTTCTGAATGAATGTTCTACAAATTGTAGTTATTTTCTTGATTTTAAGGACACTACTTGTATCTAGTGTATAATGTAATTTTCAATTAAATCTTAAAGCAACTACTGTATATGAAGCAGTAAAAATAGAAGAAGCAAGTGTAAAACCTGGAGTCACACTAAAACCACTTACAAAAAAATATAAGAAACAATAAGAAAACCACAACATAAATGTTAAATGATTTATTTACAACCTGAGAAAGGACCCCATCGCTGTGGATGTATTGGACTGTACTAATGTATTAGCGCCTACATTAATTTATACTTCAACTGAATATTCTAGCTAAATTTTCTATACAAATAAACTAACAAATAAGCAAGTAAACAAACTAAAAACAAATCAATTGAATGTCATTTAAGAAGGTAGTGAATATATATATAATATTAAAAAAATTATATAAAAAATCTGTTCTAAAAGTCATACATTATAATACACAGATGGAAAAGAACAAAATAATGAATTACTGCAGTACTATATATTACGCATATGTAAATACACTGATTAGCCGTATTTCAAATTCTGACAGACTTCCCTAATACACAGCCATATAAAAGACACGTAGAAACACACACACTCATACAGCAAGTGAAAAAACACGGCGGCATCTGGCCAGCTTGCTTCTCACCCTGAGCAGACACAAGCATTTATAACCTTAAAAATGACTTCTGGGTAGCAGGTATCCAATTATTTGTTACCCAGGAAGCTGTGCTAAATGGAGAGGCTCGATGATTTACTTGCAACCTCTCCTTTTATTAAAACACTTTGTCTTATTGTTTTATTGATTTACAATCTGTCCTACTTTTTTGGCATCTGAAAACAATCAAGCAGCAGAGCAGCAGAATGTTTGGACATTAATCGTTAAAAGACAGTGTTTTATTCCTGGCCAGGGGTTTGCCTCACCAGCTGCTATGCATTCTGGTAAAAAGGAATGATTTATGGCCTTGTCGCCAAAACGATGAGGCAGACTCATTAACATATCGACAGCACCCAAGATGGATCATCAGCATTGATTATTTCATGGCCTGTTGATGCCCATTTGTTAAAAAGAGTGGAGAAAAGAGGGAGGGAAAAAGAAAAAGGAAAGAGAAGGTGTAGGAGGTAGAAGAGGGAGAAAGCTACACAGACTGCTCAGGGTTTTATAAGTGGATCATGAGCCCATTACCTCACAAAGACTGATGTTCACACCCAACACATCACCATGCTGTAACATACAGGCATCAGTGGCTGACAGCTCTTAATCAAACTGTAGTGCTTTGTGGATCCATAAATAAAAATAACAGATCTCAGTTGGCATGTCATGTGAAGTGCCTTCTTTGTTTTTGTAATAATATATTTCTAGGCAGACAATAAAGCATCAAATCTATACAACCCAAATGGGCTGTGTGTGTGGTTTTTACCATTAAAGATGGTTATTGACAGAACTGTGTAAGAGTACCAAATGGACCAATAACATTTTTTTTATGCAAATATTAATGCACAGTTACTTTATGTTTGATGAACTTAAAAAAGAGAAAAAAAAAATGTAATTGTGGCATGTGCAAAAGTTTGTACGCCCCATTATGTCAGTACTTAGGGGGAAAAAAACTTTTGGCAGATTTCACAGCTTGCAATCGCTTTGAATGTATTAATGAATTCTCACTCACTCTTGCCGAATGCGTCTAGATTTGAGTTACGCTTGCATGTTATTTTACAGTTACAGTTTTTCAGTGATCAAGTCAGGGGATTGTGAGGGTCATTCCAAAAGCTTCAGCTTGTGTTTCTTGAAGTAGTTCATGGTAGATTTTGAGGCATGTTTTGGATCATTGACCTGTTGTAGAAGCCAATCTCTTTTCAGCTTCAGTTTCTTGACTGTGTCACATTTACTCCTAGATATTATTGATATGTACTGAAATCCATTCTTCTATTTACCTGTGCAGTCTTTCTTGTGACACTGGCTACCACCCTACCCCAAAGTATAACAGATCCACCCTCATGCCTCAATAGTCGGCAAGTTGTTCTTTTCATCAGATTCTGCTCCTTTTTTTTTTTTCCCAAACATACCTTTTGTGATTATGGACAAATAGCTCCAGATTTACTTCATCAGTCCACATCACTTGTTTCCAAAATGCCTCTGGCTTATCTACATGTTGTTTTGCATATATCAGATGTTCAATTTTGTGATGAGGTTGCCGATTATGTTTCTTTCTGATGACTCTTCCATGCAGGTCATGTTTGTACAAGCAATGCTGCAGAGTAGAATGGTGCACCACCACCCCTGTGTCAGCTAAACGTTCCTGCAAGTCCTTAGTGTCATATGAAGGTTTTGCTTTTCCTTTCTGGTCAGCAAATGGACATGAAAGTTTTCTTGGTCTTTGAGGTCATGCCTTCCACACATCCTCTTAACTGCCAATTCTTAAAGATATTTAGACAGTGGAAATTGTGTGCTGCAAGCACCTACATAGCCATCATCTGCTTTGAAGGCATCAATTAGCTTCATTTTCAGATCCTCAGTCAGCCAATTAGAAGAGCCCCTGGTTGTTGGATGTTAGGTTTGAAGAGTCCAAGAATTTATTACACTTTGGAATTGTTATTACTAATAACAATTCTTGACCTGAGTAATGAGCCCTAATGAGTCAATTAACAAATTAAGTTCTGGGACTTTACAACTGAATGAGTGTCCAAATTATTATTATTATTTTTCTTTTTTTCAATTTTTTTCATTCATCAAATAAAGGCTGTGTTTTCCTATTTACTTGAAAAATCAATAAAAGTAAAACTCTTGAGCTTGAGAGGATATACTGTATGTAAATAAGGCAAAAGGTACTTGGTGTTTGTGCAAGATTTCACAGTTAATCACACACAGGAATAGCACTGCTCACTGCCTTGTCAAGGTCAACTCAAGGAAATGATCGCACATGTATGCGCATACTCATACATACACACCAATTTATCAAATAGAAATGTTTAAGACTCAGGGTGAGATAAATCCTCTACCTCCTATAGCTGGAGTGACATTAAGGTGTGTTGGTAAGCTAGTATGCTGATTTCTCCCTCGTGACAATGATAGAGTTCCCAGAGTGACACTTGGCTAATTGATGGGCCAATCAGTCATTATTGAAAAGCAGGCACCACACTACACCTCCTGATTGTCATTCCTTTGCCCGGCTGTCACGGTGACTGGGAGCAGTAGTAACCTTGCCGTGAGAGAGTGTCACACACCCTTCTAAATCACGGCCTGACAAGCACTTGACGCATATTGACCATCTAATCTTTAGTGAGGAGCCAGAGAGCAACGGTTGGCTTTTTTAAGATCACCTTACATTTGTATCAATATTCCATCAGCCACATGCCGGATTGTCTTACTGCTCATTGTTTGAGACAAATTCTCCGATAGATGTCTGCTTCTGACAGCGAGCAAAATAAAACGGCACTCCAGCTAAGTTCTTTGCTTCTGATTAAGTCAATGGAGGGTACAAGGAGAAGTGGGGGAGAAAGGCTGCTGGCCTCTAAACGTCCTTGGTGGAGAGTGTGAAGCAGTGGGGGAGAAAGTGTGTGTGTGTGTGCAAGTGCGAGACAGAGGTCTGCCCTGCCCCTTGTACAGTATGGACGGGGACTTTAAATTGCTTCCGTCAGTGGTGCTGAGTAATGAGTGTGATTCTAATCGGAGTTCCTGAGGCCAGCAGCATTAGTCTTCATCTCCAAAGGGCCCTCTCCGCCACCCGTGACATCTAATGTAGAGCAGGTCCACCCGTAATGAGAATCCATTCTGCAGCCAAGCCACTGCCTACCCTCTACCCCATATCACACAGGAAGTCTTCGGTCGGAACAACAAGGTTACCGGCCCCCATCTTTGCCTCCAGCAGCCAATACATATTCAAGGGCTAGAAAATGGCTGAAGTCTCTCACTGCAATACAACCACACAGACAATAAAGCCAATACAGTCCAGTGAATGAAGGGTAATTAGACTAAACTGTAGCTGTAGTGACAATTTTAGGCTAAATTATTGCATGTTTGTATTAGGCAAAACGTATTACAGTTTTTGAGAGCAATCTGATATGGGTTAAGCATAAGATTCACACTATCTTTAAAAGAAAAATTAAATCCTATGTAATCAGTATACAGCATCAAAGGTACTCATTCTTAAAAACAGCCATAAAATGCATTTGCGCACAGCCACAGAACAATGCTCTGAGAGATTATGCAGTGAGCAAACCTGCACAGATGCAAAGAATTCTGAGTGAGCTATAGTAGCACGGAGTAGGAGTAGGAGTAAATTGCAGTGGGCCTTTGCGTGGCTGAATACTTTAGCAGGCCATTCCTCTCTGTCTGTCCCTGTTTGCCTGTGTTAAACTCCCCCTTTGCCCTCATCCATTCTCTCATCCACTTCCTGGCTTTGTGCATCAATCAATTGGCACACTTTGTCAGCACCAACTTCATCCTAGATCCTGCAATCAAGCCGGAAAGAGAGTTCACAGGTACAGACAGGCGAGCCGCAGAGCCTCCATTTGCATGTGCAGGTCCCCTTCACCCTTCTCATCTGAGCAGCAAGGGAACCTGGGAACTTGGGAAGCTGGGGCTTGTCTCCTTCTACTGCATAGCCAGTCGCTCCTCTGTCCTCTATCTACCTCACACACACACCCTAATACAGGCAGACACACACATCTTCTCTGACTCAAACATATAGACATGAACAGACAAAGACAGATGGAGAGCAAGGGAGAGAAGAAAGACAGGCAGTGAACGAGAGAGCGAGAAAGAAAGTGAGAGGTAGAAAGTAAAAAGGAGGGTGAGAAAAATGGAGGGTGGCATTTGGAGAGAGGGGGAGGGAGTGATGTTTACTGGATTTTCTGAAACAATTGGTGCTCAGGTCAGGCTGCAGCTCAATTTGTCTTTTCTTGCCCGCACATCAATAGAAATCACAGGGTGAAAATGTATCGCTAATTAAGGGCTCATCAGGCTCACGTCAGCTGTGCTTTAGAGGGAGACAGGAGGAACTCTGAGAGGACTTTTAGTGCTCTGCACAAGCTCCTAGTGAGAAACAATGCTGAACAACTCATTCTTGCACACTGCTCTGTCAAGGGAAAAACGTATTTATTTTGCATTGTTTATTGCAAATAGGTTTAAGGTAAGAGTAGAAGGGGTTACTGAGAACAATGGGTCATTAGTACGTATTTACTTTTGCAACTACAAATTTAATGTACTGTTTCTCTTATTTACATCACAACTTTAAGGTTTTCATTCGACTCACCCTCATACTTTAATTGCCCATTATCTAAAAAGGTAATAAAGTGCACGTAAAAATGAGAAAATATTTACACTCATAACACATTCACACACACACACACACACAAACTTAAAAGATCCAGGACCAAACTCAGTAGCAGGTCTCATTTTAATACACCTTATT
>CM075005.1:17565283-17599523 GCA_037576675.1 Pangasius sanitwongsei
TATATATATATATATATATATATATATATATATATATATATATATATATATATATATATATATATATAATTTTTTAATGTTTTATACTTTTCAAAAATTTGAAACAAGGAACGGAAATGTTCAACATCCTTTCAATGAATCACGTGACCACACAACACTGGATTTGATCTAACATGGATCATCAGGTTTGAAACAAACTTGTGGAGTCCATGCCAGCTCGAGTGCATGCTGTCATTAAAGCAAAAGTTGGGCATAGCAATTACTAAGAAATTTTGAAATTCATGGAAATATTTTTACGATTCAACGTTTTAATCAAGTTGTGGCTGATAATATAATATGTAATGAAAGATTTCGTAGTAAATTAGAAAAGAATGAAAGATTTTCACTACAGGTCTCAGGGTTTTGGTCCCTACTGTATATTTTTACTATACTTCTTCAACATTTAAATAAAATGGAAATACAGGGATTCATACGTAAATTCCATAAGGCATAATTTTAATAAAGTTTACAGTTCAAATAAAAGGGTTAGAAACTACTTAAACATGGCAGTAGTTTCACTATAACATGAATGATTTCTGCACTGACAGTCATTCCAGTTCAGATTTTCATTCGAAAATAACTTAGCAAACAGGAAAAGACATAATTATGGAGGCAAAATAGGATTTCAAGCCTTGTTTAAAATGAAGGGAAAACAAATCCAACCTGCGCTTCATTCTGGGCCTGTTTGCATCCGACACTGCTAATTAGACAGCAACAAAATGTTATTAATAGGCCGGACATTACAGAATGAGCCTGTTATAAATGGGTCCTGTCAAACTCACATTCAGCCACCAAATGAGTATTCTCAGTTCACTGCCTGCATCTGAGCACTCCCCCATCCCTGCCGGATAACTAATGATTACTATTAACCATACTGTTAGTGATGATGGCCAAGAAATCCACAAACAAAAAATAGAAATAAAAGTCTCACTCTAAAAAAAAAACAGAAAAAAAAACAAGATCATCCCACAAAACAGCTTAAGCCTCCTGTGGTGACAAAAAACAGACAGTTTGGCTCCAGCAGTGCCGTGTGAGAGAATCTTGTTTTCTACATAATTAACACTTATTTGTGCCTTTAAAAATGAAATTCTATTATAATTATCAGCATCCAGCAGCATTAATGCAGCCATTACATGCTTGCTGTTGGCTCTGTGGTGCCAGGAGCAATGTAATTCACAGATTACCGCCCTTTGAGGCTTTCAGATGAGCCGGGTTTAAGTGACAAACCGCCCCAGCTCAGCTTTTTATTAGAACACAAAACAAATTCCTCATATTAATTAACTCTCATCTCCCAGCACACATCCAGTGGCCCCTCTCTGATATATTGGCTAAGTATCTGCTCTGATGCCCCACTCAAGCCTGTTCTCAAATAAAAAGCCCACTAATAAATGGGAGGCCTATTTACCCAGTCAGTTCCACTTTAGCAAATCCCTTAGCCCTGGAAAGCGGTTAAGTCTGCTCAGGAGAAATGTAAATACATAAGGACAGGAGGAGACAAGTCACTCTCCTTCTGAAGCAAGGCCCTATTAGGCCATATTTCCACATCTCGATTTCAACCGCTTCATCAGGACTGAGAAGAGCATCGTGCCCAGGAGGTGGAGGTGCTGCTTTTATGGGCTCCGATTGGATTACATCGAGCCACTAACCAAATGCAACTGGCTTAGCATGAAATATTAAGCTGACAGAATGGGTTTGTTGCTGCGTCTCTGACAGTGGTGAGGGCATGATATTTCATAGAGCGCTCTCTCTCTGTGTCCAAACAGCAGATCCAAGACTGACACTAATGCAGCAGGCGCAGGTTGTGGTGAGGATCGTTTGGAAGATATGACAGAAAACCAGCTTCATTTTGCTCCTCTCAGGTCTAAGTGTCAAAGTGTCCATGGCACAGATCACATATCCATATCCATTTTTCATATAAACAGAGACACGCAGATGATTCATTACACCTGTGAAGGCTCATAAACCTTTAAAAAGTGTGCAGTTGCAATTTTAAGGGATATAATAACAATCAGAAGGCAGTGGCATCCTGCAACTCAGTAACAAATATCAATCCAATAAAGGCTGACAGCTCGACTGTTAAGATTGTGCGTTCCGACAAAATGAGCAAAACCCAACGAAATAAAACAAAAAGGAAAACCGATAAATTCAAACTTCATGTAGTGTGAAGAGCAAATATGAAGAAAGGCATCAAAATAATGAAAGATTGTTTATGTATTCTGGCATGAAATGGGCTGGGTGTTAGGAGGGAGCGGCGCATGAGAGAAGGATGGACAGCACTGACAGCAGCGTATTCATCCTGCACGCCACAGCAGACGGCTCGCTAGTAGCGCTCGACAGAGCAATAAATCAAGGGCTCTCCATGCTGTACCTACAGCTTATTACATCCACCATGACAAATAAATAATAATCCCTGTCACGACAGGCCTTTGCTCAAGGATTGAGCCAGAAACCCTTTTGCTCATCACTCCTGATCTTAAGTGAAAACACTAGAACAAGGGAATTGAAGGCCATGCTTTACTGAGCTTATGAAACTTGCTGAGGAGAAAAAAAAGGTTGACAGGAGAGAATGGAAAGAGTGTATGGAAAGAGAGAAAGAGAAAATGACATTGTCCAAGCCAGAGCAGTTGGTGTGAAAAGGAAATGACCCTGGCTGAGCTAGCTAGCTAGCCACACACTGTGTGTGTATGTATGTGTGTGTGTGTGAGAGAGAGAGAGAGAATGAGTACTGCTCAACCACTGTCGCCTATTCAACTGAATAGCACCCTCGGGGACAGAGCTAAATCAAAAAGATTTCAGCACTAAACATAAACGGCAAAGCGAGAGCAAAACTTTTTAGGAGCCTATCAGGTCTACAATGTCCACCAAAGCGACTAGTTCTCCTAATGCCTATAAAAGCCCCGCAAATCAACACAAAACCACTGTGGGCCAAATCTGATACAACACTGTACATGAATGCGAAATTAAATACTTAATGAGTATACAGGACATGTTTACTGAAAACACTAACTCTGACACAGGATATCAATTTGCCATTAAAGCAGCACATGTTTTTTGTAACAATTACTGTCAAAAGCACCTTCCATTCGCAACGTGAGGCTCAAGCTTCAAAATACACTGCATTGCTGAAAGTCTCAGAAAGGAATAAAACATGATTATAGGAAAATAATCCATGACAGTGCGGTGTTATACAGCCCAACATTTTCCTATAACTAAAAGCATGTCCTGAGGAGTTTTATTCCTCTCATACCACAGCAATTGCCAATGAGTTCATTTTGTTGTGTCACTTATATTATATTATAACAGCTAGAAACAGTCATTCCCTCACCAGCCTCTCTTTGTCTCTCTATAATAATAGACAGAACACACTATATCATGCTACCAAGAAACAGAAGAAGTCCTCTGTCCTGAAGACTTGACTGTTACAAAGCGCTGACCCTGGAGACGCCTTTCAAAAATGATAAATAAACATCTCCTCACAGAACACTTCACCATATCGATGACCACACACATTTTTTAATCTGTTTACGTCGAGTGTCCACCACACAAGTCCCTGTGTTAATTGCTACTATAGAAACAATAATGTACTAGGACAAGCAGGCTAATATACGTAATAGTTTGCTAGGAGCTAGTCATAGCCATGCCTTTATAGAAAATTAAACACCTGACCAATCAGATCTGAGAATTCAATGATCATGGAATGTGGCTTAGATGGGATATGAGCTGTGTCCTTTATAAGAAGTTTGAACACTTAGGCTTATGAGCCACATGTCTTACAACACATCTACTCGCTAAGACTAATAATCAGGTGAAGGGCTGCACGTGGGCCAACAGTACTCAAAACACGCTCTTGGTTCTGCTATTTATCTCTCTTTTTAACAACTGACATTTCAGTTGGTGGCACCTTCCATTACATATCAAAAGCCACACCCCACATAACTAATTCACTATCTCCACATCTAATTCAGTCTCCTTAAGTACAGCACTGCACATTGACATTTGTGTATGACTGAAAGTGTTACAAGGGAAATAAAGTGCTGATTAAAGAGAGGGCTCTCAAAGGTTAGGGAATGGTAAATGGAGCTTCCATCTTGCTGCTAATAGGAGGGAAGCTGTTAGACAGGAGGAGATGCTGATCAGGACGGCTGCATGGATCCTTCAGTCCCTGCATGGGTATTAATCACAGAATCACTAAGGCATGCTTAATTGCGAGTTGTACATCACAGTGAAATTCAGGCGCGAAGAAGCAGGAAACTCATTATTCCCACGTTTAGATGTGGGATGCTTCATGTTTGATCCCTCCTGTACACTTGGGATTGCGCTCAATCTGACAGCGATAATTAATATGACGATTACTATTACACTGAGGATTGTTAGACCGCTAGCTATTCTAAAATGTCCATTAAAGTCCACAAACAACAACCTTGCCTTGTTAAGTAGTTCTACAGTATAGTCTTCTTCCACACCTGCTTTAGTGTTCAGTCATTATAGCAGCACAGATCTGTGGGGATCCCTGAAAACCATGACAGAGCCCCTGCCACAAAGACATCATGTAGAAACTACGACACAGAAATGAACCATGTCTGTGGACTGCACACTGAGAGAACTACACACACACACAAAAAAACAACTCTTTGTCCTTGAAATACAAAAATACAAAATGATCTATTAGAGCAAGATCGTTTAAAAGGGATTTCATAGTTTCCATAGCTGCAAAGTTAGCGGACGTTTATGTAACTGACAGCTTATCTTGTGTTGGAGTTGAATATAAAAGTCATCGAGCAATCATGAAATGTATGGCACTAATGGGATTTTGCAGCACAGACGGTATAGCAGTATGATTCCCACTTACGTTCTTATACTTAATATCAACAGTTTTATTACAAGTAGCTACTCAAAGTTGCTAGACAATCTCAATTCTGACAAGAATTTCATTAAAGAATTTCATCATGCTGGACCTTCAAGGCTGCCTGTCCTCTTCTGCAGGCTTTTAGCAAAAATCACTGGTCAACAATAAAAGAAAAAAATATATAGCCTTGCCAAGAGCTTCTCCGGCCGGCACAGTGGCACAGCATATACTGTAGCATTGCCAGGGTTCCCGGTTCGATCCAGAGCTCCAGTTATTGTCTGTGTGTTTTTGAGCATGTTTTCCCTGTGTTCACAGGGTTTACTCACAGCTCTCCAGTTTCCTCCCACCTCCTAAAAACATGCCAGTAGATGAACTGGTGACTCTAAATTGCCCCTAGGTGTGAATGAGTGTGTGAATGTGTGTGTGTGTGTAAGTGTGTGTGTGCATGCTGCCCTGAGATGGACTGGCATCCCATCCATCAGGCAGCCCTGTGTCGCTCCCAGTGTTCCTTGGATAGGCTCTAGATTCATCTCAACCCTGACCAGTATAGAACAGTTACCAGGATGAATCTGTAATGAATGACATTTTCATTAATCACTAGAAACAGCACTCTAGTTTTAATCTGACTTCTTTTTCAGTGTTAAGAAGGTGACTAAGTGACTCATAATATCACTATGTAGCTTTGTCAAAAATGCACTGAACTAGATAAGTATTGATCAGATTATGAAATGAATTAAAATTCAAGCACACAGAAAACAATGAACTGCAAGGGAAGATGGAATTGCTATGTATTTGACAAGTCAGTGTATTAAGCCAAATCATATGTTTTCAGAATACAGTGTATATAGGTAAACAATGGAATTCTTGTGCTACAGTAGTGTACTCCTACAGCTAACATAAAATGCATATGATTATGATTTAGAAATAGCAATAAATGATATGCACCAGTATAGTCACTCACTGTACATGTTATTCAGGACTGAAAAACAGGGCACAAAACGTGTGAATGTAAGTAGATAATGAAAGCCAAAAAAATGGCTGCTCATGGCATCTTCCTGACCCCGGTTTCATGGCCTCGTGTCCTTTCCTATGAGTAAGAGTGAAAATATTTGTAATGCTGCCAGAGACTTGGCCATGGCAGCATGTGGTCAAGATTTCCATGCGTGTGTAAAACAGATATCATGCCTGAAGACTGGCCGATTCCAGAGCAGCACAGCACCTGAGGCCCTAAAACGTTTGACCTCTGGAGGGCAGCCACTGGGCCTGAACATATGAGAAGAGAGGTTTATTCACTGTGCATAGTCTCACACACACACACACACACACACACATTCCCACAACTACACTCACACACACAGAGCAAATGTGCGAAAAATGACCACAAAGGAGTCAAAGTGCATTTAGAGTTCACCAGGCAGGAGGGGGTTATGGGTGAGAGAAAGGTGAAATAAAGTCAACAGAGAAGAAAAGGAGAAAGACAGAACTTCCTTCACCTTTCATTTCACTGCATTAGAGGAGATGCAAGCGAGTAGGAGGAGGATTTAGCTGCCGGCTTCAGTTGAATATTCACCTAGCCCATGGCAGATGACATTAATTTGTACGTGGTGGAGTTTTGAGATGACACGTTGTGTGTGTGTGTGTGTGTGTGTGTGTGTTTGGTGGGGGTATAGTAAGGAGAGACACACAGGGACACACTCGAGAAGGTCAACCGCAGTACAGGGGAGTGGCTGGCCACATCAATCATCTCAATTTAGGCAGTTTTATTAGTATGCAACCGCAATCTTCTTGTTGTAGGTCAAACAACAAAGCCATGCTACTGTGTTAAGCCTCCTGCTGTCAGAAAAACAGAAATACACCTAATCAAGACTGGTTTTTCTGTGTTGTGAACAAAGAATGGTAGTGACAAAAATATTAAGAGTGTATGAATCTTTTAACTGGATAAACTGCTACACTAAGATAAACCTAGGAGATTTGTGAGCACAGTATGAAAGAAAGCAGAATTGTTTAATGGCGATATTGAGGTTTGATGTCTCACAGATTCTCCAAAAGATGGATATAGACAACAGACTTGGACACAGTCATCATGCGAGAGCTTCATGAAGAGCTGCAGGTTGAAGTTCAATAAATGCTGCCCAAAAAGGTTAAGAAAGGAACTAAATGGTCTCCTCCAGAGTACATAATGCAATTTTAATGGAAAAAAAAGAACATTAACCAAACTCATGTCAGCTCCACATTCATCTCCGAACTCCAAAATGATGCTTATCATCTCTCGAAAAATATGCACTCAGTGCCCCTGTCAGCCCATAGACTGAAAGAATGAAGAATGCAGTGGTATTGAGTTGCTGGCACACATAGACTGTTTCTAAATGCACATTTTTTCCAGGTCAGGAACTATGGAGAATGAAACTCACTCAAACCAGCTTAATTCAGTAGATGCAGGTATGTAGTAGGAAAATGTAGAAGCCAAGGTCTTCAATTTAGGCATTAAACATTGTTTGTGTGTTTAAGAACAAGCCAAAAGACAAATTTAGAATAGTGAATCCAACAGTATTATATCTGTAACCAGCCAAAGCCAAAGCCGTTTCAGGCCCATACGACTTTTCGAAATTACACACCATAAATCCACAACTTCATTTGTACCCTTCAAATAGCACTCTGAAATGGATCGCATCATTTAAAGACGCCATGCCTGCTATCTGTTCATTTTCACTTGTGGGTTTTCTGTTTAATGTATGCAACAGCACCTTAATCATCCGCTTTTAATTAGGACATCCACTTAGCACCTGGAGAGCAAAAGCCTTCAAAAAGGACAGTCAAAAGAAATATCTCCCCACTGTGTTATTAACAGAAATACATCTGCCCCACACTACAATGTGTAATTAACAGGGTTCTAACAGGCCATAAAACCTTCATTAACACATACACTGCTAACACACTGCCATGGCATCAAGCAAGACCAAAATTACGCACAAACCAGAGAGGCTGTTGGGATCCTACAAATGTAAACAGCATTTTATAGGGCCTTCGAGCTGTCAAGGAGGAAGCTGATTTTACCATCTGATTAGAAACGGAGCTGCACTGGATAAGCTGAACTAATATTTGTGAGAGACAGAGATATATCACTGTCCTGTACTGGAGCAGATGCTAACGCAGTGCCCTTTAAGTGTTCCAGATAAATCTGTGTGGTCAACAGGACTGTCTGATGTATGCAGGCTGGTCTTCAAGAATCAGCCACCCAGATCCTTCATCATGTTTTAATTTGTATTTTCAGTGTTTTCACCAACACTGTTTACACTCTAAGAGGACTTATTTCTGGAGGCCTACGAGGCTTGCCAGCAAAGTGTGGGGATTTTTTTTGTTGTTGTTTTATGTTTTGGTTTTTTTATGCATGTGCTTTTCTAACAGAATACACCTCTGCTTGGAGACAAACATGGCAATGAAAACCCCTCTCAATAAGTTGCAGCTATAATGGAGCCACTGTTGTAAAACCATCCACTTACAAAGTTTGGCAGGCAGTAGATCATTCAGTGGTAAACAGCATGCTTTATCAGATCATAAAATCAGCTTGTAAGCTTTTAGGGTTTTTTTTGTTTTTTTTTCAGCCCAGTTCAGAGAATGAAAAAAAAAAAAGTCCTCTAGAGAAGCAGTTGAAATGAAATTCACAAATACAGCAAATGGATGAATGAAAATAAACCTTAGTTTAAGATTATGAATAAATGTGTGAGTGTATATGTATATTTTCCTTCAGGTTTAAAATCTCTTCTGCCATTTTCTGCATACTCTTTGAAAAACAGCACTAAACAGAACCATTCCTTGTCGCTGGGGTTATTATTACATTACAAATTTAACATATATTTGTTGTTATGTCTTTAAAAATGATTTGAGGTACATAACTGGACCATAATTCACCTTTCTAGGTAAAATATACATATTAAAGGTACACTATATGCACGTTTCCAGGTAACAGATACATACTAAAGGTACACTATATGCACGTTTCCAGGTAAAAGATATATATATTAAAGGTACAGTAGATAAGGGAGGCACCCCGGCAACTAGAAAAGGTACCATTTAGTACCCCTTTTTCAGCGAGCTCATGTATTTAAGTATAAAGCGGTAGAGTAAATTAAAATCTAAGGAAGCCTTCTACCTTAGAAAGATGCCAACATTCCTATACAAGGCATAATTAAGACCCCTATGGTTCTGCTCTCTATTCCTCAGACAGTGCTTTCAGAGCAGGATGTAGTCAGAAAAAAGCCTAGTTACTGTGCCTGGAGTGGTGTCCCTGATAAACACACTCTTCTCCCTACAGTAGGAGGGGTCAGGAGTTCAAACCCCAGGTTTTAACAGTTAAGGCTTGGGTGTGAACTCCTGACCTCAGCAATGCGTAGGGGGAGGGAGGGGGGGGTTCAGCACTTCAATGCCGAGCTGCCTGGATTTACAACTGCATGCTGACTCTATGCAAGCACAGCAGAAAGCACCTGATAGCATCTCCTTTGGGGAGGAGGAGTCACTGCGCTCCCTTTGTACTTTCAGTCACAGCCAGGCCTGTAACATAAATCATGTTAATTAGTTGACTGATAAAATAAATCTTAAAGAGTCAAGCGAGATCCTGTTTCCCGCACTGTTTTAGGCCGTGCTGTGTTATTTGTCATCTGCGAGTCACTGTTTAATCTAGCCATTTGTAGCAGGAGGTTTTTTCGGAGGGTCTGGATGAGCCAGAGGGACGGAGAGGGGCCGATACAGGTAGCTTTGGCTCATCCATCTTCCCCTGGGTGGTCTACGCCAGCCCGAGCCCAAACACAGGCCTGATCAGCAGGGCGCTGGTTTCACATGCAGATGCTCTACTTAGTTAACACAAAATGCTATAATGAGTCCTTAATTTACAAGTTGCCCTAACTTTAAAAATCATCATTAACCCAATGCCAAATACAATTTAGCTTTCTGTGTGCATTAAAATTGAGTTTAAATGTGGAGAACTCTAAAAATGTTAAAGTCTTGTTAAAGAGATTGTAAATTCTATGTAGGAGTAGTTGTACAAAACAGAAAACAACAGCACAGCAATGGAAACAACAGCACAAGACATTGTAAAAAGCTATTAAAAAGCAAATAAATCTGCCTACAAATACTGACGTGTGAAACCTGTGATTTTCATTTGGTTTTATGACAGCACTATTTTCTGCGCATACTTCTGATGTTTTTGAGGAGATATGAAATGTGCCTCAGCTCCAATGGCATGTGCCAAAGCCTTAAAAAGGTCGTCCATGCACCAAAATACTCCTTACGAAAGTACACTGTTTCATCAGTAATTACGGCTTTTTTGCTAGAGTGTTTTGTGTTTTGCTTTGCTTGTTCCGTCTCGGAGGCTAACATCCCTTCATTATCCACAGCCTGACTCCCTTCTCACCAAAGCAAATTATACAGGAGAGTGACAGCTTTCAGAGGAGAGTAGCGGTGGCGCCCTTCCCTTAAGTGTGCCTGTAAATCACAGGGACACAGCTTTGCCTTTTAACCTCTCACCTGCTGACCCTGCACAAAACCCTGTAGAAATTATTATTATTATTGGGCTTTTCATGATATTCATGGCTTTTCATTTTTCACTGCATCATATTGGTATTCACGGTATTCATAATATCAGTATTACTCCCAGCCCTAAGAAGTATTAGTAGAAGTAATAAAAAAAAATTATATATATATATATATATATATATATATATATATATAAATATATATAATAGTTGTAGTAGTAGCACTAGTAGTAGTAGTAACAATAACAATATAAGTAGTAATAATAATAATAATAAATCTTGCTAGATCAAGGCTGCTTTGTTTATTACAAATAGGGAGTGTCCATATTAAAGTTTACTTGAGTTGTGAAGAACACAGCACTGATGAGGGAGACAAAGGTTCCTGCATTTTTCCCTGATGTTGGTATACATCTACATGGACTAAGTAGGTGAGCTGAGTTGGATATAAACTGTATCACCATGATTTAAATCTAATATATATATAGATTAGTGCCTTGTGCTAACTTGCTCTATTGTGACAGAGCAAACTGAAATAAAACTTTGATGGTGACAAACAAAGAGCCTTTGTAAGTCAAACTGCATTGAGTAATGAATAGGCCGGTGTGACTGCTCAGACCAGCCTGTTTGGTTGCCTTTTAAGTAAACATTAAGCTGAAGTCATCTACAAAGGACAGCAGGACTCCACACTCTGAGGAAGGTCATTCCACACGGAGATAAAGAAAGTGACAGCAGGAGAGCCATGTAGGATGAAGATTGCAGTGCATCCTGTTCCACGGTGTGATTTACTGACAGTCGTAAACGATACAGAAGCTGCTTTTGTTTGATGAATAAGGAAAGGAAGTTGGTGCGTAGTAAGTTCACTTCATCAGTGGTGTGTTCCGGCCTGTTTCCACATTCTCGCAGGAGAGGATTATCATGATGAAGCCATCTCACACTACCTATTGATCGGAGCCTTTGCCTCGCTCAGTGAAAGAAAGTCATGTCAATAAAATCATCACTAAATGAATTCATTTTTCAATTGCGCTCTCCAAGATAATTAGGTTGTACATCATGGCTGGATTTTGCCACTATATCATGAGTGAATTATGCAGGCCTCCAACACATCATCATCATCATCCTTAGTTTGCTCTGAGCGGCGCACTAATAAACTGATGGGTACATAATTCTATTCCTGTTCCCCTGCCAGTGAAGCATAGAGTGAGCCAGTTGAATAACTCTTCTTTAAGCCCATTACTGGCTGTAGCACTAATATCACCATCTAATGGTGGATAATACACAATATTCAAGAGTTCAGTGCGTACCGTGTTTGCAAATGCCTTTGTAAAGAGCTGTACTTAATCATGCATTTCACACTCTAGGGACCGGGCAAGAATAATCAGTAATAAGGCCACACCAAGCCTACATGTTCATTAGTAGATTACAAGCTCACAATCTGCACAGCGAGAAAGACCTACTTTAGCACCATTCAGGAGGTAGAAAGTAGTATAAACTATACACTACACAGAGTATACATTTTTATACATACTTCAAATTACAGGAGAGTGACAGCTTTCAGAGGAGAGTAGCGGTGGCGCCCTTCCCTAGTATAGTGTATTGTGTATAGTGTATTGTTTATATATATTTATACCACAGCGCTGTTGAAGTCTGGAATCTGATTGGTCAGAAGGTGTTGATTAGTTTTCTATAATAGCAGCTCCGACTGTAGTGCCAGCTGTAATTCAAATCACATGTTTATATCAAAGTGCTCATTCTAATATGTTATACTTTCCTTAGTAAAAAAATAATTCACAGATACTTGCATAGCTGGCGCTCACATAATCTAAGCCTAATAATATGATCTGATGTTATTAAACAAACACAAATGTATAATTATTGATATACTGAAGCTTGGAGACATTTATTTAACATATATGGAAGGAGTCTCCAGTTTCAGCACAGCATAACAGTTATAGGTAAGGTTGTTCTGTTACGCTGTTCGATGCGAGGAAGTCTACGGACTGGATGAAGACAGTTTCTTGGTAACGTGACAAGCTGTATCTTTTTTAGATTGTTAATTGTAAAGAGAAAAAAAAATAGCAGCTCATGATGGAACGGTTTCTCTTCTATAGCTGCTTTTTAACGTAAACAATAACAAGAAGTAACTTAGCTATCAATGTAACTATCGACTAAAATTTAAATTGTATCGTTGGAAAATTGCTGCGGTATAAGATGAATAAAACACTTTCCGATGTGCTGCTATAGATAAATAATCAACTTCAGTATGTCTTGTTGTGTTTTATTCCTTAGATACACTAAATATATTAAGTATATACATTACAAGACTGTATCACTGGAAAATATCAAATGCATATCCATGAAACATTTTACCATTTTACACTATTAATTTTGCTTCCTTGTAAATAGAGGATGAATGAGACATAAGGAGAAAAAAAGCACAGAGTTTTCAGAACCTTTTTTGATGTTTCATATGATGACAACTGCTACTTTGAGCAGCAAATAAATGCCTGTCATCAAGACTGTCATGTGTACAGTCTATAAAAAAGCTTTTCATTGGTACTTAAACAAACAAATGAAAAAAGAAAAACGAATGGTAATACAACACAATAATGTCATGAACATGAACATGAAAGTGGGCTCTTATTTTGGAGAGTAGACATATCTTATATGTTTGCCTTAATAGAGTAACAATAGCATGTAAAATCTAAATGTATGAAATGGGGAAAAAAAAAAACTGTTTTGTGGGTTGAAATATGGCACACCATGCAATTTCACATAAAAGTTTTGGTCCTCATAATAAGAAGTAAATAGATCCCATTAAGCAATATCCATTATAGTGAAATCAACATAACCAGATACATAATTCTGTTATACTTTCTGATGCACAAGGGTTATTTATGACCTAGTATTATAAAAGAAGCATATATAATTTATGACCTTCAATTATTGAAGTCGGCTACTTTCCATGAGCATTCCGGTTCTTAGGGATCCACGGATACACACATGCCAAAAATATGCAGCAACGCCACTTAGGCTGCTAAAGCAAGATTCAAGACTGATTTATGGACATAAATTAAAAGGAATGAAAAATTTATGACTGCAATTTGTGGGGAGCCATAAAACTATTACAGAACTTTGGAGTCCTTTTGTCTCCAAGTGATGCAAGATGATTTATGAAAACATAACAATTCTCTCCTTCAGAGATACATGTCAAAGAAAGCATAATCAGGCAGAAAGCTAAGTGTTTTGTGGGCGTGTGATTTACTGACAATCACAATCAACAGTGCCGTTTAAACAGTCAACATCCAGTTTGCTCGCTTATGTGCTTGACTATTGCTTCTACTGTTGCCTCCAACGCTGAAGAGAAGTCTATCTGTCACTGGTAAATGATAGATTAAGCTTTCATTCAGCAGGGGGGAAGCTGGGTATGTTGGTTGCTTGGTAGAAAAAAGCTCTATTCATCAATCCAGCACACACCTAGTTAAACAGGACCTGAAAGGCTGAAGGCCTACTGCATCAGAGGTTCTCACTGGGCTATATGCCTATACATCGCATCCATGTGACACGCATGAATCACTGTGCGCAATAAATGTCAGAATGTCGCATCGGAAAGCATTTGTTTTGCCCAGAGGTACTTGACTGAGAGTTTCATTTGTAGCTCAAGAAGGGATGAAAAATGATGTGGAAGTGTCTTTCAGGTATACAGATTAGAGGCTGAACACGCAGTTCCATAAAATACAATTAAATTATTATCAAAGATTTATTATGTTGACTTGTCTTATTATTCCAATTTCAAAGTGAGAAAACATCTCTCATTCTGTAAAATATAATTTTATTTATGCGTTGTTTTCCTTAAGATATTCACCCATTTATCATACATTCTGAGCTGGCTTGCTACAAATGCTAAATAAATCCAATCAGCATGTCTTTGCAGCACAGTGTAACACATTTGCGTGTCCTGTGAGAAGTCAGGTTGGTGCTATTTTTTGTGCACGCTAGCATGCGACTCATGTGGCAATGCGAGTCATTAATAAAGATATGCCCATGGCTGGCACCAGGCTGGGCTCTGGTATGTGTCTGTGAGGACCCGCTCTGTGCTGGGGAATGTGGGTAGCCCTCTCCTTGGCTCTGCTGCCGTTGATTGTGTATGATTAATGGTTTAAAGGAACAGGGAGAGAAAGGTCAACTTCTGGGTTGGAGTTGGAGCAGCTACATAGGGAGTAATTAAGACACTTGTGTAAGCATGATTAATAAGCCTGGGCTGACACTGTGTACTGTAAACAAGAGGCAACCAGATGGTTTGCCACATAATGCATTTCATGCCAAGCTGAAGGATCCTCTAAATGAAAGCATGCAGTATTGCACCCCCTCCTTCCCCCCCGCCCCAGCACAAGCTTCCTCAATTCACATTACCATGCACTGCTTATTTGAGAAATGAGCCAGCGCACGATTACTGAAAACAGTTCCTAGAACAGATAGAAGAAGAAATGTTTACTGAAAGAGGTGTTTTAAGTAAGGAATAAACACAACAGGGTGTGCTGTTATAGGAAACTTATCAACAACACACCTCAAAGTGTTTTACTCCCCGTATACCTAAGCAATTTGCCAACCATTACATTTTCATTAATTAAAGAATGGCAAGTCATACTTTTATTTCATTTATTGTTCCTGTTAGCACTTAAGTTATAACAGCTATGAACTCTCTCTCTTGAAATGAGCTTGTCAAACCAACAAACCGCAAAAAGACCTCCATCTGACCTCCGATGACTTTCCTACAGGGTGGGCGATATGACAAAAATATCATATCAAGATACATAAAGACATGTTTTAGAGGAGATGTTTATTTAGCATTGGTGGAAGGAGGCTCCAGTATCAGCGATCAGTACATTTTTCGCAACATCCCATCATGTTTTGTTCCTTATAAAAATGCTATAATATATACACTATATGGACTCCTGACCATCACACCCATATGTGGGTCCTCCGCAAGCACACAATTGTTTAGGATGTCTCTGTATGCTGTAGCTTTACAATTTCCCTTCACTGGAACTAAGAGGCCCAAACCTGCTCCAGAATGACAATGCTTCTGTACAGAAAGTGAGCTCCATGAAGACATAGTTTGCCAAGGTTGGAGTGGAAGAACTCAAGTGTCCTGCACAGAGCCCTGACCTCAACCACACTGAACACCTTTAGGATGAACTGTAACTGGCTACATACCAGACCTTCTCGCCCAACATCAGCGCCTGACCTCACTAATCCTCTCCACAGCCACACTCCAGAATCTAGTGGAAAGCCTTCCCAGAAGCGTGAAGCTTATTATAACAGCAAAGGGGGATTAAATCTGCAATAGGATGTTCAAAAAGCACACATGGGTGAGATTAATCACATGTCCACAAACTTTTGGCTATGTAGTTTCATGATACCCATGATATCTCAGAAAATTGTGACCTAATTTATCCCAATATTGATATTATATCATCATGTTCCCCAGCCCTGCTTTTCCATGTTGGAGAACTATCTGTAACTGTTAAAAAGCACTGACACTGGAGACTCCTTCCAAAATGCTAACTAAACATCTGACACAATAGCAACAGTTACACGTGTTGTTAAATATTTTTATGTGGTGTGCTTACCATACTACAAGTCCCTCTTTATGTTGTTACTATATAAAGAATAATGTATTAGAACAAACCCATTAATATAAAACATTGCAGAGTTAACTGTTATCAGAGTTATAGAAAATTAATCAACACCTTCGGACTAATTGAAATTGAGCACCATGCAGTACTGTGGTACAAAAAAAAGTAATGAAGAATGCACAGCCAGCAAGTCTTTATTTCAAAGTAAACAACAATGGTTTGATGCAAAGATTGTAAATATTGGTTTGAAATGTTTTTATTACTGGTTACAGACAATGACAGAACTTCAAAACTACACAGCAACAAAGTGAACTGAGTAGCAATTTTCCGTTTGCTCGCTTTCCAGAAAAATGAGAGAAGTCTAATGAAACTTCAGCTACTGTTAGTGAAATCATATGAGAGATATAAAACAGCATCTGGACACGGAGGGATATTTTTACAGAATTTCTATTATAGATAAATGCCTCAATTGACAAAATGGAATTTATATTCCACCCTGGCGTCTAATTTTGTTGTATGTTGTCAGTAGAGTTACTTATTTAATAATACAGTTTGTAGTGCAGGGACAAATAGATGGGTAAACTGTCTTTGTCTCTCTCCCTATATTTCCTATAGTCTCTTAACCATGTGATCAGCAATAGTGGGATTAGCTTGAGTATGTAGAGAGAGAGAGAGAAAGAGACAGAGAGAGAGAGAGAGAGAGAGAGAAAGGGGGAGACAGGTGTCAAAACGCTCCAGCAAGCAAAGCTAACGACCGCTAATCAGCCCTGTTGTTCTTCTGCAATCCCCGTCCAATTCACAAGTTTCATCCCACATGAAACACAATTACAGAGGCTTCTGTATTTCAGTGTGCACTTACTCTGCCATCTCTTCATGTAAATGTTGGCAGTTAGTAGAAAAACTTGGGAAAATCTGAAGAGAAATAACAGCTCGAGAAGCATAAAGAGAATAAAGGAAGTTTTTTTCGGCACTGTAGAGCTCCACATCGGTGTATACGTGCAACAGAACACAGTGATAAGCTTTTTCACACAGGACCATGGCTCAGATGTCCAGAACACAGGACATAAAAGCCCAGCCTGCAGACATCTCACAGCTCCAGCCCAGTTGGAATAAAGTCTTACATAAACTACAACAAAAGTTGAGTAAAAAAAAAAAAAGATGTACTTACAGAAGAAAAACAAAATGTAAAAATGCACAAGTCACAAAGTTGCAGATCCTGTAAATTCAATGGCTATCAAAAATTAGTGTGTGTTAACAGTTAGCATGATGAAGAGAGACTGAAAATAGGTATGAATAAAAACACTGGAAATCATTATCATTAAAGTGATTAATACCTTGAGCTTAAACTGTTCCACGTTTTATTATAAGAAATATGACAGAGTCGTTTTCACACCTAGTGTCTCTGGCTCAGTGTAGAGAGCAGAGTTTGAGATGAGAGTGAAGTCAGGCACTAGGTGATGAGTTTTCATTCATTTTCATTTCTTTTATAGCATTTGGCAGACACCCTATCCAGAGCGAATTACATTTATCTTATTTACACAACTGAGCAGTGGAGGGTTAAGGGCCTTGCTCAAGGGCCCAGCAGTGGCAGCTTGGCGGTGCTGGGGATCGAACTCATGACCTTCTGATCAGTATCCCAACGTCCTACCCACTGAGCTACCACTGCCCAGAGAACAGCTGAGTGAAGTTATGCTGCTTTTGACTTACCTAGGAAAGATTTACGTCATTTTTGACCTCCGTGCAATCGAGTGAGAAAAAAAAAACAAAAAAAAAACATGGACGTCTCCATGTTCAGCATTTGTTAGCAACAAGCTAGCCAGCTGTCTGTGATGAGTGATGTATATGTACCTCCTCAAAACAGCAAACTGTATAGTCACTGTTATAGATTCAGCAAGCGAATATGTCTGTATGTTGATTGATCTATAGCAAATACTCATATATACAGTATAACTCATTTAAAGGAAAGAAGTACTGCTTTGTTTAATGCTGATGCTGTGAGCAGCCATGTGGATTTGATGTCACTTGCTGAACTCTGGGTTGAGGAGACGGTCCCAAATATCCGAGTAAGATTTCCGAGATGGTGGTGTTTTCTTTGGTTTTTCTGAGTCAGCAGTCAAAACTTACAAGTTACAGGTTTTAGTTGAATGCAGCATTATGCTGCATTCACAGTGCCATGTCAATGGTAATTTGTGGTAAGTTGTGTACTCTGTCTGTATATTAACTGAACAAAAGCCACTACTGCTATAAAGTAATGTAAAAGTAGAGAAAGGGGACTTTACACTGTTCACTGTGTGCGCGGCCATGATAATTTGATGTCACATTGGATCTGGGAAAGGAACTGGTAGTTGACAAGACTACACCAAGTTGACGAGTTGAAAGTTGCATGTTGAGGGTGTTTTCAGTGGTTTTTACCGGTTGTAGGCGGCGAATTACAAGTTGCAACTTCGCCTCAAACACACTCATACACACCCCTTTATCAAAGCCATCAAAACAACCACTTTTACATGTGTGTCCGGGATTCCTGCATACTCATATCTACCTGCTCCCAGAGCATGGAGTCATAAATTAGAAACAGGTGTTCTGTTCTGAGCTGGATATGTAGAGCTTATTAAAAGGTTCACCAGCTGGAGTTCATGTTTGAATGCGGTCTAATTTGCTCTGACATGCAGTACATTTTCAATTTCTCAAGTCTTTTTCATGTAATTAATTTCATAAATGTCAAAGTCATTATGGGATCACTCTTAACCTCATTCGTTTCAATGGATGACTCGTTTAAATGATCAAAACGGAATTGTGTAAGATACAATTCAAGGGCCCCTGCTGCTGACGGTGGGGGTGTTAGTTAGTGCTGCCTGAAAGATGCAGCTTTTCAAACACACTAGCTTGACATCATGGCTGTAACTAGCTACGTTGCTCACTAATAACATACTACAAGCATGATAGAGTTCATTATTACCTATTGTATTGAAGGCACAGGATCAGTGAGATGTAATTCAGAAATCTAAATGTAGTACAATTAACCTAATTTCGGATGTCTTGTAAACCAAAAGAGCTACTCTCTTTCACTCACTTACTTTCAGTGACCGCATTATCCTGGGTCGTGGTGGATCCAGAGCCTATCCTGGGAACACTGGGCATGAGGTGAGAACACACCCTCAATAGGTCACAGGCCATCTCACGGCACCATGCATACACACAGTCACACACTCATGCACAACTAGGAACAATTTATTATAGCCAATCAACCTACTGGCATGTTTTTGGGAGGTGGGAGGAAACCAGAGAACCCGGAAGGTGAACCCAAGCGGACACAGGGAAAACATGCATAGATAGTAAGGTGTTGAAACAGCATGCTACATGCTGTGCCACCGTGCCAGCCCCCAAAAAAATCTAAAATTCAACAGTATAACTGGAGTCAGAGCAGTTTATGGAATAAAGGAAGGATAACATTACAGAGATCAGAAAATAGCAATTGCTGTAAATACACATTCAGCATTGTGATATATTAACTATGACACATTTCTTCTATGTGGACCTCGAAAAAATTTTTGATCCTGGTTACGACCCTGCTTTACATTTATTGTAAGTGAGTTTGCACATCAAGCCAGTACTGTTCCACACATAAGTAGCACACAAGTGGAACAACAGTGACAGCAAGCAAGCCGAGAGCAGGGCCTGGCTTTGTTTTTATGAAGGATGCTGGAAACGAGAGAATAGTGTGACTACAATTGCTGGATAGGCTCCATATGGCTTGAAATCAGTCTTCAAAAAAAAAAAAAAAGTGAAAAGGACCATGAAGAGAGACCTCAATACAGAGTGCACAGCCAGTTCTTGAGTGCTTGTTAATGTGCAAAATCTAAAGGCTTGAAATGCAGCTTGAATGGCGTCATATTAAAGGGGTTGTGTGCATGTGTGTGTGTGAGACCAATTCCCGCTCAGAAAAACTTGAGTTTCATCTTGAAGCTCTGGGCGTTGTTGATTTCTGAGGAGGGAAAAACACTTAAAATGAGCATTTATCAAAAGTATAGCTGAAGGAGTGTTTGGAGGGCCATCACCCCGATGCTCCAGAGGATGATGAAAAACAGTGCTTTGCACTTCCTAATACAAATTCCACAGAAAAAGCTGGCTGAGTTCTCAAACTGAAAAACTATTTGTCCTTTTGTCATGTCCAAGTTTCTTAAACTGCTGTCAGCTCAATTGTTCTGCTATAGCATTATTATTATTATTATTATGGACTTGTCATCAGTGAAAAACTACAATAACAAAATGTTAGCCTTCTACCACTCATTATATATTGTACCACTCATTTCTTACCTTGTCTCATGGGTGTAACGCGATGCCACTATCTGTATCTGTATTTCTTTAACACTTCAAATACCTGTATCTGGATTTGAACTGGAAGTGTGCACGGCCTAAACCAGAAGGTTTTCCTTTCTAACTCCTGAACCTTTACAGTTCCTCAACCTCAGCTACATCACTCAGGTTCATAATCAGTCTCAACCAGATGCTTTGTGGACCTTTCTGGTAAGCATTATATCTAATGTGACTGAATATGCAAGCTAACTATCTTTCAAAACAACAGTGTCTTTCCAAATGAAAACTATTGCTTATATTTGATAACAACAGCCACCAACTAACAACAATTTCCCATCAGATTTACTTTAGCTTTTGAGTTTGTTATGTTACAGAAAGAGAAAGGAGAATCTGGAGAATCTACGATGAAGCCAAAACTGGGTCCTATATGCGGCATAATGTCTGTATGATTCTTTTCCCCCAATAATGATAAACATTAAAAATGAAGAAAAACAATTAAAATAAAATAAATACATTTTTGAAGACCCTAGCAGAGATATGCTGCCCTGTGCACAGCATCTGATCTGTATGGGCTATATGAATGAGTGGCTCTATGAATAAACGCATAAAATAATTCAATTCAGGTCAGTTTGTATAGAAATTTGGTAAAAATATTGGTTGTATTTTGGAGTTCAGTAAGGTTGTGTTTAGGTCAGGATACTGGAGCAAACCACTGATGATAGACAGTTAGGTAAAAGACCTGAATAGTGTTCCTTCTATTCATATCTGTATTTGTATCTGTTTCAAACACATTACCATTGCATTGAGGATAATATATTCATATTTGGTTACATCCACACTCTATACACATAAATGCTGAAATGAGACATCTCAAATCATCCAAACAAGCACCTTTCATATAGTTTAACTTGCTTATGAAAAGCACAAGTACACATTAGCAGGACTTTGTATCATGTAGTAAAAGGATATTATATTAAAGATATACTAAAGATCATAGGGTAGTGACGTATGGTCATATTGCTGTTCAGCATGTCAGCTCAGTTACTGCAGCACTAAACAGCACTTCAGACTCAGCCTAGGGATCTCTCATGTTTGATTCATGCCTTAGCTCAGAGCTGAAGTGGACTCCATGATCCTGTTCATATTTAACCAGTATTTAAGCATTTCCAGCCCACTAAACCTAAAAGCAGAGAGAGAGAGAGAGAGAGAGAGAGAGAGATAGGAGCCAGTTTAATCACTGTAATTTGTGGTTCGAATGACATTGTAATAATCATATGATTTATGAGCTCATTCCAATCTATTTTTATAGGTAATCAACCTTAAAAGTGTAGCAAGAGCGTTCAAGTCCAGGGAGTATTAATGCTGTCCTCTCGCAAATTATTCTTCAGTGTCATTTAGGCTTCTGTGTAATGATACCTTAAAAGTTCATCAGCATGAAAGGAGTTAGAAGTCAAGTAAAAGACTATGGATGAATATGAGGAAGTACTTAACACTGGCTCCCCTCAGTGACACTTTTTAATGCAAGTCAGTTCAAGTCAAGAGACAAATATGGTATATTTCCCTGATTCATATTACACGTCTAACAAAGCCATATAGCTTTAAAACCATATAGCTTTAACATTCCCCTGCAAGAAGAGGAGGTTAAATGTCTGAAGTACTCCTAAATTAGTTGTTGCGCCTGTTTTGTTTTTTTTAACACTCTCCTGACAAGGATGTGGCCCTCACTTTGATCCCAGAGACGCTTAAATCAACACCAGAAAAAGGTTCATCCAAAGGTCAGGTGGGTGAGTCATCCGATCGTCACATTCCACAATCAGCCGTTTCACACACAACAAAAAAAAAAACATGCAGCGCTCTTACACTTCCATGCATCCAAACCAAATTATTCCCTCGAAATTTCACTAAGCAACATTTGTACAGCAAAGTAAATCATGTAGAGAAGCAGCTGCAGGGGACACAGTAACAAACTGAAGCGCTGGGAAAAGTTCAGCACAATTTGCTTAGGATACGGTGCACAGATGCAAGTTTTTAAAGTATCCAGGGTATGCAAAAGCTATTATGTAATTTTCCTAACATAACTACGGAACACGTAATAGCCGGAAGATAGAAGAATGGAAAAAAGTGCAATCCAAAACAAAAAACTTTCTCCCTCCTTATATCAGAAATACCAGGTTATTAGAACAATAAGTGAAAGATCTTCAAACATCTACTCATATTCTAAATTGTTCCAGTTCTCTTTGTCTTCTAGAACATTTAGAAGCATCATATACAGCATAATTCAAATGCAGTGTCCGTTATGGTCTAATAAAAAAAGATCCAATTAATGGTGCATATCAATCTGTTGGCTCTGTCAAAACATATTCCTCTTGATTCATTATAGCGCAGGTTCTAGTCCTGCCTGGCAGCCTGTGTAGCCCTGTAATTACACTTCTTCCTTTGACAACCTGCATGATTGTTTTCCTAACAGTATATTACTTCGTTAGTACTTTCCAACGCCGGTTATTTTTAAACTGTCACTTTCGCCAGACTCATCCTGATTTGCACTCGTCTGTTTATCATAACAATCATTAATAACTGTCAGTCTGTGCCATCAATATAACAAACTCATTTCTTCATTAGCATGGCCCAGCATTTGTCTGTTCTGAGAGGCTGGGCATTTTCTACCAACAGGCCCAGCCAATTACTCCACTGAAATGGAATCACATTAATCAAAACTTAACAAGGTGGCAAATTTAAAGATATCAGATTGCAGGAGACAGCAGAACTAATATGTCACTGTCAGAGGTGCTATGTAGGTATACAGCAGGCACACTAAATATATCTCCTCGCGCGGGCCACATGAATTTTGACATTTCATACAATCTGACAACTATCGAAGTGAGAGGCCAGCAGAGTGTGCTTCTGATGACTCCTCCCCCACTCGGACATGGACAGAGACAGAGAGAGAGAGAGAGAGAGAGAGAGAGAGAGAGAGAGAGAGAGAGAGAGAGAGAGAGAGAAAACAGCGAGAAAGGACAGGGAAGAAAACGTGGAGCGTGTCTTGGGGAGAGCCAGCAGGCGGCAGTTCATCATGTCTGCCTTCACAGAGACGTTTTCTTTCACACTTTAAATGATGATACTCATCAATCACGGGCTGACAGCTGCATCAAGCCAGCTGCAAACATGCAAAGCCCAGCAGTCTGAAACATGCTGACACCACTGATCGCTGCATAGAAAATAATCATTCAGCCCAGGCCAAATGCTGGATTTATTTTCTCTCATATTAGAGCCTCCTTCTTCCTTCAGCCACTGTACAATAAATACCATCCATTTTGCAGAAACAAAGCTGCTACCCCGAGCTGGCGCATGCAGTGTTAACGATTAGGCAGGAAGGAAAAAGTGCAGGTGACTAAACCTAATCAAGCAGCCCTGCAGGCCAATAGTGCTAACCTTATGTGGAGGGCCGGGAAGCTTAACCTCACTGTCATTATATCGACTTAAGAGCTTGACTTTGGAAGGTCATTCCTAAGATACTCACTAGCATTAAGTAAGAAAGAAAGGACCAAACCCTTTTGGGTAAAAGCTAAAAAAAAAATAAAAAAAAAACAAACAAAAAAAAACATTATTTTAATGGGAAATTTTAATAAATGGCAAAGAGCGATTTCTTTAATTTAATTTAAAATATCAACAAAGAGCGTTCATGCAACACAACTCCCCGTAATGCCACAAATGTATTACAAAAGCCATGAGAGGTCAGACCAAACAAACGAGAATGAGGTTAAATATTATTGAGTATTATTGTCACCCAAAATGACATCTTCTGGACGTGAAAATGTGTTTAATCCCACACCTATCACCTCTCACAGTGCTCAGCGGCAGTGTAGTCAATCCTACAAAACACAGCTTACAAAGAGCAATGAAGGCTATTAGCAGGAGAAGTTATTTATGCAGCACACACCCTCCGACACACAAACACACAGCCTCACACTGATGGAGCCGACCATTCCTCTCTACATCGTCTCTCCTTTACATTTTGCATGGCAGTGACTGCTCATTTTTTAGGAGGGGAGCTTATGGAGCAGATGGATGTGAATTCAAAGTTTCCTGATCTTTAGCAGAAGTTATGGAGGGTTATCTTTGGCTGTATATCTTTGGGCTGGCAGGCCTCCCCTGGCGATGAAGGATTAAGCACCGCAGCTGTCTCTCGGCCCGAATGATGCAGTGCAGCGCTCGCCGACACGACAGCATCACTTAATCTTAATGTCCGCTCCTCCAGCGCGGCCGCGCAGGACAAAGCCAATCAACATCACATGCCATGAGGATGGACCTACTGCTTGGCCCTGGAGTCTCTCACCCGCACCGACCGATTAATCAACTTCAGCCAGCCCAATCCCAGAGTTCACTTCTCTCACAGCACAGCTGAGCTTGCCACTGTGATGTATAGGATGGGGGGGAGCTGCGTGGTCCAGAACACTTATCAGATTGCACATTATGCATGGTTGTGTATTGCTGAGAGAATGAGAGAGTGGAAGAGAAAAAAAGGGGGGGGGGGGGAGAAAAGAGGTATTGAATGCTTACACCTTATTTCTGTCACAGACCACCTATTTGTTGTGTTTAAAAAGATATCTGACCACTAATGGCTAAAAAGCTTAAGAAGGGCTTGGGGTTTGGAATAATGACTTGTGCTCACTTAGACAAATTACACACAGGGAGGTCCATTACAAGCATTTAAATTCAATAAGATACAAGGGTATTAAAGTAGACAACATTTCCCAAGATCCCTGAACACTAACTTCTTACTCTAAAAGCATTTTAAAAAACACAAGAACAAATGCCTACATACTTAATTGTACAAGTAAAAAAATAAATAAATAATAAAAACGTAATAATGTTGTTTTTCTCAACTTGTATGAGTCCGAGACAACAGCAAAAGCACATAATTCGTGAAACTATTTCATAAAAATGAATACAACTCATACTAAGTGTAAGCAATAAAAAAAAAAGGTCAGAAAATATGCCCCTGAGAAAATGTAGGCAAATATCTTCATTTATTGGTGCATCCCACAGAGGGTGTTTACATCACCACAGCTGATATGGAGTTTGTTAGAATATATTACTTTCATAAGTTACCTTCAAATGAAGACGGTACTATTACACTTCATAGTCGCCCATTTCAGCCAAGATTAAGAGCACCAAAGCATGCACTGCGCTGGAACAATATGCAACATTAAAGAACCAAAAAAGCCTCCTGTCCCTTACGGAAGGTGTATCTGATTTAGTAGAAGCAATTTAAAGCTGGAAGAATTCAGCACAGCCTTTGAAGATGCTACATAATGTCAGCAAACAAGCTATAAACCACAGTAATAGTAGTTCATATTTCGACATAAGTTATTCTGAGCATTTCAAAACTCTAATGCAGGAGGCTGCACCGTTTTATCACCATATCTACCTCAGCAACATTTTTCATCCTTTATTTGCAAGATATAATAAAACTGTCACTGTTTTCATGAGCCAGAGACCACATTTTCTTTCTTTAAAACAATTTAACTTCAATTGAATAAACTAGTATTACGCAAACTGAATTTTGAGTCAACTGAGTTATATATGTTTCCATCGTTTTAAAGTGTGTATCCATGTAGCACTTTAGGGCTGTGTACTTGGTTAACTATCTACAACACAAAGTTCCAGACTTTTACCACATTTTGTCCATACAGCAGAAAAAAAGTTCCAATGTCCATATACCAGGAGAGGTCCAACTTGACTATTTTCAAAAACAATAGTCATCATTGGCAATCATGTTAAACACCTCACATCAATTAGGGAAGAAGTTGCACATCCAGCTTTGTCATAAAATGGAGCCTATATTTGTTTGTGTTGTTTTAGGTACATGTGAATATCCCTTACAACTTAAATCTCAAAAAGAATGCTCAATAAAAAAATTATATTCTTACATAATTCTAATATTAAGTCAATTATAGCTGTTGTGAAATATCTGACTTGTGTTCAAACCAAGCTAACCTGATACAAGTCAAAAACTGATGCATAAATTCTACTAGCTGATGTGTGGGACAAACTCCATTACTTCCTGTTTGAAGAATAGCTACTGGATCAACTGATGGAGTCATTTTATTTGACTACATGTTACTTTACCAATAAATAATATAGAAATAAAAATTATTATTATTATTATTACAGATTACTGAACTTGTTCAATTGACCATCATCCAACAACAAAGGCAGTTACTGTTATTAATATTCCATCAGAAGTACCATTAATCATAATAGGCACTGTTCAATTTGACATTAAAACCGAATTGGATTGTGTACTAGTGTTTATGTTGCTACTCAGTTCTCTGTGTTGCTATGTCGGTATAATTAATCTTAGCATAAGCTCCTGTTGTAGGATCACAAATAAACTCTCACCAGGTGACGTAAAGTGAACACTGTGTGCATTATCCCATTATCCCTTACCACAAAAACAACAAAGCAGTATATATGCTGAGATACCAGTTAATTATACACACCTACCTTGGAGCTACACCTACCAACCCTTATATCAGATACCCGTACCATTCAGGTCACTTTTAGGCCATGCCTCAGCATCAAATGTGAACCCAGGACCACCCATATCATGGCCATGTGTATGTGTGCTGCGTTCCCATCGTATAACTCTACCCAAGTAAAGTAGGAGGGGTTTCTCTGGAGGTTAAGCACTAGTAGTATAATCTTCTCCATTTAAAATTTAAATAAACAATTCTGAAGTGAAACCAGGCATATCTCATTTGATGTTAAAATGTGTGTGACGCTGCCGTGTTACGCTCTTGTTATGCCGTGTTAGGTTTTTAGTGCAAACTTTTACTCACTGCTCCCCAACACAGCCAAGTCTACCAATGTTTTAATCTTTAGTGAAAATTTAAGTGAGGAGTTTACATGCAAACCTCAGCAAATAATGCAAAAAAAAAAAAAAAAAAAAAAAACACAAACATGCACACAAGCACTTGTACAGTATCTGGGGCTGAATCTAGGTTGGAAGCAAACAAAGTGAATAGGAAGCCATTTGACGCTTACCTCAACTAGTAGATGGAGGATTTTACTTGGATCACTCAGAAAAATGTAAGCTCAAGGTACATAGTGATAAGAAAAAGTTACTGTGGGGAAATTATTCTTAGCTCCACCTGTATGTACCGGCTCACATGGTACCAGGGTAAGAAGGGTAACCAAATTCAGCACGGGTACTTCAGTACGGCACAGCTTGCTTGGCAGTCGAAACAGTGACATTGTGGAGGATTGTGGGTAATTTGCAGAGCTGAGCTGTGCCACACTGTCCAGTGGGAAAAGTGGTATGTGTGTAAAATTTCGGACTGTAGCACTTCTGCTGCTACACACAATGAGTCAGCCGCTGACCCAGGTTATTGTAGGTAATGCAAACCAAAACTACAAAAGAATAGTGGAAAATGAAATAATTTACTAAAGTTAAAAATCTAAGACTAAATAAAGATTAGTAATATTGCCCACAAAAGTAACTGAAATACAGAAAAAAGCAGATTGGTGTTAATTATTCCAAATTACACACAATCCAAATTATTCAAAATTATCTCAGTCATTCTGGGAAAGATAAAAGTGTAATAAATAAGGAATACAACACAATGAGGTATGCTCTTATGGGAAAATAATCAGTGATGGAGTAGTGTAATGCAGCCTGAAGTTGATTATTTTCCAATAAGAGCATGTTCCAGAGTGTTTTATTCCTCTTACACCACAGCAAGTTGCCAATTTATTAATGAACATGCCATACTTTTAACTGTTTATCATTAAATGTAGTGTCATGGAACATCCATCCAAGTTCCTGTTATTGTTTCATCACCAGTTTCTTTTTTTTTTCTCTCTCCTGAAGTTAATAAGACAAAAAAGTTAATTAAACATTAAATAGACTTACAGAAAGCTTCACCATACCAATGAGTACAATTTTTTTTAAAATCATTTTATTATTTGCCCTAGATTATGTAGAGTATCCACCAAACAATTCCCAGTGAAAAAAATAAGCCATAAAGCAATAAAACAATAAAGATACTATAAAATTACTTTAGAAATGACAACACTAGCAAAAGCACATTAATATAAACTTGTGATTTGAATTACAGCCAGCACTACTGTCAGAGAAAATTCATTCTCACCTTCTGACCAATCAGGATTGATCAGTCAAAAGTGTTGAGGTATGATAAATAATAATTTAATAATAACAACTATTATTTATATTGTGATGTAATAATTTTATTGTCATTGATAATGTCACAGATTCACTTTTTTATTAACAGCTTTCCAAATAACACTATTACAAAACAGGTTATTTTAGTTAAGTTGTGACTGCATAATTCTTTTACAGAGACAGTTAAACTCACACGTTGGTTAAATCTTACCATGTCCTTACCATAAACCACATTCAGTCACATACGGTACCTGCTTGCTTTAATGAGACTTTAAACACATTTTGCTTGTTTCAAGCGCTGTGTAAAGATTAGGCGCATAAATAGCTTCACAACTTTCAACCCTGTCCATAGAACTAAAATTAATCTGCAAATAAAATAGATAGGAGATAGATGTAAAAGTGAATAAAAAAATATCTCTAATAAATAAAAACTATTAGAAAGTAAACCAAAACCAACATAGTGTGTATGGCTAATAAAATCTACATTAAGGTCGTTTACACTCAGGATAACACACACTACCATGTCAGTGTTACTGAGAATGGCTTATTAACAAAATAATATCTGTTCAGTAGTGGGTTCTATGGTGGAGTCTTTTCGCTGATTGATAGGGGGTGGGTAACATATTGGCACAGCAACAGGCTACGGTCAGTAATTGTATACCTATAAAGTGTGCCTATATGGTAGGGTTACCTGATAAACTGGCCCATGAGAATAGCTACAATATCTAATAAACCAGCATTCTCAGTATGTATTGATTTTTTTTTCTCCAAGCTGATAATTTAGGAGGCATCAGCCTCTACTCCAAAGTGACTTATTATTTGGAAAAGAGGTCCTTAACATATTGCTCATAACAGTACAATGCTGCCACGTTGTAGAGAGCAGACATTTATTTCACACACTTCATTCAATGTGATTCACAGGGGTTCCAGATCAGATACAGAACCCAAAACAAAACGACGACACAGAGAGAGGATCCAACTCTGAGGGATATCTATGCTGCATTCAACTAGAGGTCGTAACTCATCATTTCCAACCTCAGACTAGAAAAAAAAAAAGAAAACACTCCGTCAGCTTGGAATTCCTACTTGGGTACTTGGGACGGTCTCCTCAACCCAGAGTTCAGCAAGTGACATGGCTGAACCCGAAGTTCAGCAAATCCACATGGCTGCTCACAGCATCAACAGTAAACAAAGTAGCACTTCTTGTCTTTAAATGAGTTATACTGTATGTACAATTATTTGCTTCAGATCAATCAGCACAGACATATTCGCTTGTTAAATCTATAAAATTGACTATAAAGTTCGCTGTTTTGAGGAGGTACATATACATCACTCATCATAGTTAGCTGGCTAGCTTGTTACTAACAAATGAATATGGAGGCATCCATGAATTTGCCTTCTTTGTAGCTCAAATGCATGTCACATCCCAAGAACTGAACTGCTGCAGCTCATTAGCAACACTAAATATGTTGGCTGTATGTAGCTTTGTGGTGTCAAAAATTAGAGGTCACTCAGAATAAACCTGGAGGCCAACACAGAAAACGAAGCCATAATTTAAAAAAAAAAAATAGCACACAGAAAGAGGCAGCAAAACAAGTCTTACTGTTATAGACTGTCCAAAACACTTTCTTACCACCTCCTAAAAAAGACATGTCATCTCAGTAACCTCAGTGCCCCAAGTGGACTTGTTTCTACACCACCATTTGGCCAATTGCTTTGTTATTGCACGTCCAAATGTCTCAAACCATATGTGGTGTACATGAAATATGCTCTGTTTCGGTCCAGTCTCGAGTGGAGTCCAAATCATAAAAGAATCAACATAATTGGCAATTACTGCTACCTAATCTGGCAGTAAAACAGAGAGAGGCCAAAAGGACAGGGACGGCAGAGAGAGGTAGAATATTAAGCCAGAGCAGCTGGCAGCGCTGCCGTACACACATTCCCGGGCATATGGAGCCCGCACATTAAAGTACAGGGCTACGTTTTGCATACATAGTTTGCCTCTCGGTAACCTTGAGCCAGGGCCCAGCCAAAGCAGTATTCCAAGCCACAGCCTTTGAACTTAAACCACAAATGGACACCTGAGCTCCTCCGAAGAAAGCATGCAGATACAATATTGAAACAATGCAAATTCACTCCTTGTGAGTTAATCTAGGCAAAGGAGCACTTGTTTACATTTAAATCACACTGGAAAACAGCATGGAATCATGAAAATCATTCAGAAGGTAATTGCCTGCAAATATTTGTCATTTACTGTAGGGTTACCAGTAGTACTGTACAATTTACAATAAACGACTGTAAAACATAGTTACAGTAATGTATTGTAATGTCTTACATAGTATTTAAATAACACATAATCCAATACATTTGCTCACATTTGACATTTGACACAACAGGGCAGAAGGTTAAGGGTCTTTCTCGAGGACCCAGCAATGGCAGTTTGGTGGTGCTGGGATATGAAACCACACCTTCTAATCTGTAACTCAGAGCCTTAATCATGAGCCATTACAAGTAGCTCAACTAGCATGCACTGATTCAACGCAATCTGTCAGTGGAGTTAATTCAGTGGTTGAAGTGGTTTAATCAGCGCAGGCTTGTTGAGCTAGTTAGGGTGGCTCAGTGGTTAAGGCTTTAATTTACAGATCAGAAGGTTGTGTGTTCAAATCCCAGCACACCCAAAGTGCCATGGTTGGGTCCTCGAGAAAGACCCTTAACTTTCTGCTCAATTGTGCATTGATTGTAAATTGCTTTCAGCCAAATGAGCAAAAGTACTGGATTATGTGTTATTTTATACTATGTAAGACATTACAGTACTTTACTGTAAATATGTTTTACAGTTGTTTACTGTAAATTGTAGAGTATTTTAGTGGTAACCCTGCTGCCAGTAAATTACTGTAATATTTACAGGCATTTTTTTTTTTTACAGTGACTTCATTACAGCATGGGCCATTGCCATCATAATGCCAGCGCCTGCCTGCCTGTACCCACGCGAGCACACACATCATCACCAATCCACAGTGCATGATAAAGGCCTGTCACATCTACGGCATTATTAATTAACAGCGCCGCACTGTGAAATTCAATCATGCTGGACCTCACATATCTCCTTAACAGGTTATGCAAATTCCGCACATCCAGTCCACGAGTGCATATGAACTGCCAGGCTGAGATTCCCTTCACACTTATTACAGTAATAAGAACCTTCAGAGCCTGATAGCATCAGAGAGGAGGGAGGGAGAGAGAGAGAGAGAGACATAATGCCTGTTTAATTAGAATTAGATGTATGGCTTAAGAAAAAGGGGTGAAATAAGTGAGACAGCAGTGGATCATGGAGAGAACAGAAGAACAGAGGAGTGAGGGGATAGAATGAGCTCCTTCCACCACTAGAAAATTAATATTAAATGGGATAATCTGCCTTTTTAATCACTGAAAGATTAGTATATAGCATACATGAATCATTACACATTTCATCATTCACTAAAGATAAACGTAGTGTGGAAAGAGCATTATACTCAAATCCCTTTACTTACTAATGGACTTCTAGGGAAAGATGATAATGCTTCTATGCTGTGAAACAGGAAAGCAGGGTGTTTTTCGCAGGACTGTGTTTCTGGTCTTACTCTTTCAACACACACAAGCCTGAAAGTCAATTAATCTTCGGTCAGTTTAATTGTCAAAGTTGAGGACAAACATTATGGGCTGACTAAACGGTTTTATTATGGCACTATGAGAAAGGCCATGTTTTACTGCTGATAGGGAGCAACATGACGCTAGCGCAATACATCATCGTAAATGTGCACTCACATGAAATCATATATGTGGACACCTAATGGCTCCAAAATCTCCCTCTGAAACACATGCATTTTTCATGCTGCTATAAAAGCATTGTCAGAGGTGCCGTGTCGGGCTGCAGACACTAATTGATCTGGCCCTTTAAGCGTGTGAAACAACAGAAGCCGTGCTACAAAACTGTCATCGCAGCCTCTTTCCCCTCTTAATGCAGCCATAAATCCACACACCATCTAGCAGTCAGATGTTTTCATTACCCCCATATCAGTTTTATGGAATTACTGACATCTGCATGATTCAGTAATTGTGTACCTCTATGAAGTTCCAGTGGCAATTTTGCTCTCTATATTCCAGATCAATTCTCAGTCCCATGGGCTGGACAGAGAAATGTGTTATTGGAAAACCGGGAGCGCTGACAGATTGCAATAGTTATCTGGTGACGGAGACGAACAGCTTAATCCGACCTAAATCAGCTCAGCTAGTGCAGGTTGTTTCATACAAAGATGCAAATTGTGTTGTCAAAATCAGTCATCTTCGGTGCTGGTTGCCTAACAAGAGCCACTTCGGGCTTGCTGAGACAAGTGCTGATCTTGCCTGTATAAATCCTCTGGGGTGAGGATTCTCCACTCGGCAAAATAAAACACACCATTTCAAATCAGCCTTTACCTGTACACCTGCTGAATAAGGCATTTACCCTGTTTAGCCATTTATTATCTGCAATGGTCCAAATAAAGGTAGGTTAAGGATGAAAAAACCCCATAAATAATTCCACTGCAGGATATAACCAAACAGAAAATGAACACATACTAGTATCTTTTTCCTGTTGCTTTCTCAACAATTGGGCATAATGAAGTGAGAATGCAAAATGACTGGACTACAGCTTTGTTCAATCTCGTTAAAGTGCCTGGAAGGTAAATAAACACACCCCTCACCCACACCATGTGACTGCCCTGCACTAAATCAATATAGCTCGGTTTGTGCTGGAAAAAGCCTTGCGTCTTTATAATAATAGCGTGTTAAAGGCAGTAATAATTTCACTGTGTAAGCATGATGCATGAAGGGACGATGGAGAGAGCGAATAGCATGCCGATGTAAGGTGGGTAGTTGGACTGGGCCTGATGGTGCTTTAGTATATGTGTCACTCTCAGTTTGGGAGGCACAAAGGGAGGCTCACAGGCACCAGGCTGCTATATATCTCTATTACATCTGATGGTCAGTCTGCTGGCCAGTTGTTTATTCTCATTAGCCAAGACAATAGAAACGATCTGGGCCACACATCTACCCTCCTACTAGGTCTTTATGTGGGTAAGCATTCTCAGAATAATGTCTAATCAATTTACATCATCATTATCTATAACTTTTTACCAACAGTGAAGGGAACAGCAATGATATAAAGTATTCATTTATCTTCACATGCATAATCAATGTAACAACTTAGCCAACAAACCCATTTAGGGTTACTCAAGGTTACGTTTAATATAATCATATTTACAAATGAAAAGACTAATTGTTAAATTATAGCAGAATCAGACCAATAAAAGTTCAAGCATAATTTATTCCATTATCTGCAGGTAGTCTATAGAAGTATTTTTTAAAAATAACCTATTCAGCCCTATTAACAATTTGGGTAAGGACATTAAATTATTAAATTATGTACAGTTAGGAAAAGCATCTCAAATCATTGTACATGATAAAATCATAATCTCTATATTGTCTCATGTCTTCTATGTCTCAAAGAAAATAATTCAACTTAGCATATAGCAGAGCACTTCTCCTCTTAAAGCTACGTTAATAACACTCCAGCCATTTTACCCCAAAAAATCATGTATATAATAATAATAATAATAATAATAATAATAATTATTATTATTATTATTATTATTATTATTATTATTATTATTAT
>CM075005.1:17599623-17620574 GCA_037576675.1 Pangasius sanitwongsei
ATAATAATAATAATAATAATAATAATAATTATTATTATTATTATTATTATTATTATTATTATTATTATTATTATTATCTGGAAAGCCAGTGGTTATAACCCAAAATCAATCACTTATTTATACTTATTTATATTTAAGCCAGTATTTCTCAACTCATTTGTTTCGCTTTAACATCATACACCAGCATTAGAATGTTTTATCTATTTTCCCAATTAGAATTCCTGTCTGATATTGAGTAGAAAGCATCTGACAGCAAGGCAAGAGCATGAGGCCTTTCCTGGTCTGGACTGTAAAGGGAAAAAAAGGAAAGCTTTTGATAGGCTGCTGCAGACAAGGCAGCCGAGAAAGAAGCTAATGGCCATGATTAATGACAAAGGGCCAGAGGAGAGCGGGGACACAGCCGCTACATACATCATCCCTCCCCATCAGTCAGAGCACCTCCCTGGACCCTCTCCCTCTCTCTCTACCTTATCTCTGCCCACTCCCGCACTCGCCACAACTGCCTCCCTCTCGCTCTCTCTCGCTTCACCTCTCTTTCTTCTCCCCCTCCTGAAAAGAAGAAAACAAGTGACAAAGAGGTGATAAGGTGAACAAGAAAATGGCGTGTAAAATAAGCAGATATCCCCCTCTCAGAGGGAGAGAGGATGAGAGGAAAACAGGCTGTGATGGTGCTGTGATGGTGCTCTGATTTCACTCGATTTGACTCTTCCTCGGCTAAAGCCTCCATTCTCAAGGTCTTATCTGCCATATGGCTCCCCTGTTTAGATGATTTATTAGGTGCAGAAAAGCACACTGATAAATTTTAGCTCATTCCCGTTGCATAGGCAACCCACGGTGTCAATAACGAAACTCAGGCCGTTTTTAATGAAAACTTTTAGTACCAAAGGGGTAACCATTTATTTATGACTCACTATAATATTACGCTGGCAAAAAATTTATCTCCCCTTCTCACGCACCGTATGAAAAGAGAGCGGCTGAATGTGCATGGGGGAGCTCAGATCACCTCCATATGTCAGTAGTTCTACTGCACCCTGCTCCTAACCCACTACTGCTGTATTTCTGCTTAATTGAAGCATTCAGCTGTTTACAACACATACAAAAACAGCAAGAGTTTATTTACGACCAATTAAAGTAACCATTTTGAGTGAAGGCAGACAATTATGGATTTCAGCCCCTTTGATACTAATTAGTTGGTGTGTCCGGGTTCTGTTTTACATGCCTGATTTATAAGCGGGGACTGGAAATTAATTTCCTATCAACCAACAGATGCTAGGTTCCAAAAAGGCAAAACACAGGCAGAGTGAAGGAAGAAAACAATATGCTTTCACACTACTGAACCATTTTCCATTCTTCTGTCATGGCTTTCATTTAAATCAAAATAAAGTGCATAACTAAAGGCACTTTGATTTATGCACATATCGCCTCATTAAAATGCTTGCCTGTCATCAGACACAGTTTCTCTGTCAATTATAAGACTTACCACAGACTGGGTGTCTGACTTTAATGGGCCAACACTGGACTTTGGGGAGGCCTTCCCCCTTTTAAAAACCACCTTCATCAATCTGAACTGTCTCGGGCTAGTTCAGGACAGAGGCTGTGCTGCACACAGATAGCATTCAACATATCAGACATTTCAGTGTTCCAAAGAGGACACATGGTTAAGGTTTAGGTCGGCAAATCCATAAGAAACTACCAGTCACTAATGCTGTCTCATAATTAAAATTTGATTATGACAATGAAAACAACAACAACAGGCTAAATTATATAAACTATTCTGAAAAGTGCAGTTTTGATTCTTCCCTAAACCTAAAAGGTTCTAGATCACTAAAAAACAGCCACCGGTGGCAGATAAACAAACTAAGCATTGAGATGCGAAAGTTCCAAGACACCCATGTGCTGCAAACTATTTGCATAACATGCGCAAATGAGTTCCTGACAATTAACAACAATTTGCAAATGAATGCAAGCTGAACAAAACACGAGGGTTATTTGCAAACCAAAGCATTCCAGCAGTGGAGACGGCCCTTGTTAAACAAGGAAAACCCATGTCTAGGCCCAATGGAAGCAAAATGCCCACTTTCCCTATTTACACCAACAAGATTAAGTAGGTCAACATCCACAACATCTACAAAGTAACTCTTACATTAAAGCTCCAACAGGCTGAACAGTCAGATTTAACAGTGTGCCATTGTTTCAAACACCACCCACAAAAATCATAAGCCTTTTCTTTAACAAGGATATGAAAATCCGTGCTCAAACAAAAGCGAAAGCAAGCCAAATAACACATCTCCACATGTTCCGCTCAGCCAGATTTTAACGTATTTTCAGTGCCTGCTTGTTGTAATTAATATTGCACAGGAGCTTGCATTGTCATTTTTCAAATCATTTCCCTGGAAATGTTCTACACCTCTTAATGGCCTCGCTAATGCTGTAGCTGTCATGTTTTGGACAGCTGCACTTTTGCAAGACAAACTCGGGCTGCATCATGCTCCTCTCTCAAAGGACCCCTCCCGCTTAAAGGCGCCCGGGCCAGGCCGGCCAGCTGCTCACGGCGATATGGAAATCTTTGATTAATTTTTTACCTCTTGGTGCCGAATGTTGCTCAAGTGTCACCTTCCCGCTCCATCCCTCGGCACCCTTGCTCCTTCCTGCATGCTCCCAGAGATGATGGATCAGTTAAACTGACTCCAAAAGAAATCATAGGGCTAATTAAAGCCAAAGCAAAACAAGCCAGATGTGTATGAGGCACAGAAGCTGGATGGGTGCCAAGCAGGAGGTGTGCGAGTGCCAGGAATGCATGAGGAAATCAAGGCCTCATCCCACAAATTACACAGCTCTCAAACAGAATTCAGCTAATACCTCTCAAATTCATGTCAGGCTTCTCAGATAACATGAGAGAGGGTGCTAACAAGAAAGGTGTTGATCTTATATATAAATATATATATTATATATATAAAGGCTAATTAGATTTAAAGTGTCTAATGTCAAAAATCTCTACAAGTATTACCTTTGTAGGTTTAAAATTCACAACGGGGAAAAATCAACATGGCAATCCCATCACTCATGTCCAGCACAAACCCGGCTGAACACTATACCATTAACATTCACTGAGATGTTTTGGTAGTGTCAAGCAGTATCCTGTCAGATTTAAAGCTTTCAAAACATCGACCCCAATATGAGGTTCATACTGTAAATTTGCAGTAAAAACATGCCACCAACAATTAAATCCCACTGAACAAGACAAATGGTTTATGCTATGTTTGTGTTGAAGTGCACAGAGTTCACCAACGTTCACCAACCACGTGAACGCAATGACGTCCTATCAGATGAGAACTATTTTAAATCGTTTTTCCGTCTGAAGTAAAGTCAGTTTTAGACTGCGCAATTAAGATTGACTTGTTACATTGTACGACATGATCCCAATAAAATCTTGTATGTTTTGTCCTAATCGAATATGTTTTGTCCACTCTATCCAAAGACCTGCTACTACAGAAAATTAGTACATTCTGAAGAACCCAGAACACAGGGATCCATAAACAGAAACATTCTTGTAAGGTTGAGCTTGAGGTAATAAGGATATTTTTTCTGTCCATTAGCATGTTTCGTATACGTGTCACCATTGCCATTAGCGTATTTGTAGCTGTGCCGTGAGTTTCACGCTATTCTATTGCACTGTCCTCCCACTGGTTGCTTTTAGATGAGCATCATAGCAGTGTTCACACTGAGAGTTGAATTTAAAAAAATGACAATGCCAGACCTGAGAGTTGAATTAAAAAAAAAAAAAAATGGCAGTCGCCAGAGATTGTTCCAAGACCCCTAATCTCAACTCGCGACCAAAGAATTTTTGTCTGTGACAACAAAACTGAACAAAAAAATTGTACAGTTTAAAGTCAGCTTAAGTAAAATAAGCTAACATGAAGGAGTCACAATGTGCTCATTAGAATTAAAGTCTAACTAAAGCTCTAAATAAAAGAGAGCTGCCAGTAGTTGATGTGAGTGTAACTTCTGCTTCGTGCTCATTCACCTGTATTGAGCTTCCTTCTCTGAGGAGCTTCAAGCAGGGCTTTCAGAGTTAAAGAGACAGCCAGGCCCATCAACACAGCAGCACGACTCCATCATCACACTCATACGCTTGTGTATAGCGACACAGCGCTGAAATATGCTCACCATTCAGAAACACAACACACAACTACACGACCCTGTATTCTCCTCCAAATGATTTCCTGCCATTTAAAAGACAATAAGCAAGCGGCAATAGACCGATGGAGGAGGCATGTCATTTTCGGCACGCTGTTGCTCAACATCAAGGAAAATCAATGGCGGCTCCGCAGGGGCATGGAGAGGGAAGAATGGAGCTCCGTTTCAGGTCTGTTTGAACTCATTTTCCTTTCTCTGTGGTTGCCCACTTCACGCAGCCCCCAACCCCCTTCCAGGCTCCTCCACTCCCCCCTCACAGCAGGTCTGACAGCTTGACACATTGACAGCTCGCGGTGAATGACAACTGATTTGTACAAATTTCAAGCCTTATAAATCTACCCGTCACAACAACAGCATAAAAGAGCTCGGACCCAGCAGGTAATTCAGATGAGAGGAGCGAAGGAGAGAGAGAGAGAGAGAGAGAGAGAGAGAGAGAGAGAGAGAGGTGGAGATGGGGAATTTCCCTTTGACAGCATTCTCTAAAAATGTGCACGACGCTGCATTGTGACAAAATACACAAAAATAAATATGAAATTAAACCCATGCCATTTTTACCTGGTCAACACAAATATTTTACCATGCTACCAGGTACATGTTTGTCTCTTTCAAGGACTTGTTGCCAATCAGCTACACGAATTTGTTTTATACCGATATTAAAGTAGTGCCACCTGCTACAAGCAGGATTACAGCAGCCGTTTTTCCCAGCCTTCACTCCGGCTGTGTAAATGAGTGGGCCTTTTTTACGCTGTTTAAACAATATCCCACACTGCACCATGGCTCCAGCTACCCTCCAGCTTTCATCTGTTCATAATGGCAGCCCTGGCAGGCAAGGCCTTCAGAGCCGTAAATCCTCACGGAGGGTGTATTTTTACTGCCAGAAATAAACTACTAGGTAGAAAAATCAATAAGTAATGGCATAAAACAGGTTAATATTTCCAGGTGAGTTGTTGCTTGCATTTTAGCAGGTGATGGCTCATTTGTGTTAGGTCATCAGTAACCCGCCAACTGGAGATGCTGTGCATAATGATTATTAAAAATTATGAATAGTCAGCAGGTGTACAGGTAAAGCAAGTACTTGCGATGAGATCAGAATTTTAATTTTCATTTATTTTCAGTTTTACTTGGGAATGTACTAACTATAAAACGGGTTTCTCACTGACCTGTTTCGTCATGTATATGTATTGTAGATGATGTGATGCTTTGTAAATGCCAGCATCCATGAATCCAGAATCAATGAAACCATCATTGATCATCAGCTGTTGAGGGGACGGTGATTAAGAAAGTGAAGAGTGTACAGTGAAGCATAAATCTGACACCTGATAAACCAGGAGTACTTGGAGTCAAGCACCAAAACTCCTTTTTTTTTTTTTTTTTGTAGATATCTGTGGCCTTAACAACACTTGACAACTAACAATGGTAGGCAAGGGGTGAGAAACATGTTACCACACGCAAGTCCTCTGTCCTTTGGGAAATCTTTAGCTCACCTTAACAAGCTACAGAATAAATATGAAGGTCTCACATTCTAAACAATTGGACACTGTGTTAAATATCAATCTACATCACTGCAAAAAATGACATCTTAGCAAAGTGAAAATATCTTGAATATAGTATTTGAGCTAGTATTTCCTATTATACAATTACAGTAAACCTATTACAAGATTATTACACCCGTTTTTAAACATATTTTACTAATTTCAAGCTTGAAATAATCTTGCTCTATTGGCAGATAATTTTGCTAATTTTAAGCATTTATCTCTAGAAAGAAGCAAAATTATCTGCCAATAGATAATTAGTAGAAATGCCTAGGAATAATATTATATTTGGTTTATTGCAATCTTACAATAGGAAACACTACATTTTACTACATTCAATATACTTCCACTTGCTAGGATGTCATTTTTTGCAGTGTATAGACATGAACCATACTTCTGGTTAGAATGACTGGAACAGAAAATGAAAACTATTGCATTTGGTATCTTTGATAGAAAAATAATTATGTGGCTGATAAGATGTATTGTAAAATCTAAACTGCAGAAAACAAGTACAAGGATGGCAATAGACCAACAGTTTCTATCCAGTAACTCTGTAATCAAATCAGTAATGGCGTAAATGAAAAGAAGAAAGATTCTTGATTAAAGAACAGGAAGTTGCAGCATCTCTAATTTATAAATTCAAATGTAATTTGGAAGATTGTTTTGTAAAATGTTTGTGCTAATGTCTTTTTCTTTGTAATATCTGACAGAGATTTATAAACCAAAAAAACAACCCTACAATCAATCAATCAACAAACACACCCATTCCATACCTCTGAAGAGCACAGCCACAATACTGATATAGTTTCACATATATCTGCAGGGATCTCAGAATTGACTAGGCTTTCAGTAAAGCCATGTGTTAAGCACCCAGTAACCTGTCAGAATCCTCCGCTTTCACCACAAGCTATCAGCAAACATCACATTTGTGTGAACCCATTCCAATCTGAACAATGACCCTTTCATAGTGCACTTAAATCTCTCTGTACGAAACACATGCTTGTGCAGTCATGGCATGGTTGTTTGATTAAGATTTAGCCCGCTCAACACTGGCCTCTGACTGGACCAAAAGGAAGGGAGGAAAGCAAAAGGATTAAGTGTGACACTCCCACTAATGCAGTGAAACTGTCATCCAGATCAAAGGGCCGCTGTCGGAGACGGAGAGGAGTTCAGACAGGTGTCCCCTCCTATTCTAAAGCCAAGACAAGTGCATGAACTCTTATCGGCAGAGAGCACCAGCTCAACTACTGCTGTGTCCTGACCACTTTACGCCCATGTGCTTAAAACTGGATGATATCAGAGCCAATATATCCTGACTGTGTACCCTGTTTGCTCATAAAACCCACTCGAATAAAGAATTATATACTTGTTTTTCTATACACATTATTCCGTCAAGTCCAGAATGGGGAGAGAAAAAAAAAAAAAAAAAAAAAAAGCTCACACTTATGTTTAGCATTCAGACACAAACACACTATGGGTCTAAAATGCTGGCAAATACTTTGCGGTTTATGGTGAAATATTCTCCAGAGGTCAGCTTCTGTCCTAGCCAGTTGGTCATTTATCAAGAAGGCAGGCAAGCAAACAACTTATTGGAATGATGTTATTGCAACTTTTATGGAGTACAATTAAGTAAAATGTCACTTTGCTTAAAGAGGCCCATACCCCTTATTAAGGTTTGACTTAGCCCTTGCAGCACACCACATTATTTTATATAGCTCAGTGATACACCCCAGAAGGAAGAGTTGAAAGGTTGCCAACTCCATTATGTTTATGCAACATTAAGCACATTTTCACTCTACAGGAATATACATCCATGGCTTTCTGTGTAATTCTACACATTAATCACTTTCATGGCAAAACAATGGCGCTGGGATAAAAATCATGTGGACGGATTCAACAAAGGCAGAACATGCTCTGATTACATTACACACTGTTCCACAAATATGATAATTAATACAAAGAGGTGTAGAAACATCTATAACAAAGATCTACACGGTTATTATTTTTAGTACGACTTACTGAGCTACTGAATCAGTTACACAATTCAAGCAGCTCAGTTTTCACTTACAGAGGAAGTATATTAATGTATTAACAAATACACTATTCAATTCTGGCATTTTATAACAGTTAGATAAAGCTAGTCTTAATGAGCTCATCTCATAATGGAACGTTTTGGGGCTTGCAGGCATTAGCCTGAGTAACCAAGAGAGCTCCAAATAAATACAGACATTCTTCAAGGCCTCTCTAGTGACATCACAGCCACCGGGGAGGAGACTTGTCCTCGACATGCCTTACAAGTCTTTCAATTAGCCCAGTTTCAGACAAGACCTTCAGAAACAGCCAAAGCAGCCCAACAGATGTGTACGTGTACTTGTTTAGAAATGGAGAGAGGAAGCAAGTGTGTGTGAGAGAGGAGAACCCATCCGATAGTCACACAATTATTAAGGGGCCTGAATGGTTCTCATTAAAGCATCTGAAACCCAGCTGGTTGGAGATGCAGCAGGTCAGCTGTAGTTCAGCTGGAGGTCTTGTGATCGAGGGCTTGGCTGGAGTTAGCAGGGGGAGGGATGACTGATGGCCGCAGGGTGAATGCCAAAGCCATAAATCCAGCCGAGCCTGACCCACAGCCCCTATAAACTTTATTTACATTTGCACATTGTGTCCACCTTTAAAACTTCTATGTTTAGTCCATTTAAAGCTGTGACGTGTCTTGTGTGATTCTCATTGGTGGTTTTATCTGCTTTATCCTCTTTTAACTTGTCTCTCCACATCCTCCACTGTAAAGAAGATTCAAGGGATCTTCTATCAATTATGTCTTTGTAACAGGGAATTCTATTAATACATTTTCCACTGTCTCTGCAGTTCAGCAGCTGCAAGCTCGAGCTCTGAGGCCTTCAGCACTTAATACACTATATCCTTTCAGTCTCTGAACGAACTTAAATTACAATTTGCTACAGTATACGGTTTGGCTGGGATTACTTTATTCAGATGAGTGGTTACTCTAATTAATAGCACTTTCTACATTTCTGTAGGTTCATTATTCATAACAATAATAGTTTCCTCACATTTTTTCTGTGTTCACAATGGCTGTCTGTCAGGTTGAAGCGTAACATTTAATCTGTGACACGTCCATAAATTGGACGTGTCCATCAGAAATAACGAATGTGAGGAAATAGCCATGACTGTAAGGGGGGGAAGCAGCTACCTCCAAGTACCCTATATTATTTATAGATTCAGGAGGAGGGAAATAAATAAATGAAACTAACATCCTGCCATTTGGCATTCCAGCAGGCTTTGCGCAAATCTTTTTGATGTCGGCGCCTGTAGAGAAACCTTGTTTGGACAGCCATAGGGTGGAGCTGGCAGGCTTCTAACTCCAGCGGAGAACACAGGCTACTGCAGAGGCGCACACAGGGGTCCTCTCGGCCTTCCAAGGGGAGATTCTATCACATTGGCAGGGGACTAAGTATTATTCAGTATTATTACACCCCATCAAGGAAACTCTGGCCGACAATATCCCAGTGTGCTGTCTGGTGTAGACACGGCATGGTGAGGAGACGCACAGAGGGAGAAAGAGGGCTCTGATAGCTGCACTTTACACACTCATTCAACAGGCACAACCATTCTGTAACCACTAACACACCACCAGGGTATCCAAAAGGTATACAGTGTGAATTAAAACAGGAAGCTGCTAAACACTTCATGAAAATGTGGTTTGTAACACAAACCTTTCAAATAAAGTTCAGAGGAAAAGTACTCCGTGGTCAATTTCACAACATAAAATGCAACCACACACTCAACAGCACCCAAGAACTCATACAAGCACTTATTATTCACAACTAGCTACTTTTTTTGCCATTGAAATCAGGAGTGTGAGGGGAAAAAAGCATGTCTTGAATTTTTCTGGCAGTTATAAAATAAAACCATTATTGTGAGAGTGGTCTGTCAAAAAACGGGAGTAGAAGTGAAATAAAAACCCGGTATAAAATAATCATTCAGCTGGTTTTGTGGTAGGAAGGCTACGTGGCCTTGTGTGAGAAAGCAGCAAACATGCCTAAGTTATTACTGCAGGAAGGCAATCTGTCAAAGCCAGGCTGTTTTGGCATGGCAAATACCACTGGTGAGATCAGAGAGTCACATTCTGCTTGCAATTACTGCTAAAGGACCTTGGATGCAGGCAGCCTGCTATCAATTATTTCTTTGGCCTCAGACACTTGGAGCTGTCAAACTGGTACTGTCTTCTGTTTTGTAACAGTACAGGAGAGGGCACAGTGCACTGGCCTCTGAGACATTCAAATAGTTTAGGTCATTAAGTATGTTATTGTAATCACACATTGACCATATTTTCCTGTTTTCTGTCCTTCTCTCTTTACCTTCACAGTAACAGGGAGAGAAAATTATAACTTGCATGTTTGAGAGTTACATCTCTGCCATCCAGCCTGTGAATTACTGCACGGTCTGTACAAAGCCATCCTAATCGTGACATACAGTATGCTTTCATCAACGCTTTAACACATTAACAGTTGCTGATCCAGCCCAAAATCTGTCCCCATGGGTGAAAACTGACTGTGCAACCTGCATATATGCACGGGAACGCAGCAGAGCCTCTATCTGTCTTGACTCAGTGCTAAATGATAATCATGCAGTCAATTATTGATCAGAGAGTGTCTGATGGCTTCTGATGAAGATCTGCATATGCATGGACACAGCATTTATCCGGGCAAGTGCTGCTATGCAATCCTGCATCTTTCAGGGATAAAAGGAAACAAGGGGAAATTAATCATTTTTCCACAGCGTGACAGCACATTGGCCTGATGTGGCTAACCCATCCCCCAGGGCACGACTCTAGATCATCCAGGGCTGTTGCTTTGGCAAGAAATGGACCATTCCCCCCTCATCCCCGTCCCAATCTCCCTGCCAAGTCCTGGGACTTTATAGCTGAAAATTGCATTCTTATGGTAAGCAAATGTGCAGTAAAGCAATACTGAAGTTGCATGAATCAGTCAGAGGGGAAAGGGGGAAAAGGTCATTACTCAAGGCCTGGAGGAAGGAAGTATCTTAAAGGTCTCAGCCACTTATAAAGCACCCTGTAATGCCTAATGACTGATCCATATGATATCTTTTAAATTTTTGCTTGGAACAAATGCATACCGTTGCATTAAAATCTTTGTCAAATGAATAAATGATTACTCAAAGTTTACTAAAGGCATGACAGACCATAAAAACAAGACTGCATAAGTCAGCCTATACATTTTCCTTCATTTACTATTAATGTTTTATGCACTTAAATAGACTTGCTGTTTTTAACTTCATTCTCAGTAGTACGTTTACTTCCATGAAGCACTAACTCTCCCAAAGAAAGAGCTAACTAGCGAAGTGCCAGCTTGGGTCTGGAGCTAATCTATCCAATCAGGCAAGAAAAATCCATCCTAAATTTAAATGATAAAAAAAGAAGCATCATTAAATAATAATAAGGGCAAGACCAACCGCATCGACCAAAAAGCTGTATTTTAATTCAATGCACTCACTGTATAGTAGTTTTCCAATAGTCAAAGTTCAGCAATCTCTCTCGTGGAGTTTGTAATGATTGACTAGAAAGAAAACCCCTTAAGAATAAATCTACAACGCTGACGGAATGCTTGTTTAGAGTTAAATAGGCTGCCATTTATAGGGGTAAACACTGAATAATCTCTCTTTTCAGCATCTCCATGGCAACGTTACCATTTATAAAGCACCCGCTGTGGAGTAAAATCAAATTCAATTCCTCTGTCTTTCCACCTGTACAGTGAACTTTTGCGTACTTGTACCCCTACTCCCTCCACAAATTGATCTATGGGATTTTTTAATAGAAAATGAAAGTTTGATTTTTAAGCCTTGGGTTCCTTTATCTCCTAGGCCCTCAATAGGTTTAGTCATGCACAGAGAAGGTGCTTAGAACTTTGCAAAGACTCTTCTGAGAAGAGCAGGGAAACGCAGTCTGTCAGAAGCCTTTGTGTAGGGTTTACAGCTTAAACCCATTGCCCTATACATTTGGTGACCCCTTTTTCCACACACTGAAAAGTTTCTCGACATCAAACTTTGGATTATCTTTGATTTCCTCTCAGGTGAAAGAGGTTTAAACTCCTCAGCTGTGGGATCTGACAGACAAAAGGGATAGGGAAATGTTTAGTCACCATATTTATCAGGGCCTAGTTACTACTTGTCAGGAGCACTTTCTCTCCACATGCTAATTAACAATATCCCCCACCCCGTTATACACCCTAACCATCCCCCTTTCATTCCTCGATGTCAAGAGCTGACATATCAAGGCAAAAATCCATTTGCATGCAAATTCAAATCAAGGAAATCCAAACTTACATTTGTCACCTCTTAATGCCAGGTTCTGATCATAAACATTAAATGTCTTGATATGTCTAAAATGCAATCGTTATCCATTTAACAGTGCTTGCAAAGATCAAAAACTGTTTCAAGATGGACCTACTGGAAAGACTTCTAAAGGTTCCTTATAGTTGGTTTCATAATATGGAGTCATTTGTGGGAAAAAAAGACTGGTAGAAATATAACCTAACAAAAATGGCCACTTGAAGACAGACAGACATCAAAGTGCATATGGCAAATTGTTATCCAGTGGGGTTTTTATTGACAGTATAAGTGCTTTGGACATGGCTGTAACTATATCCACATCTGTTCATCAATATATCAAAGTCTTTTTCATTGGACACAGACATTTTGGTAATTGGAACAGGGAGAAACATTGCTTGAAATTCCACACAAACTTGTGAAAATATAAAAGTAGTGTTTCGATGAGCAAAAATCAAAAGTGCCAATCAGACAGAACTGGAAATTCACTCAATACCCTGAGTCCTATATTTTAACCTTCCAAGTTAACCTTTCATTAATGCATTATAGCATGGGACTTTTCTTAGAGTGTGTTATAGATCCAGTGAGATATATCAAACTTTAATAGAATGCAGTGGCATTAACTGTTGAAAAAACTTGCACTGTTTCCAGGGGAATGCCAGGCACGGTTCATATGCAGCAGATCACAGAACAGGGCCACTCCAGCTCGCCTGCTCCCATCAATCAAACAGCAAATGGCTCTTCTGACGCTCCCACTATTCATTTTCCAGGGCACCTTACGTGACCACCATCTTGAAGATAACAAGAGTGGGAAAAAAACCTGGGTGATAGGGATGGCTTGAAATCATTGCCAAATGTTCTCTTTTAACAATGAGTTCCAAGCACATCATCCGACAAGAACGCTGAACATATTCCAGGTGGACTGAAGTAGTGAGTAGGTGAGTGAGAGAAAGAGCTATTTTGATATTGGCCATTTGAATTTTCCTCCTTTACTATCCACTGTGGCCTTCTCTTGCCCTGATTTTCTGACACCCGCCACGCCCCTCTCTCTCCTTTTCCCTCCTACGCAGGCCTGAAACAGATTTACAGCAACTGTCAAAGTCAGGGATGACAGATAAATTAATCTTCTCTTCATGAGTTTACATCCCAGGCATCTGCACTGCTGATCTGGCCTTAACAAGCGCTGGGTCTGTACAAGCTGTCTTTTAAAGTTGATGTTTTCATGGCTGGAGATGAATTGCCCTGTCATGAGAATCTATTTATACAGCAGTTAGAAGGTGGGGCTCTGGATCCAGAACAGGATGGCTTCATGGGCTGAGGTCTCCTTGAAGTATCTGTTAAAATCGGCTTCTGTCAACCCTGCGTCTGCACCAGATCCAATTCACAGCTCCGGTCTTTTTTCTTTTTTAAAATATACAAACTGTATCATCCTGTCTAGTGTCTATAGCTGTGTTATATTGCTCCTGCATTTGTCAAAAGGCGAGAGCAGTTCTCCTTGATTGTGGCCATTACTGAAATTGTGTTTCCTTGGTGTGCATGGTTAGGAAAATGTGGCTGTCCATCGATCATCAGGCTTAAGAGTGGGCTGTAACTCTGACTAGCATGTGGATCAACCACATTATCTAACTTAAACAAACCATGCAGGCACCAAGCAGGAAGCATGTACTGAGCAAATGAGCCCTAATGGCAAAAAGGGCATGTAATAGGTGCAGACAACCTTCACCACTTAAAAAGGGAGATGGATAGACCGATCTCTTAGAGCAACTCACTAACAATTTGCTTATTCCTACAGCCTGTTCCCTGTAGCATCATAAACTTGAGCTATGTTACAGAGCATATGATATAAAAATCCTATTACCAAGAAACTCCATCTTGAAGAATTTCCCATTCCTGAAAACCTAAAGGAACAGCTTTACTTATGAATGATACAAAGCATTTACACTGAAGACTCCTTCCCAAAAAAAAAAAAAAAAATCTCCTCACAGAAAACCTCAGTACTTCAGTATATCAACAATTACAATCTTTTTTTTTTCTATCCACTGATGTGGAGCGTCCAACATAGACGTCACTGTGTAACTTGTTACTTTAGAAACAATAACATTAGAACAAGCGGATTAATATAAACCTGTGATATGCCTTGCAGCCAGAAATACTCTCTGAGCTGCACTTTTATAGAAAAGTAATCAACACCTCCTGACAAATCAGATGTGTGCATTCAACAATGCCGTGGCATAAATGATTTTTTTTCTATAGTTTTATACTATTTCATAGTTTACAACTCTATAATTGAAATATAATCACTCCAAACAAAAAATATAAACTACTTTTCATTTGTTTAACCCAATAAAAATGAAGGTCACAATATTTCCTGCAAGAATTCAAAAACACACAGAAAAAGAGACTTTGGAGGCTAAAAGTGGCTCCATAACCCAATTCAGCAATGCAGCAGGATAGTAGTGAGTAAAAAAGTGGTGTTAAAATGACAGTACTCTCACAGTCTAGCACTCCTGAATCCAGTCAGCCCTTAAACAGCAGATGAAACAGAACCCACGACTTTGCCATGGAGGTAGTTTGTGCTGTAATTCATCTTAAAATGGATTGCTCTGTCACCTCGACTAACACTTACTGAGAGCACCCATCAATACTTTTTGTCAAAAGCTGCACGCTAGGTAAGATGCATCATCAATCACTATTTACATAAAACGCAAAAAGCCTTTCTCCAGACGAGCCAGCAGGGAGGTTTAAAATGGCGAGCAGAGTTTTTCTGAGGATACAGGTCAACATACGCTGACAGAGGATTAATATCTCCCACACACACCCATTCTCCCATTCTGTTACAAGTAATTTATGTTTGAATGATAAAAAATGTGTTTACATTCAAACGCTTATAATCAACCTGCTAAAACCCTAAATACATGCTAAACACATGACGGGTTTTTATTACAAGCTGACAAAGAGCAAGTTGAGTACAAAATAGAGAGAACATTGCACACAACAGTTGCATCACAATATTTCACTCATTTCCCTCTCTCACTACAAGTTGCTTAAATACTGCTGCTGTAATACGTGGTTCATCAAGCAAAATGAACCATGCTAACAGAAAATTGAAGATATGAAGTCCCTGCATATTATATGATACAGTAGTGAGTCGGTATATGAGCTAAATCATATCAATATCAAATAAATGATTGTATTGAAGTATTGGATAAAATATTATATTTGATTATTTTCTAGTAACAGCATGCCCTGAAGTGTTTTATTCTTCGTATATCATAGCAATTTGCCGATAATTGCAATTTTCTAATAAATGAATCCATTTTTATCTATTTATGGTTACATTTAATGTTTGTGAGATAAGTTAGTTTCTGTTATCACTTAAATACAAGACATATACACAGTCATTGCCTCACCAGCCTCTCTTTTCTCTCTCTCTTGAAGTTAATAAGATTGCCATGTTACTGTGAACCGGAAAGTGCAAAGTCCTCTGTTCTGAAGACTCTCACATGGTGGAAAACCTATCAACCATTACAACCAAAACTCCTTCCTTAAATGTTAAAGAAAATCTCTTCATAAGAAGCTTCACCATTTCTATGATTAGACGTTTTCTTTATTAAACATGATTTTTCAGTCTGTTTATGGTTCACCTTAGACTATGTGAAGTGTTTGCCACACAGTAACTGGTAATGAGTTACTATAGAAATGATAATGTATTAATATTAACCCAGAACTACAGTTGGAGCTGTGCTGTTATACTGTACAGTATGTTCTATTGTTTACGTAAAAAATAACACACAACAGATACAAAAATAATCCATGCCGTGGTGGGGTGATATGGCCAGAAGTGGATTATTTTTGTATAACAGCATGGTTTGGAGTGTGTTATTCTGCTTATACAACAGCAATTGCAATGTTTATTCATTAATGAATGACATGTCATTCTTGTTAGATTTATTGTTGTGGAACAAGTTAGTTCCTGTTATCACTTATGTTAATGCAATGATGAACATTCCCTCACTAATATTGCCTTTTCTCTCTCTCAAAAAAAATGCAGTTTGTCATTTTACTGAGAAACTGGGAAGCATAACCTCCTCTGTCTTGAAGACTTTCCTGTGCTGGGAAACCTTGCAAAGCACTGTGACTGTTACAAAACGCTGCCACCTGAGACTCCTTCCATCTATGTCACATAAATGTCTCCTAACCAAAAACTTCACCACAATGATTATATGTTTTTCTTTGTTAAACAACTCTTTTTGTTCAATCTATTTATTATTAGTCTAATTTTAATATGTGTATTAGTACAAGTCTCTGTGTATGAGCTGTTACTATAGAAAAAAATCATGGACTAGAATGAGCACATTAATATAAATATACTGTCCATGTTATAATGCACACCCTCTGACCAATCAGATTCTAGTATTCAGTGCTGTGGTATAAGTTCCTACAACGTAGCAAGATTAAAGATTATGCTAATGTGCTATGGAGCACTGCATTTGTATTTTCTTAAATACTACTATGTCACTTTGATTAGACTCTTGGTAGGAAGGGGACAGGAATCAGAGTTTAATCTGAGCCATTATGGCCCAGTTATGGTGCAGAGAGTGAAAGATGGCTCCCTCCATCCTCGCAGCCAGGATCAGCTCTACACTGTTTGGACAAGTGCAGAAATGTTAAGGGAAATGAATGATGCTTCAGGTCTCTGCAGGCTCTCAAAGCCATTTAAGATTTCCTTTAAATAAGCCTCATTTGATATGAAACACACACACACACGTTGGCTGTGGATTTTGGCAAAGAGCTTCAGATCTTTGTCACCCCAGAGGTAAGTGTTAACACTATTTATTACCAATGAGTGATTTCCTCTGCTTTCAAAGAGGGCCAAGATTCTCACATACACTAATCCCAAGACATCACATTCAGCACACGAGCCATGACTTATGCTCACACACATGAAAAATTTGAATGAACTCCTTTTTCCTTGTATCAGTTTAACTAGTTTAGGCAAATATGAAATAAATCTATTATCCTATAATCTCTGCAGTCATTCTTAGGAACCATATATCATCATATTTATTACAGTAATATATAATACTTTCCATGATTAACTTTCAATACAGAGAAATGTTCACTAAGTGTGAACATTTATTTTAGAATAGAAAATTTGAGTGAAAAATGCTGACCATGTATTCATATTAACAGGGAAAAAAATACATTCTTACATACATATACATTCATATGTACACGCACGCACACACACACACACACACGCACACACATGCACGCACAGAATTCAATTTGGAAACCATCATCTAGAGCGGAGAGGCGGACAGGAAAGTCATATTGCCATAATACTCATATTATCAATCATCTTGACGTTTTATTGGCTTTATCACTGTACATGCCATTAAAATGATGTCTGGCTCAGATTGTCAGGGGGCAAACATTAAACAGGCCAGGATTAAAATGCACATCTCAAACAAGTCTCCCTATCCCTTCCAAAACAAGTTCTCAGCTAAAAGCACAGCCTGTGTTCAGCTTAGAGAAATATACTGTCTAAAAGGTGTTATCAACACTTTCACCGACAAGCTGATGGCGTCAGATTTACTGAGATGCAAAATCTCTCCTAAATTTATCCCCCGGTTGTGTTAGAAAATGACAGCAAATAAAGTGGAGAATTATGAACTCCTGGATTCCCCTAGCATGTGCAGCACGCCTCATCGAAAAGTCAATGTTCAACTGTTAGGCACTGGACTGATATGCTAATAACGGCATTCTTCATAAGCAAACATTAATATTACCACTTGAGCTATTAAAGTCATTTTGGTGGTTCTAGAAGCTGTGAGGAAAGTAAATATCCATAATTCAACAGATCCTGACAGTTAAAAGGTTGTAAATGGACGTTTAAATGCTACCGCTGTTGCCAAGCTGGCAAGTACACCATAAAACTGAATAATTCTGCCTCACAACCCTTAATCAGAGGAACACTAAGCAAATAGAGGAATCCACAGCTGAAGGGAAAATACATTTACATACATATTCTTTTTGGAAGAATCATAACTCATATGTCAGATAAGCTTGCGTGTCATGCCTCAATGGCATAAATATTGACAGACATAGTACATCATAAATCTAAATAAGCAGAAAAACTGCAGATAGCCAAAATCTCACATCTGTTTTTGAAAATAAAGATAAATTCCAAAGCCTCAGAAGACTGATAAACGTGTATCCATCAGAACATCATGCCGTACACCACACACCAAATTCCTGCAAGTGACTCCATGACACTCATCAAAAAAAAAAAAAAAAAAACTCACTTCATGCTAATTAGAACCTTATTTAAACAATCCTTCAGTAAGGGTCACTGATATACAGCCTTATAAAATGTCTTTGTCTTTTTGAGGCTTGGACACGCCCTTCAAACTCACTCAGTGTCCACCCTCACAGCTTTATAGCATATTAAAATAATTATATCATCCCTCTTCTGGCCTTTTACTGTGCAATGGGAAGAGTTCATTTCTGGCCCGAGTCAAACGCAGAGACAGACGCCCAGCTGAACAAACTCAAGGTCCTGTTTAATATCCAGATCTCCTAGACACTCGGCTAAATATAAAATGATCTATGGACCACAGTGAATCAGATGGAGAGCTATGCTGAGTTGCATCACTCCCTAAATTCAATTCAGAAGGTTTTTCCCTTCATTGTGAGGCACATTTTTCACATTACTCTATTATTCATTGTGCCGGGTGAAAGATGGATTCACAGTGATGGGAATAATTAATCAATTTCTCACACTCTGTTATAAAGAAGGCAGCGAATAATAATGTGAATGAACGAGGGCAGGCAATGATATTTGTCTTCATATCCAAGCAAAGGAGGTACAGAAATGTGCAAAGCAACACCAACTTTTTAATCATTAAAACAACAAAAAAGTTTGCTTGATATTCAATACACAATCACGCAGTTTTCAATTTGTTGTGTAAAAACCCCAAAACCTCTGCAAGACAATAATCCCTCTCTAGATATCTTTCTTCTCCATGGCATGACTCAGAGCAGATACTTCTTGTGCAGAGCAGGCATGGGGAGATGATGGCGCTGGTTTAGAGATGCTGGACATTTTGACGATCGCAAAGGCCGGTGGGAGACATAAACAGGAGAGGAGGGGGTGGTTGAGATGCGTCCTCTGAGGGATTGAAGAGGATTCTCCCCTTCAGATGTGCTAGAGGGCTTCCCCTGAGATAATGAGAGGTCTCTCACTGGGGGAGAAACATCCACCAGATAAGAGGACCTCCATAGGCGCTGCAGTCAAGAAGCTTTCTGCATGGCAACAAAGGAGCATGAAGAAAAATAACTTGTCTCACAAAAGACAGACCAGACCCAGGTTCTAGAGAAGGCATTCTGAGCTGTGTGCATTTCTTTAAAACAAAAAAAAAAAAAGTGTGGATCTCTTCAGCTTATTCAAACAGACTAACTTCAACTCTTGTGATTCTGTAATGAAGGCTGTCTTGTGACTACAGTATGGTCAGTGATAACTCCATAGACAAATGCTCCAATGCCTTAGGCTGACTGCTTCTTATAGAGAAAGTAAGTCTTACAGCCTTCTTGAGTCGTGGAGCGCATACTAACGTTTCCTTGTTGTTGGACCGCTCCAAAGAGTTCGTGACTGACACTCAAACTTAGGGAAAGTCTTAAATTCTAGTTCGCACCTAGTTTTCATCTTAAAACGCTTCCAAAAGCTGACCTGTGAAAAATATGTAATTCAGCACATTTGTAAGGTACAATCTTCATTTCTGCAACTGCAAGGAATTTCTAAGAGTTTCTAATTCTTGTAAAGATGTGCAACAGTAACTTTATTTCCATATGCAAGTCGAAATCTTCTGATCCCTTTAGCACAGCATGAAAGAGAAAAAAATAATTTGTGTTTTCCACACATATCTATATTCAGAGTCACCTGGTATAAATGAGCTAGCAGGGTTAAGCTCACTCTTTCTTTCAAATAAAAAAAAACAGGGTTTAATTTTTAGCATCTATGTCATTATATTTGCTGTTAACAAGTGGTTTTAAATAAGCAATGTCACTTTTTATTTTCCAACATCAATACTTAAACCTTGAGCATCAGCTGACGTCGATACCCATCTGATATTTTTTCTTTAAAGAACTACTAAGGTTTCAAACTGAAGCAGAAATTTTTCCACACAAAAAAAAAATCACAGAAAGTATAAATATAATAAAATGAATCCAGTTCCAAAAAAAAAATTAAATCCAAAAAAGCGTTCTTTATTACGAAGAACTGTATTTCCACACAGCTGAGATGATAGCAACTGCCGCACATTTGCTTTGCTGGAACTAGCTCACCGGTGGTTGCTGTTGCTGTTAACATGGCTACTGTTATCATATGACCTACTTTAAATTGCTTCATGTTGTTGTGCTGTTGTAATTCTCTGATTTTTTCAGGCTATATCTGTTACAGGTTTGGATTAAATTTGTTTCTTTTTTCCAATATCTGATCAAAAAAAATTTTTTGCTGATATTTTACAAAAAAAAAAAAAAAATTTTAAATAATAATAATAATAATAACTTTTCTGGAGCCAAGAACAATAGCACCAACTGTGGTCATAAGAAAAATGCAGAGACTGAGGCTGATTTCTTCCTAACCCAGAGTGTACAATCATGTAGCCAGTCAAATGTCAAATGACAGAATGAACTCCATCCTACTTCCTACGTAAATTGTTCTAATTTATTTACAGCTGAGGTCAAAAGTTTACACCCCCCTTTCAGAATCTTCAAAATGTTAATTATTTTACCAAAATAAGAGAGATCATACAAAATGCATGTTATTGTTTATTTAGTGCTGACCTGAATAAGATATTT
>CM075005.1:17620674-17633937 GCA_037576675.1 Pangasius sanitwongsei
ACTATCTTCTGTAGCCTCTGAAGGGCAGTACTAAATGAAAAAAATATGATATTTAGGCAAAATAAGAAAAATGTACATTCTGTTCAAAAGTTTTCACCCCCCAGCTCTTAATGCATGGTTTTTCCTGCTATTCAATATCACGACTAGCCATCACTGTCTATAGGTGCTGACTACGGCTGGAATAGTATTAAAAATTTGCAGTATGATAGCTAACAGTTTTCAGTATATCAGTATACACCCACCCCAAGTAAATCATTCAGTTGATAAAGAAAGAAAGAAGCAAACAAAGTAACTTGGCTGGCTTAGCTGTCTGATAAATGACTAACTCACTGACTCCTTTGACATTTTCCCCCAGTATTAGCTAGCTTTGTTGTGGGACATGGGGAGTTTCTCTAACATTCAGTAGCGCTCGCTTGGGAACTTGAGCAAGTTACAGCTACCTACCTAGAGATTATTATGGGATGTCGGGCATCTCCTACTAATTTAGACTAATATATTTCAAAATAAATCTGATTTTCACTTTGCACTGTCTGAAAGCTACTACCAATTTTTTCCACTCCATATGAAACATACTTGCAAATATTAGCAACTGTAAATGATTAGCATGACCATTTAAGGTGCCAATAGCAGAATGCATAATTCTAACTAGCATATTTCTTTCTGTGTGGTCCAATCTGAACTGATGAAGCCTACACAGGAGCCCTTGAGGTGGGAATGCCTACTGCAGTCATCTATAAGGTCATTCCTAACCGATGTCATGAAAAACATTTACTGCAAAGAGCACTTCAAAACAGACATCACGGAAGGGACCCCGATGGACACTTTGCACTGTTATTACTCTACATGGAAAGATATCTACTGCAAACAACAAGTTATGGGTCAAGTCCAAGTACAAAATATATATTTACTAATAGTAAATTGTAACTAAAGGGAATAAAACATCCAAAAGTAATGCTGTAGCAAGTGAGATTTGTATTTAAACAAATCAATTGTATGTAAAATTGTGCAATTAGGTAACAACTGTTACTACAATAGCTTATGTCATGTATATATGTTTTTTTGTGTGTGTTTTTGGTCATTTTTCTGTTGTTTAATGGAAAATTAGTTATTAAAAATGTTTGAAATGTGGCCATGTGGATGAACTTTAAATGAAAAGAAAATAATAATTTCTCACTGTGGAGCCTTTGTGTAGATGTTTTTTTACATCATTCATGTAAGTACAGTCATGTTAGTTAGCTTCGAGGCTCTATTGGGAATTACATCCAAGCAATAATCAATACATACTTTTGTTAGCTTAGTTCACTCAGGGCTGTACCTGCTACACTCACAGATGTAACATTTTTTTAGGAAAAAAAACAACAACAACAAAAAAAACAATGTACATTATATGGATGAGATATATATTGCCAAGTTTAAGGCTAAGCAGGACCCCAACAACTACAATTCGGATTCACAATGACTCAGTTATTCTGTGAAGACACACAGCGAGAATATAGAAGCAGGCGCAAGGTGGAAAACAAATGCTGCTCATCAAAGCAGTATAAGTAGCATAATTTTACTCTGACATAGGTATAAATAAACTAAAATCTAAAACAGTTTAAAATAAAGACATAATCTACTCTGTTTGAATTTTACCTTTATTAAAAACCTATGCTTAAATTATACTTTCTGGTGTTACAGAGGACAAATATGTTTTAAAAACATAAAAAAAAGACAGATCCAGAAAATCTGAAAATGGAAAAAGATTAAAACTGAATTCGATTGCATATGGCTATATTTTCTACATTACAATTCTTCTGGCACTTGAAAATATATGCATTGTGTCAAGGCAAATTGTAATGCACAAACTGCCAAAATAATCTCAAGTATCCATTATCATCAAGATTTATTAAGAAATAGTATAATAGTAAATTAATTCCTAACTTCACATTCTTATATTCTTACCTTAAAATACATGTTACTGTACCTGTACTGTTTTTGTTGGTTCATCATTACAGTTCTAGCTTATGCCCTGACAAAAAGCACTAATTTATTAAATCTATTTGCACAGCGCGTTCCATTATTTTACATTACATTATATTTTACGTGATACTCCATTCAGTTCAAATTTCTGGAAGCAGTTGTCTGACCCCTCAACAAGAAATCCAGGCAACCTTTTCTAACTTCTGGATATTCCTTTCATTTTCAGCACCTCCAGCTACCTCCCATTGGTTTTACAACTTCAAAATACACCTCATGAAAAAATCAGGAGTTATCTGACATGTGTCCCCCTACCCGGATGGCATGCCAGCACCAAAGGCCAGCATTGATTTTCTGTAAAGCAGGGCCGGATTAGCCCCCTTTAGGGCTCAGCTGTCTCAGCACGGCCTGAGGGGCTGCTATAAAACTAATAATTAATTTAACTGCCCTGCCTACTTGGGCTATGGAAGGATCTACACTCATAACACACAGCCGACTGTCTGCAACTGTCTCTGCACAGAGCAGTACTGTGTTATTTTTATCTCTGGCTCATTGGACAAAGACAGTACATGTGTGGCTACAGCATGAAGTCTAGCACGCTGAATAAAACGCACTGTAGTATCCACACAAAACAGGACAATAAAGACCACATGTGCCTCTCTGTCTGATTGACAGGCATAGTAAAAGCAAATTAAGGGTGAGGAAAGAGTATAGAACACAAACCAACTGAACAGCCAGTACTACTCCGTCTGAAGACCGCCACTGTGCTTAAACCCAAACACAGAGCCAAAACATCCAATTCTCAGTCCTGAAGTGGTAACAGGCTTTCAGTTACAGTATCCTCAACATGCTTTACCAAAGAGGAGGACACATTAACTATAGTCGTAGGATCTTTTCACAGGCTCTTCTTATCCTTTCTCATTAAGATACCTCTGGAACATTGTTAGTGGGAGAATACACAAAAATTAGAAACAAGCCAACTAGGATGTAAATCTGTTTGCACATGTGACAGAATAAGAGAATAGCAAATGCTCCACATGTTACCTACAATCTTTTACTAAAGGGAATATCTAGGGATAAAGAGTCATATCCCATGGAGAAGAGGCAGATGCGTGCCTCAGTCCGAACAGTCTCAGTCTCTGTGGAGGCCTGTGGAACATTTTAATGATATTAAGTCAACCATCACAAGACGTCTTTGCAAAACTCTAAAACCCACGCTCTAAAATGAGCGCTTGGGCTTGTTACAAAAACAGACATCAGTATAGCTGGCCTTCAAATAGTGCCCTTGTTCCTTTTTTATCCAAAGTCACATGCTGTACATTCCAGGAGAAATGAAAGTTTGAAATGCTCTTAGTTCTCATGGTGCATGTCTCGGCTCGCTGTAAGAGCTCGATGCAACTTTTAAGGATGCCGTTAATGAGGGCTCTGTCTAAACATTTCACTGTGCTGTATATGTCAAAACTATGAATATGCACTTCTGTCCAAACCCAGTGCAAACTGAAAGAGACACTCCATATAGCTGCTCTGTTAAATTTCTTCCTTTACTGTAGCTCCAGTGAGGCCTTCTACAGCAGGGGCCAGTAAAGGGATTTCACCTGAAAGGCTTTCATCTTATTTGACACACAAACGCTCCTCAGATCAGACGAGTGCAGCTTGCGTTGGGGCAGTCGAGACTGTCTGTCTGTAAAGAGCATGCTCAGGAGAATAGCCCAGTGCCTCTTCAGCTTCCTCCTCTTCCTCATGCTCTACTGCCAGGCGTTTTGAAGCCAGTTATCAGGTGTGCTATGAAAACCCTCTGGCCCAGACATAAAAGATGACTGTTCTCTCAAACCCAAAGGCAGTGAGAGGAAAGCACTTTAAAATCGTCGCCAAATGTCTGGATTCATAGCGCACTAAGCTAAATATGACTGTTTACTGTAAACACAAACAAAATTATTCATACGATGACAAATTAAGGAGATTATATTGATGGAAAAAAGGATCAAAATGTACGGAAAGCCAATAACAGCATGCTCACAACACACTAAATTTCTTAACGTTGGAAAGACTAATAGTGAAGATATTATGGGAACAGCACTGACATACATTTTCAGACTCTATAGTATAGAAAGATGGTGATTTTTTTTTAAGTACAGTAACAGAGGTGTGCTATGACTGTGAATGACTCTGAAGTGTGCAAAGGGAAATGTGCTGCAGCTGTGCTCAAAATCTGCAGCAGCTGTTTAAACCCTCTATGGTCTTCTGCACAGGGGGGAAAAATGTGCTCCTCTCTGGGCCAGTGCACGTTTGCAAAGCAAGCAATTTGGACAGTACACTCCAGTTCATCACTCTGCAGGTGGCACGTCACAGCTTAACAGCAGTCAAAACACGGAGGCTTGACTTATTATTCTGGGCACCATCTATACTCGAAATGTTTTGGCAAATATTTTCTAATAATGACGAGCATTTGGAAGAGTAAATTCCTAATGACAGGGTTCATGGTGTGGTCGGATAAATTCATACAGTGTCAACATTTATCATATCGTCTGGTTGAGAAATTGTATGTAACTTGAAAACACACAAAAGAGCTACAATCCTCAAGTCTTGGCACGATAACGTCTGCGTATCTGTCTTCACTTTTAGGGGCTGTCTCTCCAGGAGAGGCTGTGGGAGACAAAGTGTCATGAAGCAAACACACACAGAGGGCAACACTGAGGGGAAACTCCTTTGTTCCATTTCCAAACTGCTAACTTTTTTCCCTATTGGGAAGCGTGCAGGAGAAGTTAAAGAATGACAGACCCTTTTTCGCTTCAAAGTACTAATAAGTTCCATACCTCAGAGCTGCTTACATCATTAATCAGCGGGATGGCTGTGTTTGATGGTGGACGTAAGCTGGAAAAATTCCATGGGCTAACAGAGATTTAGGGTTAGTGCTTCTCTAACTCAACACCTTGATGACATGGGCAGCTGGGGTGCCGGTCAGAGCTTTTATTTTTAGTTATTTCATTTTTTATGAGAGCTAAGGTGTACACAGATATATTTGAAAATGAACTACAATAACGATCTATGCATTAAGAATACATTTTCAGGTAATGTCACTGAAAGAGTGAGGAAGAGTGGTTTAAATGGTTTCTAAAATGCAGGTCAGCCATGCTGGACCTGATCAGGCCAGGCTGTAAAAATCCATCACGGACTTTGTGTTCTGCTAAAGCACTAAGGAAAGATATTGTAGGTTTTAAGAGGCTTTTTTTATTCAGCCAGACTGTGTACTAAAATTAATTGGATTTCTGTCAATGGAAAAAATATATCCCTGGGAAGACTCTGAACTACATAACGCTGACGGTACAACAATCCATGAGGGACAAGGCCCTTCCTCTATGCCAAATGCGAGGGAGGAAAATAAAACCAGCGATCAACATAAAATATTAAAATGGAATGGTATCGAATTTTTGAAAAATGATGTCAGATTCACTCATTAGGTCCACCAGCACAGTGAATTAAGCTATATTTAGTGGGTGATAATTGAAATCATAGCTGCAGTCATTACCACTGACATGTTTCTAAATAATACTCAATAAATTTCTCCTTTGTTTCAAGGGGCGCTGTGACAGCTGGCAGAGCTCAGAAACCGAAAGCACAGAAACTATTACAGTCTCGCGTGTATGACTGGCCTTCCTATTCTCTCTTCCTTAAAGCCAATAAAATGTCAACTTTTATTCTACCCCTCCAAAATGTTGGCTGCACATCAGCTCTGCCCTCTAAAGCCCTGCCACAGAAAACTAAAGGCCTGTAAATCACTGTGTCATAGGCACACCACCAGTCTTGGGATATACAATAAAAAACGGGATGCAGTTATAAAGGGAATGGCATTCATACCATATATATATATATATATATATATATATAATTGGAACAAAAAGAGACCCCAAACATTTGGTTCTATTCAACAACGACAGCGTAGGATTTGCTACAGTACAGTAGTTTGGAAGGAGATTTGGCCAATGGTAATGCTGACGGTGATTTAAAGACAATTCTTTTGCCATCGGGGGTCTTTTGCTGCATTGTAACAATAAAACCATGATTTATGCCATATTGTTGGAAGGAACGATACCACAGAGATGGCGCTGGCAGGATAAGGCCTTCCTCTCTAGAGCTCTATATAACTATAAAATCATACACATACTGAGGACATTTTTGGATCTTGACTACTCAATGCTTTATACCCTATATATACTGAGACACTATTTAGGAATTATTTCAGAGTTGCAGAATGTCACAAGCAACAGTAATTTACTTTATTGCTTCGGTTGTCCATATGTCTTGTCTCTTATTCCTTCAGACATGCTCAATACAGTGAATCCTTTAAAAAATATTGCAAAGTAATTCGTGACCCCTTTCGAACGATCTGGATCCTGCATAACTCATAATAATAAATGAAGACAGTCTTATGTAAGAAAACAACACACAACCTTTTATATTCTCATACTGTTCACATGACTCAGAACCTTTAAAATCAGTGTTCATTATAAAAAAAAAAAAATCTTTAGTGTTATGATGATTCACATGCAAGGTTAAATATCATGGGCTAAATTCACGCCGTTTGAAGGGCACACACGTTTGTACCCTCTAAATAATGTCCAAGAGGCTACACTAGAGCGTCAGACATTTTAGCAACTTCATTAACGGATTTACTGAAGTTATAAACATCTAGTTAAGTCAGAATTTACTACAGTAAGTTAATGTATTGGTAGCCATGTTTTGGAATCCTCTCAGCAGTACTAGGACGGAGCGAATTCCCAGTGAAGACCATGTTGCTTCAATTTGGCTACAGCATGTTTCATCAGATAAAAAACATAATCTTACCCAAACACAGATTGTATGACTCGCCTGCAAGAACTTTTCAAAACTAATCTGGTGGGACTTGATGATCTTTCCTTGTTGTTGCTTGGACCATCTGTTTTGGCAAAGGCCATGGAGACGGTACACTCTGCAGCAGCATTTTACACTGCCTCAAGCACATGGATTACAGTCCTGCTTCTAATAAGAGTTAGGTAATCTAGCACAAAGTATGCAGACAAGTAATACTATTGAATAATAATAATAATAATAATAATAATAATAATAGGGAAAGTTAAAGACAGTATGCTATGCAATGAATATATATATATATATATATATATATATATATAACAATATATAAAAAGCAAGAGATTATATGAAAACGAATAACTTCCTTAAGATGAAGAACAAGCCCGCAGCAATCTCAGAGATTCTTTTCAAGAAACTATATTATATGTGGTGGCCACGGGCGAAAATGTATTTATCTGATAAATAAAAATATAAAAACACTGTTGTTCCCTGTCAGTCATTTTCTTCCCAACAAATGCTGTCATTCTGTGATCCCCAGATAAATGTGATATTTATTCTTTTCATTTCCTCTTGTGTTTACTTGAAATCCCAGTATATAATAGTTTTTTTTTTTTTTAACATAATTGGGTCACGTCTTAAACGGTTGTGTGAAAGAGGCAAACAAAAAAAAATATTCATTTTTTCCATTAGCAAAACAGCCAGGAACAAACTTGTCAAGAATAATGCATCTAAAAGAAGTCCTCTTTATTATTATTATTACTACCCACCCTGTCAGCCCGTCACTCCTTGAAGAAATCGCTGCGGTACAATTTGTTCAGATAAATTAAATGTGTTTTATCATTGCATGGCTGATTTATAAAAGCTGTGCTCCAAATGAAAATGCATACATTACATTCAAACTAGAAGATGCTGTCTTATAAGCCAGTTAAGCTTAAAGAACATTGCATATTTCCTAATACAAGCAAGATATATCAAGGCTGCTCCCAAATATTATTGCTAAGTAAGCTTGATAGATCAGATATGGAAAATTCTCATTTCTGCTCAAGCATCAATTTCCACTCCCTTCTCAGCTAAGTGATTTGAAGACCTCATTCCGACAGTTTCTCCCCCTCACACTCTTTTAACTGACATTTTATCTGCATACTGGTATTGTCACAGATTGAGCATACCCACAGGACAATGACAGCAGCTTCTTCCTTTGTCACTTCTCATTTTTGTGCTGAGCGATGCCTCTTCCTGACTCGTGCCAATAACAGCACCATCAAATAGGAGATTCCACCTAACTTTGATGGAGAGGGAGCACTTCATGCCGCTGACTCTCATTTGTCAATTAACAGGAGCCTTCTGATGTTGAATTGCAAGGGCTTGAAATATACAGTGTTATTCGTGACAAATGAAGAGAGACAGTTGAATGAGACATAAGCTGCAGAGTAATATCATAATGTGCTTTAGATATGAATATAAAATGACACTGCTGACAGTCCATACACGGTTTTATTTCATTTCTCACTGTACCCAGACACCGCACTTTGTCTCTTTACTCTCTTTTCATCTGACTACATACATCTCATTATGACAGTCCACTGACACTTAAAGCACTTCACTTTTAAAAATTAAAGTTAGCATATTTGATTAGTCTTTATTAGTTAGTAAAAGCTTCCTCACTAACATACTGTACATGCAGACCCCAGAAAGAACTGTTGTGTACTTCAGTACTGATGGTAGATATATAGTAAAGGTTAAGTGTACACAAAGTTTCCAAAAAAAAAAAAAAGTCCTTCGTCAGTTGTGCAAGCAAAGTGCATCTGAGGCTACAGGAGGTGAAATTTTAAAAATATTTAAAATTAACTTCATCTGAATTCCTGAGTTCTATAGTCACTGGGTAAAGATTCGGTTTAAGGATTATGAGACTATGACAAATAGCTAAAAACATTTTCTTTTGTGCAATCCATATCATAATATTTATATTTCCTATATATTTCCCAGGAAAACAGGAATGCCACAGACAGACAGATGTTGAAATTCTGCTATTGTTTTTTGTATTAATGCAGCACGTGAGCACTTTTGCCATCTCCGTTGCTTTTATCCATGGCAAGGCTGTTTGGTTTGCTGGTTTGCTCTGCTCCTTTGACCATCAAATTGCGCTGTTTGGTGCCAGCGTTCTGAGCAGTCTCAGGGCCCTGCTTTTCAGAGATCATTGGCATGGTGATGCCTGGTGGTGCTGTGACTGTGTGGACTGTGTTTGGCCATAGCTGTGTCGGCCATCATGTGATCAGCTAGGCCACAGGAATGCCATCTTGCCAACAAACTTTGCAGTTTGTTTTTTTTGTTTGTTCATTTGTTGGTTTATTATTCACTAATTAAATTATATTATTTATTGTATATTATTTTTATGTGTGTTTGTCTTTTCGAACTGTAAAGTGACCTTGGGTTTGAGAATGGCCTTACATACAAAAAAGATTATTATTATTTAGAAATACTAAATCAACTGGTAAAATATAAATGCAATAAGATCTAACAAACAACAGCTTGCCACTATGCTGGTTTAATTTTAATGATTGTTAATAGGGGTTCTCCAGTGTCCTCCAACCTCCCAAAAACATGCTGGTAGGTGGACTGTCTACTCTAATGCTGCGTTCGACTACAGCTCGTAACTCATAGCTTCCAACCTCTGGCTAGGAAAAGAAAACACCTACTCATCAACTTGGGACGGTCTCCTCAACCCTGAGTTCAGCAAGTGACATCAAATCAACATGGCTGCTCACAACATCAACAGTAAACAAAGCAGGACCTTTTACTTTTAAATGAGTTATATTGTATATAAAAGAATTTGCTATAGATCAATCGACACAGACATATTTGCTTGTTAAATCTATAACACTGATTATACAGTCACTGTTTTGAAGAGGTGAATATACATCACTCTTCACAGATAGCTGGCTAGCTTATTGCTACCAAAAGACAAACAGAGAAGCATATGTGTTTTTTTTCCCCCCATGTTGTAGCTCAAATGCACAAAAAAAAATGAAGTAATTCCAACTTCCCACTTCTGAGGTAAGTCAAACACAGCATGGATCGCCCCTGATGCGAATGAGTGTGTTAATGTGTGTGTGCACGGTTCTCTGAGATTGACTGTCGTCTCATCCGGGATGTATTCCCGTCTCACGCTCAGTGTTCCAGGAACAAACTCCAGTTCCACCGCAACCCTGACCAGGATAAAGCAGTTAAATGATTGTTAACTGGCTCACTATAAAAACTGTACTAACATAGACTATGAAAAAAAAAAAAAAAAACAGTGCATGGCTTGGACCCAGTCCTTGGTTCCAGAAAACCCATATTAACTTTTGTTGGTGCTTGTAACAACAAAGAAAACCGAACTGCATGACTTTCTCATAACCATGATGTGCTCGTCGAGGCGTATTATGATGCAATTTCATGCGAAGAACGTAATATATTTAAATGTTTTATATTTTAGGCCTGTGATTCTAAGAGAACACAACAATTATCAAAAGATACCATGTCCCCTCACTAGCCATTGCCTTTTAATAGTCCCTGACTACAGGAACCAGGCACTCATAACCGTGATATGCTCATGGATTTCCCAAGCATGGATGATCCTCCAACCTGACTGTTGATCCAAGCTTATATCTGAGCAAGTTATACGAGCCAGTTCTGATGACAGAGTGGCTATCCTCAGCCTCTGTGGCTGAGATGCATCCTGCTTGCAGATCATCTGGACAGGACTAGACAAGAAAATAAGATCTCCTCTGTTTTCAGCATCCAATAACCCACAGCATCATTCTATATGACAGGCTGCTCCTGAATCCCATCTTGGGATTACCTCTCGAGGCCATCATCTGCTAGCTCTCTGCACTTTGGCTTTGGACAGGTGCTGCCTCACCATCACGCCGGTTTAATGTTAACCCTTGACAAACAGCATCATGTGACAAGGTCTGATAAACTGAATGTGATATCACATGCATCCAAACAGGAACAGACTCTGACACACTAATTCTCACTGACACACACTAATTAAGTAAAAGGGGGGAAAAAAACATTGTACATTATGAAAACTACCCACTAATGTTTTTCCTCATGTTTGTAAAGTCATGTTAGGGATTTTCCATTTAGTATATGTTTACACTGACAGATTTGTCTGTCTGTGATCACATGCCTGTCTGCATGCCAAATTACAAATGACGGTTCACACTTAACTCCAACCTCAAAAAGGAGACTATACTCTATATTTGGGCTGGAGTCAACAAAATGTATATACATAAACCAGTCTAACATGGCAAACTTTGTGTCCCCAAAAGCACCATTCAGTGTAGCCTGAATCAAAATGAAATAATGACTGAATACATGCAACAAGAGCTCGACAGGCTACATTCCCAAGAGAAAGAAGGATAGAACAGTCTCTCTGTCTCCTCTTGCTACATTTAAGTGTTTGAGGCATTCATGGTATAGTAGAACACTTCACATGATGTTAAAATAGCAGGATAATAGTTTAGGTTATGCAGCAATGCACTCTTAATGCACCCAAACCCTAAGACACTGTGTCCAAGTTCACACAGTGGATGTTTTGCTTGCAGTATTTTCAGCAAATGAAAAAGCTAACTCTGATTTTACCCAATGCTGGTAAGCCACTCAGGCTCATTAGGAATATTAATGCACTGATAAGCGCATATTTCTGCACGACACGCTGAAGCAGCACAGGGTTTAACAATTATTAATCTGACAGTCTTGAGCGCAAGGCGAATCAATTAAACGAAAGAATCCACATTTTCAGCACAGATAACTGCCTCAAGATGACAATTTTCACATGACAAAGAGAGGCCCATTCAGAGTCCTTCAAGGCCTGACAGGTCAAGAAAGGAAGTCTGAAACAAAAGCACCTTATAACCATCATCTCTTCTCTTTTAGTTGTCAGATCAACTTTGCTAGTCCTGCTGGTGAAATGGCATTCGCCTCCCCGCCTGCCACAAGGTGCTTCTTCATATCCTGTCAAAGGAATCTTTTATTCTATTTGCTCGGCATTAACATGTCACATTTATTGATCAGACCTTTCATACAGCCACAGCATGCCAGCTCCAAGCCCAGGCCCTTTGATGCCACGATGACATTCCAAACCGCATAATGCACGTAATGCAGATATTAAATTGCACTTAATGTAAAATTGTGTCTACATGCGCAGCAGGTACTCTGAGTCAAATGTTTCATATCCTGTGACGGTGCTGTGATTTGGGTAAATACTCATAAGTATTCTCTCTGACAGTAAGAGACTTCATGCAATAGATAGATAGATAGATAGAAAATGGGTTACTAAACTGTACATTGGGTACTACTATTAAACTGTACATTTTCTTGTCACTGAAGTGGTACTCTCAATATTATACTTTTTGTACCTTTAGTATCTTAAAAGATGTACTATAAAAACAAATTATACTCCATTTATCATTTCCCTTAATAAGGTACACTATGTCCACATTTACAGGTGAAAGATATATGAAAGGTACACATTAAAGGTACAAACATGTATCCCTGAGGGTACCACTCTGGCAATATTTTTTATCTAGTACTATTTTTTTTTTTCTAAGAGTGTAGACAGACAGACAGACAGACAGATAATCTATAGATAGATAGATAGATAGATAGATAGATAGATAGATAGATAGTCAAGAATTTCAAAAGAAATGAATGCAATAAAATTGCATTTGCAGTGTTAACCACAGAAATGGTGTAACGGCAGAGCAATAACGAAACAGAAGTGGGGAAAACAAGGGCTGTATTGCAGTGAACTTAGAAAGCAGCACCAAACAGAGAGTAACATGGAGGTTCAAGAAACACTCAAACAACACATTCAGCTCCTCAGTTAAACCTCAGCAGCCAAGTGTCTAGACAGCAAGTGACACTTATCATGGGAGTGCTGCTTCACCTTTTAATCTTGTAATGTCACAGCAAGCAACTTCAGACTATCTGAGTGATAGTCCCTTAAAACATTAGGTGTTTTATGTGTTGGTGTCATAGACACCTTACCTGAGTCGGTTGAAGCTAAGATCTAGTCGTTTTGCAGAGCTTCCATACTTAGCTGCAAGAAACTCTGGGATGAGCTCACAGTCATGTCCTATATAGGACACCTTTAATTCAAGAATAAAAAAAATTTTTTTAAAAAGACAAAGGGGAGAGATTCATCTATAATCTATATAACTGGGCAATATAAGAATATACTTGCACTTTACAGCCACCAACTAATAGATTTATAGTTATATATATATATATATATATATATATATATATATATATATACACACATACATACATACACACATACATACATACACACATACATACATACACACACACACACATATATACAGTCAGGTCCGGAAGTATTTGGACAGTGACAGTGAGTTTTTGTGATTTTGCCTTTATACACCACCACAATGGATTTGAAAT
>CM075005.1:17638487-17649710 GCA_037576675.1 Pangasius sanitwongsei
TATATATATATATATATATATATATATAAAATTATTATTGTTATTATTATTATTATTATTATTATTGAACATACTTCAGCCCATGACTGTCCACTCCGGGTTTTCCTGCTCTCCGAGATGACCTGTCAACCGGATTAACGCCGAAAGAGATTAATGGCGGAGGCGGGTTGCAATAATAATCGTTTTGTTTGATGTGACAACTTTGATAGGCGTTGATTTACTTACAAACTGATAGGCTTTTAATTGAGCGCCTCCATCCAGTGGGAGATGAAAGGCGCAGCGCATTGAAAAGCTGCCCGGAGCCTCAGCCCTGATTAGCCCAATCAGCGGTGAAGAGGTCAGCGCATTTTCTCCTCAAAAAACCCTCTCACACACACACTTTCTCCTTCTCAAATACAGTTTAGAACCCCATCGCCTTTTGGAATGCAAAATACATTTCGGTACATGCATATAAAACTTGTTGGGCCCTTTTGTTTTTGTTCTTTTTTTCTTCTTAAGCTTTATTACATTCCAAGTGTTATGACGAGCCTCGGGCGACGTGCATGTAATTATTGTCTGCAAGTTCAAATTCAGGTGCGCTTACATCTGTTTCAGAAGAGGCAATGTACCCGAAAGCGGAAGAGTTGTGCAACTGTGAAACTGTATACTGAAGCAGAAGAGAGAAGTGCACTTCCCGCACTGTGCACCTGGATGATGTCCCGCTTGAAAACAGGCCTGGTGCTGTTCGATTCCTCAATACTCAAGAACACCACACACCCAGAGACTTTGAGCAGAGCCCATTTATTCCACAAGTAAAAGAAATGTGTTACAAAAATGCATGTAAAAAAAATTGATTAAAAAAATTAATACAGAACGAGTCTAAGCGCAAAAGTGCAATTCTCCAACAGTTTTTAAGTACAGTGCATTTTTCACAGCAACTTAAACACCACAACATTGGCTTCATTCTCATTTTCTCATTTTATTTTAGGTCATGGTATTAATGCACAAAAAGAGGCTAAACAGTCCACATACAATTTTCTGCATTGCAGATCAACAAATTATTCAACAATAATGTTTGAAATAGCATGGGGAAAAAATCCTCTGGTGCATTTCAGGTATACTTACTCTAGTCCGACAAGGAGTAAATATGAGCAGGGCTGATTTCCATGTTTTCTCGCATCTGGTTTTGCATTACCTCCCCTCCAAACGGAATAAGACAGGAGGACTGTACCGCTCGTATTAAGTGTCTCTGTACCAAGGTGCTTCTTTTTCATTTGCCCTTTTCTCAGTCACCCGCAGCTTGTAATCAGCTACAAGAGCTGACATAAATCAGCAGCAGGATTGACAGCGACTGACAAATAGCTGATTGATTGCGGTCGAGCAGAATTGACAGTTGACTGAGGGGTTGGGATAGAAATAGAAGGGCGGTGTATATTATGCTGAAAACATGTGACATTCCCATCCCTCTATCACTGCATTGGTCTGCTCCTGTCAACGCGTGTCTGATTGGGGAATTCAAACCCCACGCGTTGATCTTCTGTTGCACACCTGATTTTCTGGCAAATAAACAGGGCAGAGAGGCAGCGCTTTAAAATGTCAGTAAGTCGCACAACTGGGGTATTTTTTAAACTCATGACCGACACGAGAGAACTATGCAACACGGACGCTCAAACTAGTTTGAGGAGTTTGTATTCCTCTATAGCTTAAAAACGTAGGCTATGTAGGGAGCTTATACACCTTGCTTCTTTAATATGTCGTTAATATCTATGGTTAAATCCTGATATCAGATCATAGACTGGGACATAAGTAAACATAGGATTTAACGTATAGGAACACGTTTAACTTCTATTATAACCTAAAGAGAAAAAAAAAACAGGCAAGCTCTGGCACGGCTTTAGAAAGTGCGGCGTGCGCAAGAAGCAAAATATTTTCCAGAATCTCCTCCCCCAAGCTGTCAAAATAGAGGCGCTAGAGAAAGGAGAACGTCACATCCCCTTGACCCTCCAATCACCTCGGGGTCCCATTTGATTGGAAGGCGGCAAGGGCTTTAATCTCAGACTAATTCAGTTGCTTTTGAAGTGAAAATTTCGGGCAGTTCTCGGGCTGGGAGGAGTAGCGCGTGGAGCTGCGGGAGGAGGCAGAGCAGAGCGCGCAATGCCTGTGGTGTCACGCGCAGCCCCGGATCGGCGATAGCCTCGCGCTGTGCGTCTGCCTTCTGCCACTAGCGAACGGATTATATGAGTTTGTCTTTATTTTCGTCCGTTTTCCGAAGAAGATCGCATCGAAGTAGTTACTGATGCATAGGACGAACGAACCGCCAACAGAATAAATGAGAATTGGGTCATGAGCACATCGCCCTCTGCTACTGCTCTAAGAAATAGCGATACCGATCTAGCCTGGGAAAGCTGCAGTTCTCGGAATAACAGCTCAGCGAGCATCAACAAGCCTTTTCTCCATCCCGTCCCTCCAACGGACCCTTTACGGCAAGCCAAGCGACTTCCCATCAAGGTTCTGAAAATGCTGACGGCACGCACGGGACACATTTTGCACCCGGAGTACCTCCAACCTTTACCGTCTACTCCGGTCAGTCCAATCGAGGTAAGACATCAAGTCCTTATTTCCTCCACCAGGTTTTAATCCATTATTGCTTTGCGACAATTATAGAACACTACTAAAGGAAAATGGCTTCTACATTCCCTATTACAAACAAAAATAATACAGGCTGCCCTTATCTGCATATTTGTTGTAAGTTTTATCGATTTTAAACGCTCAGTATTGTGTCTGTTCATGCTGAAATTCCCCCTGAATGTGTTCCTGGCGCGGTGTGTTTGCAGTGCACAGCGTGCTCCGCGGTGCCGATTGCATCGCGAGCCAAAAACAAAAAACAACATGGGCTGTAGTAAAAGATAGCAACTAGTTATGTGTTTGAGATATGCGTGTATTCTGGTTGAATATAATATTTGGGTATTTACTTGTGTGTTTTTTTGTTTTTGTTTTTGTTTTTTGTTTTTGTCTATTCTCGCAGCTAGATGCAAAGAAAAGTCCGCTGGCTCTTCTTGCGCAGACGTGTTCTCAGATCGGTAAACCGGACCCTCCGCCTTCGTCTAAACTCTCCTCGGTTACATCAAATGGATCTAGCGAGAAGGAGACCAAGTCCGGTCCTTTAAAACTGAGCGACATCGGCGTGGAAGACAAATCGAGCTTCAAGCCGTACTCCAAACCAGCAGACAAGAAGGACTCGTCCTCGGGGGTTTCTAGCGGGGAGAAGTCTGGTTTCCGTGTGCCGAGCGCCACCTGCCAGCCGTTCACTCCCGGCACGGGCAGCCCGAATTCCAGCACTTCTGCCTCCCCGATGCCGTCCGAGGCCAAAGGAGAGAGGGATGAAAAGAAAGAAGCTGACTGCAATAAAAGCTGCAGCACGGACGGCTCTGGAGCTACCGGCGTCAGCCACAGCAGGATAAGCGTGAGCTGTGGTGGAATTAACGTGGAGGTCAACCAGCACCAGGAGACCACGTCTGCATCCAAGGCCGCTACGTCGGAATCGTCGTCGGCGGTGTCTTCCGCTTCCTCGGCGGCTGTTCTGGGGTCGGGGCTTGTGGCACCCGTTTCTCCGTACAAACCGGGACAGACAGTTTTCCCTTTACCCCCTGCCGGCATGACATACCCAGGAAGTTTAGCTGGGGCCTACGCGGGCTATCCTCAGCACTTCCTGCCCCACGGCGGAAGTCTGGTGAACGCGCAGCTCGCCAGCTCCCTGGGCGCAAGCAAAGCTGGATCGAGCCCATTAGCCGGGGCTTCTCCACCGTCCATCATGTCTGCCAGCCTTTGTAGAGACCCGTACTGCTTGAGTTATCACTGTGCCAGTCACTTAGCGGGCGCGGCCGGTGCCTCGTGCACGCACGACTCAGCCGCCGCGGCCCTCAAGTCCGGATATCCGCTCATGTACCCGACGCACCCTTTGCACGGCGTGCACTCCACGCCACCGTCTTTCGGCGGACACCCTTTGTACCCGTATGGCTTCATGCTCCCCAACGACCCGTTGCCTCACGTGTGCAACTGGGTGTCGGCAAACGGGCCATGCGACAAGCGCTTCTCGTCCTCAGAGGAACTGCTTAACCACCTGCGGACGCACACAGCCTTCACCGGCGCCGACAAGTTGATCTCGGGTTACCCGAGCTCGTCGTCCCTTGCCAGCGCTGCCGCCGCGGCCATGGCGTGCCACATGCACATGCCACCGTCCGGAGCGCCTGGGAGTCCCGGCACACTCGCACTGAGGAGCCCGCATCACGCGCTCGGACTAAGCAGTCGCTATCACCCGTACTCTAAGAGCCCGTTGCCTACTCCCGGTGCCCCGGTGCCCGTTCCCGCCGCAGCCGGCCCTTATTATTCTCCATATGCACTGTACGGCCAGAGACTCACTACAGCGTCAGCTCTCGGCTACCAGTGAAACGGACTCACACACCCTAAAATTTAGAGCTTATAAAGATTCAAATATAAAGACTTTTATATCAACGCACCACTGAAGGACTGGATCCGTGGACTCCACTGTATTTATTTATGTCAGCTTAAAGCGGACAATAATACAAAAGGAAAACTATTTGAGCAAACTCAGAAGTGCATTATGTTTAAATCTCAGTAGGTAAAAGTGAAACACATGTTAGAGTACTAATAAAATAGGGGTTCTTCAGTTCAACATTCATTTGAAATTGCTATGATTGTATTGTACGTTCTTATTTAATGTCTCATTGAAAAAGGAAATAATTTACATTTGCATGTTTGTTTGTTTTTTTAAAGCCCAAATTGTCCGCATAATTTTAAATTGCCGTTATTTTTCAGGCGTATACCATGGAGAGAGAATTGGTATTTTTTTGTATGTATTCTGGAAAAAAAAATAAGAAACAATTCTGTTCCATAATTGTGTCCTCAGTATTCTTTAATATGACGAATGAAATTTACATGACATGTGGCTGTCCAGAATTTCTTACTATTATTTCAATTTTGCACTACAAAATTTGCCATTAATCCTATAATATCGCAAATCATGATTAAATATAGTCTATAACTCACCTGAATAATTTAATATCAAATAAGTAAATATCTTGTATGACAAAGAAGATGAAAACTTTTTTTTTTTTTTTCATATCTTGATGGTGCATCAAAATGGAATAATTTAGGTTATAACAATTGGCGACTTTTTTTTTTTTACACAGATTGAAAAATTTATTAAAATTTATTATTTCAGCTTTTTTTTTTAATAAAATAAAATAAAATGTCATCTATTACGCAGTATTTTTAAATATTAAGAGTAACAGCGCACGAGACACTTAAGTCCCCGGTATGTTTTTGTCTTTCACTGGAACGAGGCGTAGCTATACATTAAGCTTAATATGATGCCTAATGTTTCAGTAAAATCTATTTTCTGAAAACTTATTCACGCTTGCATACAAACGCCAAGTAAAGTCATTTTACTGAGTTAAGTCAAATGGACACTTGATCTCAGTGTAGAGGTTATTTGTTATTTGCTGGTTGTAATGCTCAGTGAGCACTAGGGGTAATGGAGCACAACAGCATGGAGTTCACTCCTCACAGCCAAGCCTGCATCTGTCACATTAACTACATATTTATAAGAAGTTACATATGACCAAAAAAAAATCGGCTATAATAAATATTTCAGGTAGTTAATTCGGCAGGTTGTGATCTGATCCTGAAGAAATGATTTCAGGATTGAGATATTGTTTAGGACACTTCATTTATTCTTTAATCAAAAAAAAAAAAAGCAGCCGTATAAATTATCCGCAGCATTTGCGCTGTTGTGGGCATGACTTTTTTTTTTTTTCTTTTTTTTTTTAAGAAAAAAATTGAAATAACTTCTGTTAAAAAAAAAAGTGTCATGTATTTCTCAAGGATGTTTTTTTTCCCCCCTCTGTTGGGTGTCTTTTTACCTCTGTTTCGGCGGAATATTTTCGATAATCGAGTTACTTTAGGCAGTTTACTGACTTTTCTCCAATCAGATTCAAATCTCATTGTTGCTTAATTATTAGGGTAAGCTAAATTATAAACGGTTCATCTGACAGAAATAAGGTGTGTGATTTGTTTTTACGGATCTACGTGTGTGTCGTGTGTCATCAGGAAATGTATTTTTTTTTTTAAACTAACTTCTAGTTAAAGCATAAAGAATTGCACATGTCAGAATGCAGCTTTTCATTATGAATTATCAATATCGATGCGTCTCAAACTTTTTCCTCCGTTATCACTTTCTTTATTTATTACTGTCTCTTTCTTCTATTTACGCGTTTCCCTAGGCGGAATACACTCTATATATTAACTAAAAAACTGAAAATAACTCAAATTATTAAGTAGTGGTAAGTGAAACAATATCCAGGCTACAGTGGAAGAATATTATGGGATGTTGAGGTTGGCTTCAGCTCCAGAGCGTGTATAGTGGAGAAAGTGAACCTGGCTTTTGGTTCACACACCATCAGGAAGAAAACAGCAGTAACACTCGGCCAAGCTGCTTTATTACTAACACTAGCATGTGTAGGCAATTTGGTGACTGCTTACAATGAATGTTTTCACATAAATAAAACCTTTTCAGTATTTGGTGTAGTCTATCCCACCGCCTGTACGGGCCTATAGGTGTGCTTGAGTGTGTGTGAGTTTTTCTATACAAGATTAATTTTCATTTTATTTACTTGCATCAGTGTTATCCAATTTTATGATTAACTTTTCTGAACCATGAACACATTGTGCATTATTAGAATGGGCCTTATGTCAATATTAGGCAATGTATCCCAATTACATTAATGATGAATAGGCCTGTAATACACTGACTACAAATGATTAACTTATATAGTAATAAGTATATCTATTATAGACCAGTAATTTAATATCGCCTTGGTATGATATACAATTATTAATCACTTTAATTTATGCACATCAACAATTTAACACCACCCCTTCACAAAAAGTATACAAAAACACAGAGCAACTAGAGTATGTTCCAGAGGCCCACACAAGCTTTAAACTGATGTAATGACGGTGAAAGAGAGCAATTTCCATTTTTACCCACATCATGGTGGCTGTGTGGCGGTCCCCAATGGAAAGCCATTCATCATGTGCCCCTCCTCCCGGGCCTGTCATCAGAGGAGCTCCAAGGCACATGTGTGCATAAATTACCCTGCTTGTGCCTGCCTTCTACTTACTGTGGCTAAGGAGAATAAAGAGGAGCAGAGAGCTGCATGGCTTAGTACCACAACATAACTTACACTGCTGATCAGCTCTGCAACGAGCATGTTTATGTGGGAGATAAATAAAGAGGATACCATCCACTGTGCTTTTGTGTAGAAGAAGGCGTGCTCTGTGAAGAACGGTGCATCATTCACGCTAGCTTTCTGAAGAGGGTATGGTGGTAAACAAAAACTGGAGAGTATGGAGGAGAGTATGGGGATCGAGGTTTACTGCTCAACTCAGTAGTGGGTCAAGGATTTTTTTTTTGTAGGGCCTTAGGAGAGGAATCATTGTTCAAACCTGCCACTGTGTAAAAACAACACAAATAACATTTTATGTCTCAACCGTATAACACCTATCAAACTCATAAACTTCTCCTACCCATTAATTACTGTTGAAACAGTGTCATCTTTTGTTGAATGTTCTTCCATATACAAGGCAACTGACTCAGACTAATGCCTGGAGTGTTAGAATAACTAATTACACTGGAGAAGATGAATAGAGGCTTGATGGGCTATTGTAAAGAGCTTTCTCTCAAGGCTTTTCCATGTTATGCTGAAACGCAAGGCCTTGCTGAGCTGAATTGGCTCTTGTTTTGCCCTTGACTGTCATGCCATTGTTTTAAGACCTGACATCATTAAGAGCTGAAATTGAACAGACATCTAGATGTAAAAGGTTCCTCCAGTAATTCCCTTGTTTAATAGCACAGCATTACCACCAACATATTTGTAATTACTAGCCGTTTGACTAAATACGCATACCTGCCAGGTCTATGATGGCAAGCCTATGGATTTGAGCAGCAGCTGTGTCAATATATAAGTGGCACTAAACTGCTGAACTCTCAGACCGGAGTCAGAGATCATTAGGTTCCTTATTCAGGAAATCTTGATTTACGGGATTAAGATAATGACACCAACCCTTTTACTTTGAAATAAGGAAGTTTATTGTCAAAATCTTGCACTTGAAAAAGATTTCGAGAAAGATGCGTTCACTGTTCAAGACAGCTTCTTGTATCACTTGATTAGGTCAAACTTAAATTTGATGATAATTTGAACATGTATGCTCATACCAAAGCAGAAATAAATCTTTTCTCTCTATTTTTTTTTTTTGGATGTGATTGCTTTTTCCTCCTACTAAAAAGGTATCCTGATTAAATGCAGTGCAGCCATCTTAAACAGTGATTTATGGTGACACAGGAAGAGGAAATGTCCACAGCTTTTGTGATCGGAGTAATAGAGCTATAAACTAAATAGCATGAAACGAAGCAGTAGCCCTGTGATTTAATCAGCTCATAAACAGATCCATTGCATCAAGCAAATGACATTATTACCCATCTGAAGTAAATCTTGCTAATCCCAAGAGATAAAATCAACATCATCAATGGTCACATGTCATATTCATCAATGCTAAACTATCTCCTTTTGACAGATTAATCCCGGCTGAGGCTCCCAGAGAGGGCGGTAATGGAGACTCAAGCAAACAATTCATTCATTGAACAAGGCAGCTCTGGTTAGCACTCAGAGCTCCTCTCTCTCTCTCTCTCTCTCTCTCTCTCTCTCTCTCTCTCTCGATTTACAAATTCAAAGTGCTCATCAAGGTGAGATGGACCCAAAGAAAAATGGCCCCTGTGATGGCTTGTCATTCAAAGCTTCTACTATGCTAGGCACCTTCTTGATCTGTAAGTGCATAATTGAGGTCATTTATGGCAGTCAAGTAGGCCTTTGCTATCATACCTCAATGCCTGTTTCATTTGCACTTTTTAGGTTTTGACAAAGAATATTTTATGGAAATGAGTGCCGTGTCTAAGAATACTTAATGGTCCTAGGTGCGTAGAGAGCTCGCTGATGGCTTTGATGATGGCTGTTCAATGTAAATAGATGTCAAAGAAGATGTCAAAAATGGGTCCATACTACAGAGTAGCATGATCTCTGACATTCATATGAAATGATCTAAATCTCTATCAAAAGAGTAGATCACTGAATTTCTATCCAGTTATTACCCAGTATAATTAGCTATACTGTATATACAGACAGGTGACAAATTAAGGGGAAAACTGATGGCTCTGTTATATTTACATATTATCCACTTGTGCCCTTAGAGCAAGGCATCACTCCAAATCAACACAAAGTTATTGTGTACTTGATTTGATAATTGATTATCTTCCATCCACAAGCCACGACGGCTCACTGAATAATTTTATGAGGATGGAAATGATATAAATCGTATGCTATGGCCTTCACAGTCAGCGCATCGTAACACAATCGAACACCTATGGGAGATTTTAGAGTAAAGTGTTAGCCCTCTCCACCACCATCATCAAAACACTAACTGAGGGAATACCTATTGGAAGAATGGTGTCCATTCCTCCAGTACAGTTCCAGACATTTGTGGAATCTGTTCTGGCAGCTTTGTGGTGGCCCAACACCTTCTTAAGACACATTCTGGGTTGATGTTTCCTTTATATTTGATCCCTGTCTGTATTCAAAGGGAAGGCATCTGTTGTCTTTTCTCAACCAAGCAGCCATTATGACTTTAGTCATATTCCATTGTTCTTGTTCAGGCTGTACAAATGTTACAATACATTATATTTACATTTATGGCATTTGGCAGACGCCCTTATCCAGATCGACTTACAGAAGTACTTTGAAGTCTCTATCAATAAATACATCCTGATACTGGTTCACTAGGTCATGGACTAAGAGTACTATCAGTCTAAAAAAATGTTCCTTACTAAGCGCTGCCAACTTTAATATTATAGTACGTTATTTATAGAAAGTTATCTGTTCACATTCTGTTTACTTGCAAACATTCTGTTACAACTGTTTACATAATAGTAAGTTGGCTTTTTACATTCACCTCATCAAATTGGAGCATTGGTGGTTGGCCTCTGTCTATTTTATTGAGAAACATAACTGTTTAAAGCTATTCCCATTAAAGGAAGCATTATTTTAAAATATATTTAAACATTTATTTTCCTGGAAATTCATCACAGAGCTTTTACATATAATTTTGTTCAAGCAGGGATGTATCAGCTTCCAGAGTTTGCACATTACACTTAAATCATGCTGTCAATCTAGGTAACATTTTTTGAACACACTTCTGATTATAATAAAATTACATGCCACCCTCTCCGTGTGGTTGTTAAAGCATGTTCGCATTGCGATGAAAGTTCATTTTCTTGAGCAGACACTGAATAATATTAGCAGCCACATTTCCTTTCAGAACAGATAGCATGACAGACCTAATGATGGACTGTCAACATGCCTCGCTGCTCATGCTAATATCAGAGATGTTGGCGAGGAATTGTGTTTTTGATCTTCTTATATCCATACAGAATTAGAAATTAAACATATAACACTCAAGCGATTGGTGACAGCTTTATTTGGCAAGTTTATATCAGTAAAACTGTAACCAGGATCAGAGCTATTCTGAAAATGGCAGTATGTTGGCAGCTGACCTCACTTCTGTAAAGCAGTGATGGCTGGTATTCGCATTGTGCGTAAGTGGAACTTCTGATCCCGTATTTGCACAGGCAGTGATGATGCTCAGATGTCTCCCAAGTTGATCCGGAGTGTTTGTGGAGGCTGACAGATGCCGCTGAGCTCCAAAGCCAAACTAATGGAGCTGACCAAGAGACAAATGGGTCTAGGCAACGCAGCCTCAGGAAATATAGGCCTCCCATTATTTTTATTGCTTTAATGTACTTCACTGTTAACTGCAAAACAGGAGATCAAAATCACCTTCAATCCTGCTTCTCTTTTGCCCTATAGACAAAGAAGCAGTAGTGATAATAAGGAAATCCCTCTTAGAAAACATGTGTATGGTGTAGTGGAAAATGTTTCCTTTCTGGTAAATCTAATTGTAGGTGCTTTGTGTGCAATAGTGTGTGTGTGTGTGTGTGTTTGGGGGGGGGGGGGGGGGGGTGTAAATGTTGCTTTGTTCATAGCTTCAAGTTCACAAAAATTTTGCATCACAACACTTAACACGCTGTTGAATTTGAAGCAAAGTATCCAAAAG
>CM075005.1:17649810-17685635 GCA_037576675.1 Pangasius sanitwongsei
CCCCCCCCCCCCCCCCCGCCCCCCGCCCCCCCCCCCCCCCCCCCCCCCCCCCCCCCCCCCCCCCCCCCCCCCCCCCCGCAAATGATGCTTTGTTCATAGCTTCAAGTTCACAAAAATGTTGCATCACAACACTTCACACGCTGTTGAATTTGAAGCAAAGTATCCTAAAGCTACAGAGTAGTGTTTCAGCAAGCTCTATTCATACTGTTAGGTGTAATTTTGTGTATTGCTTCTTTGTTGTCTCTACAAAGACTTTATATGTTAACTACTTTTTTTTCTTATCAGATCCAACTGAAATAAAATTCAGTAGCACTATCTGTCATTTTACATGCATCTTCACTTCAGTCATAGTATATTTAACCACCTTATGAGCAGTACATCAAAAAGAGTTTATTAAGACATGATTTGGAGAGCAGATCTCCCCCCTTGATCACCTCCTGCAAGCATCGTCCTAACACCACACAGTTTATTTCTTTCAGCTGTCCTGGGGCCAACACCTGTGTCTCCTCTGAAAGCACTCTCGTCCTGACAGCCTGTGTGGAACTTCTCCCCTTGGCCCAGACACATCTGGTGGGAGATCACAGCTGCAAGAGTGCCTTCATACACACATCCATCATCCGCTTTTAGACATCAGCACACATACATGACACACACTCACAAAAAGGACAACTAAACTTTCTCTTGCAGGAGTGGTCACATTATATATAAACTAGTTCAGTAGATACAGTATATATCACCAGTGTATGCGTTGTGTTGGAGAAGGTCCACATGTAGGACAAAGATAAAAAGAATCTAAACGATTCCTGTGCAACATGTAAATATTTCAACAAAGCTCGGGATGAGAACTCCAAGAAAGCCACACTAAATTATACATGCCCTTCATACAACACCCATATATCCTCCCTGCCACCTACCATGCTCCTTGGCCTCGGTATATTAGTGTCCTGGAATTCAGAGGATTTGTGTGTACCATGACCCCCAACAGATAACTGCTACCTCTTTGAACATTGCAGTCACATTTCATAGACCCCTGTGCCATCGTATGCAGCTGTACTCCATATGGTGTTGCTTCTCTAAACCGCTTTGTATATTGGTATAGACATAGTGGACAAATATAATGGACAAGAGGCAGCCCCAAATGGATATTAGTTTAATGTGTGATCTTTTCATCCTTGTTATCTCTTATAATCGTTTAATTAATCAAAGTGGGATTACATAGAGACACAGGTAGAGTATCCAGTTAAGGAAAGATGTATCTTCTTTAGCACCCCCTATAGGTATTTTCAAGAAGCTTGTAACTAAAACCTGGTTAGTGCTTTAGAAATGACTATAAAACCAGACACGGCTTTACAAAATGCAACTCTGAATCCAACCATCATGAATCACTTTAATCTAGGTACATGGCAATGTGCATATTTTATATGGAATTTCAAACCATGTCAATCATAAATCATACGTCTAAAGTTATTATTTAGCATTTTCAGCTGCATAGGCTTGAAACACGTCCAAAGACAAGTTCCTATTTTGACAAGAATTCCATTTCCCTTTTGGGAGTATGAGTAAGATTGACGTGCTGTCAGTCAAATCCAGTGCATGATGGCATGCTGTCGTGTTGAGGCACTGACATGCTACAAGAATAAATCAGAGAAAGTTTTAAGAGTAATATGTGTATATTTTTTCTCAAAAGGGAATTCTGTTGGCACTGTTGGGTGTGTGGTTGACTGCTAACAGTATATACTTGAATTCTGAATTTAATATTTAAAATATATATTATTTCAAATTTATAATAAATTTATAATAAAATTAATATATATTATATAACATTTAAACTTTGTGTTGTCTTTATGTCGAGACACACAACATTTTTCAGGTTTCATTTTTGTTGAGTTTGAGTTGTTTTTCAGATAATGGCATGGCCCAGCATGACAAACCCCTGCTGCATAAAAAGCCATCATCAAGAAGCACTTTAAAGAAGATCATTCATTATTTGGTCTTGACAAATTGCTTGTTTCATTACTGTACAATCCAGCCAGCCTCTGGCTTTGGCATGCTATGCTCTTAATGTAGCCTGTTTGCCCTGTACACATTTTTCATTAAATATATGTGATGAATGAGACATACACTGTAATTTGCTACACACCACTAAATAATTTACTAGCATGTGTGTTTGCAGTGCCCACAAATATTGCTCTTGAGTGTACTGTATGTTAAAATGTCCTGCAGGTTAGGCCAGGGTGAGGAGGTGGACTTGGGAAGTGATTAATAATCAACCTCATAAACACGTCACACATGAGGCTTTAACCACAAACCCTCCCTTGAAAGAACCAAAGCAAGTTGCATTCATTAGATATGTCTGATGTAACACACACACACATGCATGCACACACGCATGCACGAACACTCACGCATGTTTGTATTACTATCCTTGTGCGGAACTTCCACTGACATAATTATTAATGTAGCAAATTATTAATGCAGCTATGCATACACCGAAATGTAACTGTATCCTCAACCTTAGCAACCAAAAGGAAACTTTTTGGCCCTATTAGTATTTGATGTCCCTACAAGGTGAAAATTGTCAGAAGTTCCTATCTTTGTGGATAAATTTGGTCCCCACAAAGATATAAATACGTACATAGACACACACACACGCACACACACACACACACACACACAAAATGTTTTAATATTTGATGCATGATTTACCTTCAGTGTTCATAGGGGAGCAGTATCATAAAATATGAATAGATCTGTTTGCTGTGAATGTTTGTTTTTGTCAGTCTAAATGCCAGTTTAAAGAAAAATAGTCACTCTGCTGCCAGAGTCCACTCTTTTGTTAGCAAACACAGCGGTTTTGTATTATTCATTACCAGGTAATTTATACTCCATTTTATGGACGCTGCCAATCAAAAGCCTTTGTTGTACTGTGCCATATATTCGGGGCTAATATTTAACCTCTCTGTCAGGGATATGAAGAATGGCTTGCAGTAACAGGTGAAGTGAATCACCTGGTGATCATGAACACATTAGTCAACCAAAAACACACACCTGCTAGCCTGTTCTTTAGAAAATCTTTCATGTTTCCTCTCACCATGATTTTATATCAGCATACCCTCCTTATTGCTACGGTTATGGGAGATGTGTATGTGTTTTATTATCTGATCTATCACAGGAAATGCAGGATAAGTTTTTATACAATCCCTTCTGAAAATATTAGAACAGCAAGGTCAATTCTTTTGTTTTTGCTATACACTGAAAACATTTGGGTTTGACACCAAAAGATGAATATGATATGATAGATGGGCGTTTCAGCTTTCATTTGATGTGTATATAGCAGGAACAACTTAGCACATGGCACCTTTTGTTTGAACTCACTCATTTTTCAAGTGATCATAAATATTGGAACATGTGAACATGTGACTGAAAGGTGTTTCTGGTTGCCCAGGTGTGCCCTGTTAGATTGGCTGTTTAAACAATTAGCTCTGAATGTCTACTCTTGGTTCGCTCCCTGCTTTTCACCTGTGAAGACTACATTTGTTGTTAAAAAGGATAAAACAACATGAAGACCAGAGAGCTGTCTATGGGAGAAAAGCCATTTTGAAGCTGAGAAAAGAGGGAACTTCAATCAGAGCCATTGCACAAGCAATGGGCGTAGCCAATACAACAATGTGGAATGTTCTGAAAAAGAAAGAAACCACTGGTGTACTAACAAACAGACATCGAACAGGTCGGCCAAGGAAAACAACAGCAGTTGATGACAGAAACATTGTGAAAGCTGTGAAGAAAAACCCCAAAACACCAATCAGTGATATCACCAACAACCTCTACAGGGCAGGGGAGAAGGTATCACAATCCACAATTTGAAGAAGACTTCAAGAGCAAAAATATAGAGGCCATACTACAAGATACAAACCACTCATCAGCACTAAGGATCAGAAGGTCAGATTGGAATTTGCAAAGAAATACAGAGATGAGCCACAAAAGTTCTGAAACCAAGATTAACCTCTACCAAAGTGATAGAAAGGCCAAAGTGTGGAAAAAGAAAGGATCTGCTCATGGGCTTACATGACTGCTTCTGGAACGGGCTCACTAATCTTTATTGATGATGTAATTCATGATGGTAGCGGAAGAATGAATACAGAAGTCTACAGAAACATTCTGTCTGCCAATTTTCAGAGAAATGCTTCCAATCTAATTGAGAGGAATTTCATCATGCGGCAAGACAATGACCCAAAACACACTGCCAACACAACAAAAGACTTCATCAGGGGAAAAAGTGGAAGGTTTTAGACTTGCAGATCAGCAGACCTTAACCCAATGGAGCAGCATTTCACCTGCTGAAGAGGAGACTGAAGGGAGAAACTTCTCAAAACAAACAACAACTGAAAGAAGCTGTGGTACAAGCCTGGAAAAGCATCACAAAAGAAGAATGAAACAGCTTCTTGTCAGTGGGTCTCTGGCTTGATGCAGTTATTGCAAGCAAGGGATATGCAACCAAATATTAAGTGTTATTAACTTTAATTTACCTGAAGGCTATCTGTTCCAGCTCACCTAAAACCTGGGCAGTCTGCCACCAAAGGGGCCATGTTCTTAGTTGTTTAACACATCTAGATGTAAATATCAGGAAATGAAAGTTGAGATTATGATCTGTTATCTTATATTGATCTTTTGATGAATATGAGACGGCAGTATGTAGAATATGAGACGCCTGTATGTAGAACTTCTGGTCTGATATTTATACAAGCGCTGATGATGCCTAGACGTGTCCCACATTGATCCTGAGTGTTTGTGGAGGCTGAGAGGTGCCGCTGAGCTCCAAAACCAAACTAATGGAGCTGACCAAGAGACAAATGGGTCTAGGCAACATAGCCTCAGGAAATATGTGCCTTGCATTATTTTTTATTGCTTTAATGTATTTTAGTGTTAACTGCAAAACAGGAGATTAAAATCACCTTCAATCCTGCTTCTCTCTTGCCCTACAGACAAAGAAGCAGTAGTAGTAATAACAGATACATCACATGGGTGGTTTGCATAGAAATAAAAGAATGACCTGAATTACCTGCACAGAACCTTGAAAAAAGCCAAACTGTCAGTGATGTACCAATATGAAGTAAATGTGTAATGTGCATTGATGCAGCTGCCAGATAATTCAGGATTGGTGATAAACATTATATTAACATTAGTGATATTGGATATTAAATGTATCCAATGAAACACATAGACAGAACTGCATGTAGTTTTATATCAAGCTACTTGTTCCTATACTTAGGAGATACTCAAACTACACCATACTGACATGGTGGGACCATACGTGAACCATCATCACAACACTCCATTCTTTTAACATTCGAACAGCCCCAGCTGGTAACGACAGCTGTATGACTTTGTCACTGTTAACAACAGTTGTTCTACACAAAGCCTAATGATAAAAACTGTAGATGAAAGCATATCTAATGTGACCATGATTTAATTTGTATTCTGCCTCAAAGAGTCAGCCTGGATTTCACTCACGATGACTCAGTTCATCCTGGTGTGTGTTTGCTCTGTTATTAATGGTGCATGCTGGGCCTGCTCACACAGACTACCCACTCTTTCTGTCATTAAATATCATCAGCCTCCTGACACTAATATACTCCAACTCTAAACATGTTCCGGTTCAACTTGCATCAAAGTGCTTCATAATAACAGCATTATCAACTCACACTTGTATTGATATGACCCATATACAAAAATTCTATTTGGCTAGAGATCTCTAAACAGAGGCTGCACGTATCACATGGTTTTTGGTGGCTCTTGAGTCTAAATTTAAGTTCTCTAACCATGTGCTCTTTCATAGGCGATTGAGCCAATAAGAGGATCTTTTACTATAAAAGAGGACCATTTACAAGCAGTCATGCTGAGAAAAGGCCACAAAGAGTAAGCTTGTTAATAGCTCTCATCCACAGGGCTCCAGATGCTCCTCACTGAACACAACCAGTGCACACTTCGGAAAGAGATGTCACTTAATATAAAGCAAAAATTGTTAAGTCCAGCTCAAGCTGTGCATCTATATTTAAACACTTCTGATTAATAAACAGATTTTAAAAACCTGTTATTGGAAACAAACAGTAGAAATCATTGATATGGTGGAGTTTTCTGTTAGGAGACATTTATGTAACATTTATGGAAGGAGTCTCGGGTGTCATCGCCATGTCTCAGGTGTCAGTTTTCCGCCACGGGAGAGTCTTCAGGACAGAGGACATTGCGCTTAGTGGTTTCTCAAGCTGTGTGTTTTTTTGTCTTATTAACTTCAAGAGTGAGAATAAAAGAGAGACTGTTGAGAGAATGACTGTCTATAGCTGCTATAATGTCAGTGATAACAGGAACTAATTTCATGGATGTTCCATAGCATTAAATGTAAATATAGATAGTTAAAAAGTGTGATGCATGTTGTTAACTGTGGTGTAAGAGGAATAATACACTTTGGGCTGTGCTTATATGGGAAAATAATCCACTTCAGGGTGATAAGTCATTCCCCGGATGTGGATTATTAGCCCGGCCTGTTGTGTACTATTCCTTAGGTATCATATTAGCATTACTAAAAAAAAAAAAGTCAGGTATACAGCACTGATATTCTAGCACTTCCACTGAAATGGCTTAGGCCTGAGGTTCATTCTACAGTATATTCTATTGCATGTTTGATGTACAATGCTGTCACTGCAAACCAGAATTCTGTACAACTGTTAAATTATGAATTATAGCTACAGAGAGTGCCACTAATATAACAAGCTACAACTGTTTTCTTATGCAAAATATTTAGTCTGACTTAACAATCAGACTATTCCTGACAAGGTTATCAAAAAGCAATCTATTTACTCATTTGTCACCAGGTCACCGAACACACAGGAAAGACACATACTTACATCATATTTAGTCATTATAAGACTGTAGCCAAAGGGGGTAATACATATTTAATGATATGCAAACCATGGCAATGATGCATGTCTTTCATGCGTGCAGCTAAATGCTTTGCACTAAGAACTACCTTCATCAGCAAAGTAGTGTACATAGTAGTGTGATTATTATCATAACCTACATTATTCTGCATTAGGTGCAGCTTTAGTTCCGCAATAACTTTCAATGTTATCAACAAACTGCATCAAGATTTCCTGGGTCACAGACAATTATATCACAATATTTTTAAATGCAGATCATTTTCTTTTAATTAATCAAATGACCACAAAGGTGGATGTCAAGGAGCTGACTGCTTTAAGTCAAGCCTTTTTTTTCCCCAGTGTTTGAAGTGAAAATGACTGACCACCTTTAGTCTACAGATCAATACATCCTTGTTGATGTCAAGATAGCTAAAATCAAGGCTACTTGATAATTGAAATGGTGCACTTGTGTACTATAAATCCATGTAGCTGCCCAGTTGCCCTCAACCCATGTTCTGACATTTGCTCTATATCCATACTTCAAATCCATTTGACTCACAAGCTGTGGCCCAGAGGCGAAACTGTTGTTCACCAAATGGATCAGATTGGGAAAGTTGCTCTCATGATGTAATTGCTTTCTGTTTCATAAAGAGGATTTATTGAAAAACCAGACCCCAGGTTATGGGCTGTCAATGACAGCAGGAGAAAAATCCAGAATTTACTGTATGCTTTTACAGCCAGATTTCTGAAATAATTGTTGCAAGACAAGACGGTAAGTTAGTGGTTATAAACCTGTCCTCCATATAAATTACCTAATCAAGAGATCCGGCGGTAATATAAATTGGGGCAGTCATTCGTCTTCAATGGCCTGTATGTGCATATAAACCCACAACGACAGTCATATACTTCAGTGGAAAGGAGACCTGCATCACTGTTTACAGAGTTCAGAGGGAAAATGGATGACTTCTTGCATGCTCAATCAACTGTGAAATGTACATTTAATCATCCTGAGAAAGCCCCTTGGTTTATTTGTGTTGCAGCAGGGATTTACATTTCCAAACATCCCCCATATTAATCATTACTTCATCACTTCCCCTGTGTGACAAGGCGAATAAACTCCTCAGTGTGTGAGGCCTGAATGTGTGCTTAATCACACCCAGAAAAAAAAACATGCTGAACTTTTATTCACTTCACCCTTCACTCAGACCGGCAGAAATACAGCATTATGCAGACAGAACTCACCCGTTCTGTATTCATTCATGATTTTTCTTAAAGCAGCACTTTTTGAAATATCTCTCTTTAAGAGATGCCAAACAGCAATCGTTCTTCTCAGATGGAAATGTTTCAATGTGGGGAGGTCTGTTCTCTCACTGGGACTGGTGTCACCTGGACATTCCTCCCACAAGGTGAATGATGGACGACTTCTGAAACACATGAAACAGAAGGTGAAAAAAGCAGAGGTTTCACTTGAAGTGTGTGAGAACCATATATCTACCCAAGAACTCCTCACCCTGTTTTGAAAATAAGTCAGAAGCTCATATAAAAAAAGACAAGGTGAAATTGAGTGATCCATTCTGCAATGACACCCGTCCCAAACTGCCATTGACATGCACAGTTCACATCACAATGAGATCATGAGTGATTTCTCCAAGGCAGCCCTGTTTTACATATTCCACTTTGCTCATTATAATGATTTGCAGAACATATTGCCATCAACAATGAATTCTTCATAAGAGTATGAAGTGTAACTTTGTCACCCCGGATGAAGAACATGCTACACTTGCCAGTTTAAACAAGATTAATGGGTCACTCAGACATTTACATGCTCATACATTTTTATGAATGCACTATGAAGTGAATTTGATGTATCAGTAACAAGATAAATGATGGGTAAAAAAGCTTTGGCAGTTCCAACTTTAAATAATCTTTCATTTGATGCCACTTTTTTTTTTTTACCTCTATGAGAAGTTCAGGAACTCTTTGACGTGCCAAAGCTATTTGCCAGGAAGGCCTGTCAGGCTAAGAGCTATTTGGTGCGTGCGTGTGTTGTGTCAGTACTTGAGACACACCTTAACCTCAGACTGACATTTCATGTGTATTTTAGCACTGATTGGCAATCACATTCTCAGCACAACCACAAGAACATTTTTCTCTCCTCAGTCACTCATTAAATTGCCAAAATCTACATTATGCACAAGCATGAAAAGCAGCTGAAAGCTTCTCTTTGCAGTTGCCAGGCCTGCTCATGAATTTCTGGAGAATGAAACATTCGTTTTGGCCAGGCATCTCAGCTGAGAAGGGATTGGGAAACAGAGTCAGTGGCAGGAAATACTCCCTGTCATAGAATGATCAGGAATGGTAAATTGATCTGTCAGAGCCCTCAGAGTGATTGGGGCTGGGAAGACTTTGCTTCACTGCCGTAATAGATTTACAACTTGCACTAGAGCTAAGTTCAGAAAAATTCCGGGAGACGGATTTATCTGCAGCAGACAGGTAGACGGACACTTTTCCTCATCTCGAGTCTGGATTAAAAATGTGCAGGTCGGGACTTCAGGAGACAGATTCCTTTGAAAGCCTACACCTCAGTGTCATCATCAGCTTAGACAGCCTTGTGCCTTTTGGGTCACACACAGGGACCCATGCCAATACTGCCACTGATGTAATTTGAGGTGAATTAATCCAACTAGCCCAAGCTTATTTATACCCTATCTTTTTACTTCTAACACATACAGAACAAGGTCATCATGTTGAGGAATGTCCCTAGATCTGGCTGGGTTACTGCTCAGTATCACAGAATCCTAGCTGCCTGCATGACGTGACATTTTGAATTGAGTGCCATGCAGACAAATGCACCCAAATGCATGCATGTGTGTAAGCTTTGTTTAAGGGGTGAAGTCATCTTTTGTGGAGCAGGGTTTAGGGAAAGACCAACAGGGAGCTGAACAGTGGGCCCTTGTCTGTCAACCCCATGACAAGGCCTTTCATTTCCAGCCTAATGGCCAAGAAAGGCAACGCCAGGCCACGCTCGAACCCTTCACGGAAAACAAAACTTTTGTTTCCAAATGTCTTGGATGGAGTTAACCGCTCCAGACTCCTATGATTAATGACTCATGGCCACATTGTGTGGAAGCTGCTAATTAACTGCAGACTGATTAAAGACATGTAAACTTTGCTGATAACCTGCATTTTCTCTCTCCCTCTTGATCCCGCTCCCTTTCTTTCCCACTCATTTTCTCTCACACACAAACTTGGCATGTGGAAGCTCTTACTGCCAAAGTGGTTAGAAGCAGACCAAAGCTGAGTATGATGAATGTACTCTCCAACAGGCATATACAGGCTCTAATTTAGAACTATTTAGTGTGTGACATATGGACATGGTCTTCTCGTTTTCACTTTGCTCATACTTTTGGTTTACAATCCATATTTTTGGCATTGTTGTTTTCTAGGTGTTTTCTTTTTTTCAGATGTGGATTATAAGTGTTAAAATTTTAAATATGATCACAAAATACTGCACAAGCTATGACTGTATGTCATAACAGCATATTGCTCAATGTACCTGAACTCATGCAACAGTTATAATCAGTGTCAAACTGTAACCATACCTCAGTCATCAGGTACAAAGTTACAAATAGTCCAGAGATCTGTCACCAAGTGTCACTTAAGTAACTGATGGGAATGAGGCATTTGTTTACCAGCACCACAAATATACATTCCAGCGACTGATTATCAATTTGTCATTTTTTGGAAGTTATTAATTATTAGTTAATTTATCAAACGCATGACATGTCACAACTCTGTTTTTGCAATAAACATGAAACCTTAAAAAAAACATCCAGAGTTCAATAACAAATCAATCATATTCTTCCTCACAAAATCCTAAAAGCAAGATGGCCACTAATGCTCTTCTATATAGTGGGCATGATGTAAAGGAAACATCAACCTTTTGGTACAAATGTAACACTAATCTTGCTGCTAAGAAAGATCCTCACCATTATACTATCTGCATGGGTGCGGCAAGTCTGCCTTAGGGACTTAATCAAATAACCAAATCTGGGCCAAGTGAAGAATGGGCTGAGAAATTCATGTATTCCTGAGGTGAAAACAGAGGTAGAGAGATAGAGAGAGAGAGAGAGAGAGAGAGAGAGGTGTAGGGTGACGATAGTTCTTCCCACTCCAGTCGGGTCAGCCAGTATAGAGGGTCTTGTGATCAGCCTGAGGCACCTCCTCCTCTCCTCTCCTATAATTAGGTTGGTTAACATACTGCCATGTATGCAGACATGTTGACTGGGAACTTAATCAAGTTACTATTGAGTTCTTCTCGCCTCTTGCCCTGGGTGACGGTTTTAGTTGCAGAGTTATAGCTGTGACCTATAAGAGGAAATTAGCCATGGACACAAGTTTGTTCTTTTCCTCCATTCATGTATAAAAATATTTAGCAAATTGGTGACAAGGATGAAAAATAGAAGGAAACAAAATTGTTCTACATTAGTATAAAACATGAAAAATGCAGCAAGGGCACATAGTGGTAGGGCATGTTTTCTGTGGGTTGGCAGTCCATTAGGTGTGAGAGACATTTCACTTACCTAAGTCAAATATAAGAGTCTAGTATTCATTAATATAAGGAGGGGGCTGCTGAATCAAACCTACCATCTGGTTAAAACGACAGAATAATCTACAACTCATGATTAGGTCTAAGGAGTGGAATTTCACTTTAATCTTTTTCAGGGTTTGAAATTTCCATCTGCACCGTACGGCACATCATTTTTCTTCAAGACAAATGCGCTGTTTTTCATGTTCCAAAATTAGATCAGAAGAGAACGATTAATCATGTCATAGCCTGGGAAAGGAAACAAAGATCTGATTTTCCTCCTCTCTCTCCTCCCTCTCTGTTTCTTGTTCCCTCTCCAGCTTCAGCCTGTGGTGCATGCTCCTTCCATTTCTTGCCCCTCTGTGTTGTCATGGCTTTCCTTTTCGTTCAAGCTGATTTCAAAGATAAGATACGTGGGCCAAGGTGATTAATATGAAATGACAATGTGTCTTCAATTAGCCCGGTCACTTCTTCCTTCTCTCTGAGCCCCTAGCACCCAACAGCAGATGGTGACCTGTTTGTATGTGACACCATAACCAAATCTAAACTCAGGGAAAGCAAGTCACCGGGGCTGCAAATTAGTGCGACCACACAACTGTCAGGTGCTGGCCTCCTCTGACAGTTGTAGCCCATTACAGGGACATTGATGTTTTCGCAGTGTGACAAAAAGGAATCCTTTTTTTCTGTACCAGAAGAACTGTCTGTCAGCTGGCTCTCAAGTCATAACAAATCACTGGCACTCAGCTGAGGCAGAACACTCTGCACGTCAGGGGGAAGATAAATGACCTGCAGGCCTTTGAAGTGCTTTGGCAGTTCAGATGGGTCCGCGGCGCTGACAGAGAAATATACACAACAGCGCAACCAATAATGAGAACATTAAACATTCCTGCCTCCTGACAGGCTGACAGGATTGCCTGGCCTGACATCAATCATCTTCTGAGGCTTAACCTTGACAATTAGTCTCCTCACTGATATTGGGCCTAACTCCACCCAGCACCTCTCCCATACCTAACAAATCTTGCTCATATGTGCTGCAAACAATCCAGTGGATACAATGATCTATTCTGTTGTTATGCGGAATCTTTGCTGTACAAAAGTTTGACATGTGGATAAGGCTTCCATCAGAGTCTTGTGTGTAATTAAAAATCTGATCTCCATAAGTTTTACATTTATCATTATTTTCCTCCTTATTTAGCCAGCCAGTTTCCTTTTCTCAGCAGGAGAAAAACCAGTGTCTCCAAGCAATAAGCAACAAGGCAAATATAAAGTCATTAGCCTGAGAAAATATGTAGATGCCTAAGCACTGAAATCAGAAGTGCGCCCTGCATATATTTTAGATCTCTGAATATGGGCATTAATGATGCCCTTCAGGCATTTTGGAACCATATAAATATTTCCATTTGAGACACCCTTCACATTGCAGTGCTAGTGATTCAAAAGGGGTGGGGGGGTGCCGGCAGGCAAAGCTGCAAAACATAATGTGTCATGGGTCCTAATAACTCTGCTTAACAAGACTTCATGCATTACAGACTCAACTAAATGGTTCCTCTTAATTTGACATTAAATCACATGGTTTCAATCTGAATGGATATGCAGGGGAAAGCACAATCATTTTTTATTGAGATGATGCTAGTAAAACAAGTCACAACTTATAACAAGCACATTCATCCCTTAAATTTATAATCACAACCACAAGCCACTGCAAAAGGGAAAAGAGAAAGAATAAGAGAGCAAGAGAGTGGAGAAGAAAAGAGAAAAAATGAAAGCTTGAATATTAAGTTTAAGGAAGTTTTACTCTGCGGACTGTGTTTGTAGACCATGTTTGCGAATTCTCCAAGTTCATGTCATGAATCATGCAAGAAGACGACCTCAGAATCACCATTTGAAGCAGTACAGAAATGATGAATTCATATCCTAATCCATCTGAGTGGTATGCATAACAATGTCTGATAATTAATAACAATTACACTACAAACTATCAGGAAGAGGTGACAGCAGTGTGTCTCTTTTTCCTCACTGTGTTCACTCTGCCTCATTCTGTTTTGTCCTGGCATTAACTAAGCCACAGTAAATCAATGGAGACAAGCTGACCTCCGCTATGTGTCTCCTCTCAGGTTTCTAGCACTTGTGCAGAGGCTTTTGCTGAATGCTTCGTTACAGCATGAAAAATGAGTTATGTGGAATGAAGACATTTCCCCTTTGACTAGCACATTTGCAAAAAGGTATGTCAGGGATGCGTGGAGAGGGCTGTGGGCAACCTTTCAAGAGAGTATTTTTTACTTGCTTATTGGAGGAGCAATAAATATCAGGCCGACAGGCCCTTCTCACTGTTACAAAGCCCTACCTGCAACTGAGCTGGATAATTAGCAGCCTTGAAGATGATATATGACTTTCATTACCCTTTGGGACTGGAGAGACTAAATGAGGACAGAGCTAATTGCCATGCAAAGCAGTTTGGCATGAATGAAAAAAAATGCAGGGCCGAGCTCCAGCCAAAAAAGGACCCTGTTGCCGCGCTGGTCTCCAACTTGCTTTTTCGCCTGCAGGAGTTCACTTGGTGTCCATAAATCATGGGCTGCTTACAGCCGAAACTGCCCTGAGTCATCAACATGCAATAAGCTGAGTGACAGATTCCATCCCCACTACATTAGGGCCCCATTTCAAACATAGCTCTTTTTCTCTCTACCTTTTTTCACTCTTTATCTCTCTGCTAAGCTCACTCAACTCTTCCTACTCCACCTTCTCTCTATATCCCATTCTCTCTCTCTCTCCCTCTCTCTCTCTCTCTCTCTTTCTTTCTTTCTTTCACTGGTATAAGTGCACTCTGTGTATATCTTGCAGTTAACTGTAAATGAAACCCAGATGGTCCAGGGTGGATTACAATGTAAAACAAAAGCTGTTGATCACGTGACCATCATAACTGCCAACTGAGCAAGAGAGATATAGGACCAATAAAGAGAGAGGAAAAAAGGGGAAAAAATGTACCAGGGGCAACAGGTGGGGGTGGAGAGGTGCTTCCAGGGCTAGTTTTCTCATGAGTGCCAATGCTAGTAGCTAAGGCTTTAAATGGTAAGGTTAAGTATGCCGGCATCCAGAACAGGGACAAAGCGTTGCTCCCCTGCTGACATGTCAATTCAATTTAAGCAGCGCTCTGCTTGTCAGGGTGAAGTGAGGGGAGGGCTAGAGGCTCGCCGCTTCACAAGGCTTTTTGACAGAGCCTGGATCCTAGGAAAAAAATTCCTGGTAGGATTTTTGACAAAACCACTTGACATTGGACTTCCTTCCCTAGGCTTACCGGTGTCTTTTGATGTTTGGTCCACTTAAATAAAAGTAGAGACTTATCCACTAGTGCAACGAGACAACTGTGGCTGTGCTTTTGTGGCAGGAAACAAAAAAAAAAAGGAACAGCAACTTGTTGCTGCCATGTTTTGGTGTGCAGCCTCATATTATCATTCCACCTCTGGAGTGCAACCAAAACAAATTCAGTTTCCCTGGACTTGCTTGCACATCAAGGTCCTCCTCAGCGCCAAATTATTCACCTTCGTGACAATGATAAAACTGCTGCCTTTCTGCTGGCTGCTCTCTCCAGCCTCACTCTGCTCTCTCATCTCTCCTCAGTTTGGAGTGGCCTGTCTCTCTGGCGTGTGACAGCATTAACGAGCATTGGCTGAAAAGCCTTCATTCCCAGCAGAGGCTGCAGCGAGAGGAAATGCAGGTGTTTTTGGACAGGTACAGAGCATCTTGCGCTGCTTCCACAGGGGCCGACGTGGGTAACAGGGACCTGAGGGAGGCATGTGGAAAAGCTCATTCACTTGCATGCATGAATATGGCGCAAAGATTGCAGGACCCACTGCTGCAGATTTGCAAATGCATTTGGGATTGATGATTTCTTATTATAGATTCCCGTTTTAGGTTTAAATATACAACTAGATTAACAAACATCCATATCAGAATGAAAGAATGGATAAAAATATGACTGATTGTCCTGCCAAAAATTTTTGGTATGCAGATTTTCTTTGCCACATAAGTAGCAGGTCTACTCTCCTTAACTTGTAAGGGACAAATGTCCATCATTCAAAAATAATCCAAACATATAGCATTGCCAAGAAAGGAATTAAGCTCTTTCACATAGTTCTCTTAGCCACTCTGTCAGCTAACTTAATGTAGTTCCATCCAAAGCCTTATAACACCAGCTCAGCGTGGGAGCAAGCGCCATTTAAAAGATCTCACCTATTGCTAATGAACCAGTTGTTTCCTTTACAATGCATCAATGTATTGTGCGGTACAGGCTTCAAAAAGACGTATTTCGTAGTGTCAGGGGACTTTTTTGTTTTCTTCTTTTCTTTTTGCATTAAGCATCCAGCACAGCAGAGGTACTGAGACACAGACAAACATGAGAAACGTGTGTCAGGAAGAAAACAGCATCCAAAATTACTCCAATATACAAAAATTATGACAGTGACATTCCCAAAACATGCAATTATGAAATAACGAATGTGAATACAGCTATACGCAATCATATAAGGTGGTTTCAGAGCACATCCATCATTTGTACATTTAGGCATCACCTAAGGGAGCTATGTAGGATTAAACAAGTAATGAAATGTTAACTTGTTATAACAAAATATCAAACAGTGTAATATTTGCGGTGATTTTTATTATTAGAAATGACTAAGTAAAATTAATGCAACACAACAGTTGGTGTATTTTCAAGGTTTATATTATTTGATAGACTTTGTAAACATTGTACCATTAATATCATTAATAATAGATCCCTTGAAATAACTGTAAAACCACAGAAGAGAGAGAGAGAGAGAGAGAGAGAGAGAGATGGGCCTTTGGGTGGAGCCCAGCGGTACAGACCCCAGTACTGTTACATTTCCTTCAAGGTGAGAATTGTTTTTGTTCTCACAATTCACACTGTATCTTTTTTCTCCCAGCTTTGAGGCCAAACATTAGCTGAGGCGTGCCTCACAGTGCCGAATAAGTGTGTGGTACATGTGTGAGTGAGTCGGTTCTGCATAGGGAAGCGCTCTCCAAGGCTACAAAGGTGTTTAAAATCCCATTTGGCTCACTAAATAGACAAAACCTGGAGAATGTGCTCTACTGCATTCCCTCTTCTCTTTACTGCTTCCCGCCATTGATCAGAGGAAACAGGAAGTGCAATGGCTATGCACTCAGGCAGCTCCCTCTGGAATAATAATCAGACTCCATTTTCTCTGCTTGTTCTCTACAGCACAGATAACTCCCCCAGCTACACCCTGCACTAGAGTGTGTGTACTTACACTACGACCTGCTGTGGTCAGCACGTAGCCTCCTGCGCTGCACAATGGAAACCACTAGAGCTCCTACACAGGGTTAAAAGCAGTCATAGTCATACTTAATGGAAATATATGGAAAAGAAATGGTGTGTTAGGTTGAATGCTCTCCTTATTCTAATAGCAGTTTGTCACATTATTTGTATGTGACATTACTTGTCACATTATTTGTATGTTATAAGGATATAATTTTTTATTTGTTCCTCATTAAAAATGCATAGCAGTCAAAATATAGCAAACATTCCCAACTTGATATTTATCTAAGCATATTGAGATCCTGTTTTTGCCTTTTCAATGTTTCTCTTTGATTTTGTTTATTGAAGGTTATTGCAAAAACATGTACATTCTTAATCTAGCATGATACTGAAAATATGTCAGAATTACTGACATACAGTGCCTTGCATAAGTATTCACCCCCTTGAAATTTTCTACATTTTCCAAGAGACCACAGGGAATGTTCAATATGATGTTACCACCATCATGCTTCACTGTGGAGCTGGTGTTCTCAGGGCAAAGCAGTGTTGGGTTTCTGCAAAATGTACAGCTTTGTGATTATAACTTTGTCCCAGACACATTTTGAGCTCCTTGGTGTTCATCATGTCGTTTGTTTAGGTATATTCACTAACAAACTCTGGGGCCTTCCATGAATATGTGTATTTGTAATATGTATTTATATTGAGATCATATGATACTTTAAGTACATACAGGTATATTAAGTACATACAGGTGTATATTTTATGTAGATTGATGACATAATATCACAGTCAAGTCCATTTCAGTTCCAGGTTGTAACACTGCAAAAAGTGGAAAAGTTCAATGGGGTTGAATACTTATGTAAGGCACTGTTCATTGTACAAAAAAATGAACACAAATATGTATATAGATAAAGCAGTTACAAGCTGAGCAGTTTCTAAACAGTCTGGATACTAGGTAACATCCTAGTTGGGGGCCCACTGCTATAACTAACTATCTAACTAGCTAACCATCTAATATACAAATGCAGCAAGACATTAAAAGACTGCTAATATCGGCACTGAATTTAAAATGAAAAACAATACAAAAAGGTCTCATTCGCACTTGTAAAAGTTCAAAAACATTTTCACTGTTTAATCAAAGAAGTGTTTTGTGTGGCCTGTGACACAACTCACACAAAAGACCATTAGGCTAATGTTACCTAGGTAGGTAGCATCTTAATGAGTTAACTTAACATCTCTTACATCTATTCTGTCTTCTTCTTTGGTTTTTTTTCAGCCCCAAATGGATGTGAGTATACTCAAATGGGTTGGTGTCATTTTTCTTTTATCTCCCTATAACACATTTCTAACTTTAAAGTTGCATTATATGTACTTTTCAGACCACAAGGTGGCCCACTGCATGATTGTCAGGCTCAGTGACACACTGTGCTTTTTCAGTAACTACATACTTTGAGGGGGCCCCTTGGTGGTTTGGGAACACTAAGTGACCGCTTATACCGTTTATAACAAGAAACAGCCCTGAATACAAATATACAAAAGAGAACTAAGTGTAACAACACTTCAGATATTCAAACTGTGTTGTGCATATTATTATTATTTTTTATTTATTTATTTATTTTGCCAGAATTTTGGGCCTGGTGTTGAAATGAAAGTGGTGGACTTTAAAATTGAAGCTGACAAGCACCAATAAATCAAACCAAATCACAAATCAATAACAAATACCTGCTAAATTATGACTAATGGCATAGCAGTCATAAACTAACACCAACACAACTCAGCAGGCCATTAATTTCGTGGCAATGCAAAATAAACAGACACATTTCTTTCACAGCCCTAATAAATTTCCCCCAAAAACTCAAAGAACCATCCATCTGCTTCCAATAATTTTTAATTTCCCTTTCTGTCCCATTCCCATTAGGTATTCCACTGAGATATTTGTGAAATTCTTTCATTTACCTCCTCCCATCTGCATTCAATTACCATATTCCCATACAGGGTACAGATTTGCTCTGCACACACCTCCACCCCCACCCCCCACCTGTACCTTAAGCAAACTTTATGCATGTTTTATTATCTGTGAGAGGCCATGAGTCATTCCTGCTCAATTGCACGCTGGTGCTGGAGCTGGATAGGAATCTGGTTTTGATGTTTTTTGGCTTGGGCAGAAAACACCTGCACCTATTCTCTGAGCTGATCTAGCCTGGTAAATGGTGGAGCAGATGTTCTCAGATCAGCAGGGACTCCAGGCATGTCTTTATGACTGCTTCTCCTGTTAACCCACAGCCGCTAAACCCAGAACAGAGAACAATTATAGCCATGCTGAATTTTCCCTGTAAATCATATTTTCATAAAGGGAGTCCCAAGGGGGTAATCAAAAACCTTTAAAACCATGAGCTTGTTCACAGAATGGTACGGCTGCCCCTGGCTGCAGCGTATCTGCATTCTAAAAGCAACTCTGACTCTTTGCAATTCTCTTGATTTTTCAGTACCTGTCTGCCTCAGTATAGACTTTCAAAATCTAGACATGCATAGGAGGCTCTATTACGTTAAGAGTGAATCTGAAATATAAGTCAAATGATTAGACAGAAACAGAAGTTTCCTGATGGCCATGCTTTGCTCAGCAGGCTTTAGTAACATGGGCTGAACACTTAATGCAAGTACTTAAGTGAACACAAGCACAATGCTCTCGGATTAACCCAGACCATGTCCTGCACACCTCTACGAGCTCTCCAACAGGCTCCCAGGTCATCCGTCTTTAAAATGGTCGTATTGTATCTCATGACAAATGCACTGGCAGGCTTAACAACCTGATCTGACAACTAGCGCTCCACAGACATTTTCAGCCAAATGCATACAAAAGGGCTTTTCTTTAAGTATACAGACTCTTTACTTGAGTACCCTGCAACAACAAAGTTAAGATCACTGACTTCTACACAGTGCTGGTCTTTCTTGAGAGTCGGAAGTTTGACAGACAAGGAGGTAGTAATTTAAACATGTTCCCATGTCCACTATTAGTAACTGATTGTTTTACTGCACAGTCAGTCATGCAGTTCTTAAAGACTGACAGAACATGTTGTCACTGGTGTTTTCAAGGAATGCAACACTGAACAGTGAGGAAAACAGAGCTCTGAGAGCTATCAATAGCAGCAGCATATGACTGTGACTTCCACTAACCCTGCTTCTCCGGTCTGGCTTTACAAAATAGCACCCCCACAGGTTCACCTGAGCATTTTTAAAGCCAAACAGCACACAGCAATGCTGACATTAGTAAAGAGACTAATAGGTAAAGGTGGTTGTCTTGTAATTCTTTAAAATAATACCAATTATGAGAACATACACACACACACACGTCAGTGAGGCCCTAAAATAAGATGTCTGTGCCACATGAGATGTTTCTATTAATGTCACTTTTGCTTTTTTAAAAGAAGAACTAAGCCAGCACAGTGGTGCAGTGGGTAGCATTGCTGCTTCACTGCTCCAGGGTTCCCAGTTTCAATCCTGACCTCAGGGTTCCAGTCTGTGTGGAGTTTCGCATGCCCTCCCCTTTTGCACATTCCTTCGGGTTCTCTGGTTTCCTCCCAAAACATGCTGGTAGGCAAATTGGCTACACTATACTGCCTTTAGGTGTACATGTGTGTGCATGGTGCCCTACGATGGACTGGGTTCCATTCAGGGTGAGTGTCTGACTCACATCTCAGTGTTCCTGGGACAGGCTCCAGATCCACCAGAATAAAGCGGTTACTGAATGATAATGAGAACTATTATTGTATATGCTGAACTTAATTAAGGCTGAGGAGGAGATGTTTGTCAAGTGAAATAATGTATGCAGCATAATAAAGACAAAAGGAACTGCGCTACGGAACAATTTATTTTTATACTTGTATGGAGAATCTCTATAAGTGTTTTATAGAACCATCTTCACCTGGTAGTTTGACTGACCTCTGAAATCCAAGCAAGATTTTTCTGGTTTCTTTTCAGGTGTTTAATAAACTGCTAAAAACTGCTCCAAGCCCAATGCATTTTAATTATGAAAATAATCTGCCTATTGATTTGCTAAAGGTTTGTGGCTGGATTTCTGATTCATTACATTGCTCTGCCTCATGCTGGACGAAGATAGAGCTTTTCTAATGGGAAAATCACTCTTTATCACGAATTACCCAGACATTATAATAATATGACACACAATTTCTGTTTGGCCCTCAGCTTTGCCTGGTGTGAAAACACAAAGTTTCAACTTCCATATCATATTTCTTTCTGTGCCCAAACATCCATAATGACCACAGCAGCTGGAGTAACCGACACTGTCTAAAGTTATACAATATATACAATAGAACAATTATACAGCATACAATCAAATATCTGAATACATAATGCAGTGTTCATGATGCAACGATACTCAATGACTGGGGTCTGCCTTTTCTATGACTGATGGGGAAAGCCAGCAGATGATTGGGGGAAAAAATTAAGATATAGTTATGACTGACAGTCACCCTTTTTAAAACACATCAGACACTGAACTCATTGAGGAGCCCTGCCATGGGCACAGCTCATCAACATCAGCCATCCTTAAATATTGTGATATACATATTGAGTGGGAGTTGGCTTCCTCAACAGCCCCAAGTTTGAGATAAGACTCATTTCTTTCCCTACTCTTTTCTCACTCTGCTAAACAGATTAAGACATTTGGAGAGTATCCCCAGCAGTGCCTTCAGCCCCATCAAGGGCACAAATCCAAAGCCCTGGCATTCCTCTCTGCTTTGTAGGGCACTTAGTTCCCAGAGGTGTGGAGGCCTACCTGTCAAAGCCACTACAAAATGGATGGGTGGAAAGTTGAGCCCAGCAGGCTCATGTGTGATCAGTCCATGTAGTGCAGTGGAAAAACACAACCATTTTCATGCCTCTTTATGTTCCACTAAGAGTGCTCACATTCTACTGCTAAGTGCTGGTCTATGTGAGGCCAAGTATGTGTGAAAGGCTAATAGGTCTTTGGTGCTGATATGAGAAGCTGAACCTGTCTGAAGGTCTTCCATGGCAGTCATCAGAATAGCTCTTTTGAGAAATGACATTCTCCAAAGACAGTTACTGCTGTCCCAGTGTAATTGTATGAGTATTATATTCATATGAGAAATCAATGTTACAGTGGCTTTACTCCCAGTTCGGCCGCTTATTGAAGGTAAGGTCAGATTGAATGTAGAAATGGGGGATTTTAGTCTCCTAAATACAGCATTAATCAAAATGATCAATATTTACCACTGTATGTCATTAATATTCTATAAAGTCTGATTGTTTTTGAATTTGCTGATGTCACATGTTGCTTTTCCTATTTATTACTTCTGCTTGGAAAAAGGCAGGCAGCAGCTGAATGTTAATGCAGTCCAGAGCTGATGAAGATATACGAGCTCTCAGATTTGTTTTTCCTATTGGCCAAGCATCTGGAAGGAATGGATAGCCCAGAGTTCCTTGAGTGAAACATAACCTCTTCACAGGTGAATTAAGCCTGACCAAAGACAGCGTACTCGGCCATGATGAAGAAAATAACAAAATACTAACCTCTTTTTTTGATATTTAATTCATAGTCAGGTTTATTTACCACACCCCAAAGGTTAAACACACTTATCTCTTATCTAAAGTATCAGTTAAAATAGTACTTAGTAAGAAGCAGTTGACATGAGTCTAGAAAGACACTTGCATGCCTCGCACTAGATCCTGTTGCCCCTCTGCATGACTCAAGCTGCCAACATGACAGCTCCACCTGGCCACAGCAGACAGCCAGCTGGCCTGGCCTATGATTTACGGCCTGCGTAAACTTACTCAGCGGGACCTCCGACACATTTGTGCATTCACTCACACACTGAAGTGTTACATGATGCTAAGAGGCATTAATACCAAGGGTCCACTGAGACTGAGTGACAGCAGTAAATGTTTAGAGCCATACTTATCACTTTTCAAAAGCGAGCTCCTTGCCCATCTGAATGACTCTGGAAAACAATGAAGCAGATTTATGAAGTATGCAGGAAATTACACCAACCTGGCTCTCGGATCTGCATTGCATTCTCAATGCTATCAGCCCATAAAATGCATAATCCTCTCGAGTATTTTGATACCTTGTGCAATTTTCTTTTTTCAAGGCTAGTGTATTCATCTTTTGGCATGAAGCAAAATTGTGTTCGAGGAAACTCTTTTTTTTAAAGGCTGCATGCTCTCTACCTTTTACAGTTACACAGTCTTCCACTTAAATATTAATAATGCTACAAACCACATATTACCCTGAGCCCTGCAATCAAGTATAAGACCTAGTTTGTTGCAGGATTGTGAGTATGTCCGTAGTAATGGTGCTATCTCTCTTATGCACAGTGGTGTTATACATGCAAACTCTGAAATGACAAAATAAACCTGTCTGCTTGAAATATGATACCAATAAAGAGAAAGAATGAATTTCTGCAAAGGGCAGTGTTGAGGGTTTAGCTGCAACTAATACTATGACTTTTGTTATTGAGGTTAATTTCCAGCACATTCATTTATGAACACGTACTTTTGCTGAATACAACATATTTATAAATTATAATTTCATCTTTTTGTCATGTTGAAGCATGGAGATTTTACATCTGTGAGGGGGTCACTAGATAAGCATTGTAGCCACATTTTCTCAGGCAATTTCTATCCTGAAGGCTTTGGGGCTAGAATCGAGTAAATAAAACCACCAGACCACTGAACTGCTTCAGAGGCACTCATACATCAGAGATCCTCCATCTTCCCCAGCACTTTTATTTTCCCCATTATATCCGTGTTAATGAATCGTTCTTACCAGCAGAGCTAATATATAGGGACTGTGCATCCCAACAACTGATAAAAAGAGATGGGCATTATCACTTTGGACGCCTGTTAATTTGAGTGTGCTGGATGGTGTGTGAAGTAGGAGATAAATTGGAGTCAGTTCTCAACAATGTCATTTATTTAGTGTGGCAAAATGGAGTCTGGGGAAACTTCACAGGGTTGTTAGTATTCAGCTTAGAGCTGCTAGGTAAGTTTTTTGTGCTGCAGGGTATACTATATGCCAAGATCTAATTAATTTCCATACCCATTCATATTACTCTTTTATGTAAGTGCCAAGTTTTCTAATTGCATTCATCACCAAGCCTGACTTAAGTTCTTGTAGTATATTTATTACCATGCTAACTGCTACTAAATTATTAAACCTAATGATGTGAGCACCAAAAATATGTTGTCCTTTATTTTCTCTACAGAGAATCAATGTTATGCATTAGCAGTATAAATTAAGTAATACTTTACCTAGGCATGTTGCTGCTTTCGAAGCATTAGCTTAGTAAGATGTATTCTCGCAGCTGAGCACCCCCAAGGCTACTTGGAGAAAGGATGATATAGTTGATTCTAATGAAAGAGCTTGCAACTAGTAATGGCTTAAATGAAGCATTTGCGCTAAAGGAAATCTGTCGGGGAGATCTGGGCAAAGTGGGATTATTCAGTGGCTAACAGAGATGTGGTGTCACCAGTAATATACAAGTCTGACACTCATTTATTTATTTATTTATTTTTACATTTTCATTATAAGCCTGACACATTTTTATTATATTAAAACTTAATCATTAACTTTAATGTTTACACTAGAGATGCCTGTTAATGTAAAGTCTTATTTAAAAATGTATTGTACATTAGACAAGCAATTTGCTAAAATACTTTATCATAACTGAATGGTTTCAAATAGCTCAGTATTTTAATAACTTTGTATTTAAATAATATCATAAACCCATAAGCAATTTTAGGACAAATACATAGAGCTTTTTCATGAGGTTGCAAATAATTCAAGCTAAAATACTTGTAGTATCTAATACCATAAAATCTGCTACATTTTATTTCATCTGCTGTTTTTCTCTGGGTGAAGAATATATCTCTCTGTATCATCTTGATTTAAATTTTGTGAAGAAATCTTCCTAAGAACAGATAGGGTGAAGAAAATGGCTCCTCTGAGTGGCTTCATGCTTATAGTGATTGGTAGTCTCATCTGCTGAATCCATTGCATTAGTATCTGCTCCGGCAATCTCAAAATGGCCTCCGCTACACTCTCAGGCCAAAGAGCACTCACTCGAAGGGAAGATAAACTAAGATTACTCCTCTATCCCATTCCAAAAGTGCCATCCATCACTGGGCCCTCCATGTGACTTCAATTACATTAACGAGCTTAATGTTGGTGTTAAAACACAGTTAAGGACAGACCAGGGGCCATGGCTGAGCAAGGTGCCTATGACTAATGACTAGCCTGTCTTAAAGACACAAAAGAAAATTCCTTTTGGTAAGGTAGATATTTGGGAAGAGTTTAGATAATGTCTTTTTTTAAATTCTCATCTCATGATCTCTGTTCCACAATCACTAATTGTGTGATTCTTCTTGTCTACTTCAACTTATTCCAGACAGGTTATTTCAGCTTGTTATAGGGAAAGCATTTATCCACTTGGAATTATTACTTTGCAAGGCCCTCCCACAGGAAAATAAACAGTAATGAATCTTTCAGAGTTATGGTAAAGCCTTTCCTCATTAGATGGCCAATCGACTGAGGGAGAGAAAGCCCCAATTCCAGCTTTTATTGAGTGTAAAGGAGAGCCAGACTGACATTTACATCTCCTGGTTCTTCATGACTGGCTGGCTGGGAAATCGTCCCATAGATCTCTCTTTTGAAGACAGAACGCTAAAGCAAATGTCTAGGCCCTGACTTATGATTCCAGCAAGAGGTTTACATCTCTGATAAGAGATTTTGCTATAATAATATAATAATTATAATGAACTAGTATACTGTAATTATATTGAAACATATGATAATGAAAATAATGATCTCATTGCCAGGTTTTAATTTATAGGTGTTTATAAATGGTCTAGATATACAATATTAAAATATATAACATAGCCTGCTTATGAGAATAAGCCATCCTCATGTATGAGTCAGTGTTATAAGGGCAAATGCTATAATGGTAAAAACTAGTACAGCAGTAAGCTTTCAGGTTGCAAATCTATCGGTAAGTAAATTATCTGTAACAACACAGCAAGCTAGGCAAATATTACCACAAAGTAATTTATGAAAATTACTTATTTACTTTTATTGGTCTGTTTTCTTCAAAGAATACAGTTGCTCATAAGTTCTACTCTTAAGTGTACAGTTATTTAATATTCTTTCCCTCAGAAGACTTATTTACCAGTACAACAAAATGTGGTCATTGTGCATGCAGCAATAGAGCGCTCCTGTGATCTTTGCTGACAGTGCTAGTGTAGTGCCTAGAACATTCATAACCTAGCAGTGTCCTTTCACAACTATGGTGCATGGGCCAACAAAGTGCTTTGCATACATCTGTAGGGTTGCTCTTTTCATTTTCTACAGCAATTACACTTTCACTCTCACAGACAGAGAAGGCATCCTGATGCCTTAACAATGTCACAGAGGAACTCTTGCCTCCAAACCATGGTTCCAATTAGGCCTGAAATATGATAACTGCTGGACTCATTATTGTGTGATCCAAAAGAGAGAGCAGACAGAGAAGCTGAAGGTTAGAGAGAGTTGGCTTTCAGGAGTGATGGCTGGTGTGTGAGGGCTTGTGCTTACACAGCAGAAAAAACAGTCCAATGATGAGGGACAGAAAGGCATGGTCACAAGATAATAAATAAGTCCACTAAGATGGATCTCTCTCTTGGGGCTATATATTAAAGTACTCACAAATACTACAGAAACGATCAGTGTCTTGCAGAATGAGTGGGTACTCAAAAATCATTGCATGTCTCAACAAAACCTATTCCTTGCTGTCTACCAATACACTATAAGGTATATTTAGGTGGATTTACTGTATTTTAAGAATTTTCTTTAAAAAAGTAACACACAGTAAAAAAGGCTTGGGTTTATAGCTAAGCCAGTATAGTGATCTGCATGAGAAGAAGTCATGAAGTGAAGGTTGATCAATGCTAACCACACTAGTGAAACATCCAGAGCAGTCAATAAGTATTGGCAAAGTAATGAAGTTTTCTTCCTTGTCTCAAAACCAGAGATAAATACAGTCTCTAAAGCAACCAGTTGAGTTGCACAGCATGTAGACAAGGAAACTGACTCAGAATCGTGGGTACCTGGTAACAATTCTGGAATTGTCCTCTCAAACATAGTGCACAGTGCCCTTTCTGCCTCATAAATGCAACATACAACACCAACGATGGCTCATTGGACAGGTAATGACAATCATATTTAAGAAATAACGGCCTCCAGGCACCTTTTTTTCGAACATTTTCAAGGTGTCCTCCAATAATGAATTCCTGGTCAATGATATTGATATCCATCCATTTATCTGGCAAGGACACTAGCCACAGTGTAATTGACAGGAGATGAATTCAGCAGGACAGGAAAAAGAAGCCCAAATTTCATCTGATCAGCAAGGTTTTAAACAATCACTGGTGAAGTGAAGTCTGTGCCATATTTATAAGTCATTGTGTTTTATAGGCCATTAGGATCTCCAGAGAAAGGCAGCATGGAGAGTGTGGCCTTCCATTGAAATTAAAATGTCAGGGAGAAAGAAGTAGAACAAAAAAGGGAATCTGCAATTAATTACATGACCATAAAAATTCAATAATCAGGAGGCAATGCTCCTCTCTGGCATAGCAGCCTCTGACTGCAGCAAAGTGAAATAGCATGCATTCATCTCTGCAAATTAGATTTGTAATCTGAAAAGGGATTCATAGGAATACAGTAGCCTACATGTCCCCTTCCCTCAGAGTGAGCTTGCTGACAAATGAAGCGGACTGGCCACTTTTTAATACAGCAATTACTAGCTGCTGAGATTAATGAGACCTGAAAAGTAAGATGGTTCTCAGTTTTAAGGATTGATACTTTTTGTAATTTTCAAACAGATCAGCATTACTTACTATAAATCAGTTACTTATAACTATGTACTTACATTTAGGGTGGACTATCACTGATTGTTATTAAGAGATTATATTAATGATTGGTGTATCCTTCTCTTGTTTATAAAACATACAGTGTGTTAGTGTTCTACATACATATTTACATAGTGCTTAGAAAACACATAGCCAAAATGCTTGTTTTATTATCACCCAAACCTGCTGTATTACCAACTAACCCACACTAGTACTCACCAAGCTGACTTGCTGGTGTGGAGCTTTGACACACTGATACACTACAATTCCACTGAACACTTGGATAACAGATATTTAAATCTATTAATACTATTCACTCAGAATGCTACATTATTTCCCAGAGCATGGTCTTTAATGTATGTGGTCTGTTGGGAGAAAGCTAAGCTAATTGCTTCTAATGATTTCCCAAATAATATGAGGCCTGAGGACATCAATAGAAATCCAATAGTGTAAGTGTCGTTAATGTAAAAGAAGATGCAGTGTTATGTGGCCTTCATTGACTTCTACATCAGTTGGTGTAGACAGAAACCTACTTGCTATGTATCTGTCAGTGCAGTAGTTAAAGGAGTGAAAGTCCATCAGACTGATATCGGACAGAGAGAGTGGTATTGACTAAAGGAGATTTCTTACTCATGGAGACCATTTTACAAACACGGTCACTTCACTGCATGTAGTCATCCTGTTCAGTGCAAGAAGTTACATAAAGTTTGAATTTATCCTTAAAATAAAAAGGCACTAAGTTAATTGGACAAATTAATACAATGCATTAATTGTATTACAGTACTATTTACTTTTGGACTGTGCCTTACTTTTTTCTGAACCATAACATTTCTGTGTGGGAAGGATGTGAAGGACACAAGTGTGTGCTCAAAGTGTATTTGTTAAAGGAAATCCTATAAGCATACTCAAAGTCCAATGCTGGGGTCAGAACACAGGCAGAAGAAAATGAAACAGATTAATCGATACTCATAATCCAGACTGAGGGCAGTAATGAAATGTTTGCAAATGAGTCACAAACTCTTTGAGCCAGTTCTTTTAGGTTTATAAAAACACACATATCTAAAGAACTGTAATATATCCTCTTGCTGAAAATTCATTATTCTATATTCATGGTTCCCAGTGCCATTAAACTTATACTAGGCAACCATGAACAAAATCAGTCAGGTAATATAAACAACGCAATAATTTGGCGCATCATACAGATTTAAAGCCAGTTTTAGTGATAATGTCAAGTCATGTATTTGTCTTTCATCTGTGTGTGACTGAGGCAGTATGAGAGTCCGACTGCAATGCTTGTTATAATGATTTATATAGTGTAGTGTATTGTGGAGGTGAACAATTATCAGGATAAATGGACGGGAATCTTTGAATTCTACTTTAATGAAAGACACAGCAGGCACAATAATATTAATGGAGGAATGCTTATTGCATTTGAGAAAGCAAATATTTTAATACATTAGCAAGCACAATGCAGAGTATAATGTTTTGTCAATCAGAAGGTAGAGTAAGAAAAACCAACACCTTTGGGTGGTTTGGACAAGACTGGCAAGGAGCTGAAAGAGCCAGGTCCTTTTGTTACCCTGAGCCTACTGCTCTGTCTCCAGAATTCCCATCACTAATAGGCAGTCCAGGGTCAAAAAGCAGAAAACCCAGAACTAGAAGCTACAGTAAGGCCCAGTGCAAATCAGGAAACTGCTTATGGCACATACATACAATACATCACAAACACAAACGCAACCAAAGAGGTTATAAATAGACAGGCTAATTACAGGGTGACAAGGGACAGGTGTGACTAATTAACTACCTAGACAACAGATAACAAGCATAGGAAGCACAGACCATATAAGGAATGTGGAAAGCAAAAAGAAACAAATGAGGAAAGAAAAATATAGAGACAGGGACATTGCAGATACAGGCTATTTACACTAATTAAACAATATTGGAAACAGGTCTTTTTTATACACAGTCCAACATTTTAGTAGGCCAAATGTAATTGGACAAATTAACAACATCTTAACTAAAGTTGTCCTGGTTAGTAATTGGATTCAGCTTCTTTGTGGTCACTGACTGCCTGATGTGTGCAAATCATAGAATTCTGATGATCTGCCAGGCCTATAATGTAGCCAGTTTTATCTCTGTTTTTTTTTTTTTTTTTAAGGGTATTCAGTATTCTCTAAGTGATTTGCTCTATAGGAATCAGATCAAGTGAGTAATTAGGCCAATCAAGAGCTTTGTCACCCTGAAAACTATAGTTGCTTTAATATGTTTTGGGTCATCATCCTGCTGCGAGATGCAGTCATTTAGTTGATTCTGATAAGATACATTTCACATTCATTCCATTCCAAATTCATTCCACCACTGCAACTGCCACTATTATAATCAATAAAGTCATGTGATGCCCTGTGATGGACTGGCGTCCCATCCCAGGTGAATTCTCCTGCTTTACACCCAGTGTTCCCAGGATAGGCTCAGGATCCAACACTGACCAGGAAAAAGTGGTTATGGAGCATGATTGAATAATGAATGAAAAGACATGTGAGCTATACAGTACATGCCAATACCATATATTTATCCCATTAAATGATATGATTTCTTAGTATCACAATGACTTGTTTTACTAGCATTGACACCTTTTAGTCAATTAACAAAAACTGTATAACTGACCAACTGCTTACAGTATATGTACTGTATATACTGTATATCTGATCCAGGCCATCAGCAATCTGTCTCTGAACTTCTGACCATGTGGGTGTAAGCAGTAGTAACTGATGGTAATCTTTTTGTGTTTGCTCCTTAGATTTCATGCCGTGTTCACTCCACAGGGGATTTCTATGGACTGTCCTGTGGTAATTTCTCCTCTTTTCAGCTCATAATCTGGATGGAACTGACACTGAAAAAGAGTGAACACATCCTCCTGAGACAGCCCGATACATGCTGCATACAGGGCAGGAGATTCAATTCAACGCAAAGCCTTCCTCATACCCTCAGCATAAATATCCCACATGTAATAGATCAAAAGCCCTTTCAGTGTCAAGTGTGTGTGTGTGTGTGTGTGTGTGTGTGTGTGTGCGTGCAGAGGAAAGGGAGTGGATAAAAAATGGGTGCCGGCATCAAGAAGACTGTCTGCACTGTGAATTATATACTGTAATATGCACAAATTATTACTAGCTAACTGCCCCTAATGAATCCAGCCAGATCAAAATGGATTACACTCCCAAAGAGAGCATCCATTTCACCCAGTAGCAGTGTGACCTGGTTCTACACTGCAAAAAAATCATCTTAGCAAGTGAAAATATCTTGAATATATTCATATTTATCTAATATTTCTTATTATAAGATTACAATAAACCAAATATAAGATCATTAAACCTATCTCTGGACATTATTACTCATTTCAAACTTGTAGTTTTCTTATTCTATTGGCAGATAATTTTGCTTCTTTTTAGAGATACGAATTAAAATTAGCATAAATATCTGCCAATAGAACAAGACCATTTCAAGCTTGAGATGAGTGCAAATGGCTTGAAATAGGTTTAATAATCTTATATTTAGTTTATTGTAATCTTATAATAGGAAATACCAGATAAATTTGACCATATTCAAGGTATTTCCACTTGCAGTGTACATAAGGAAATGGGACCAGGAGAAACTTTAAGCCTACAGCTATGCCCAGTAAATACATTTTGGACAGTATTTCCCAAACTTATCTGAGGGTAGGTGCACATAACCAAATTCCTATATAGAAATGAAAACTCTGTTCACATGAAACTGGCACTTATGTTCTTTATAATGGCATTCAAATGATTTAACAATTCTTCAATTAACCACCAAATGCCACCTACTATGATTATTTCTCTTCTTTAATTAGTAGGTAAAGAATTAGATCTTCTTATTGCTGTCATTTCTGACTATACTGACATGAAGTATAATCAGACAGTTCCCTATCTCTGTTTGTTATAGTTCCTAACATGAGAGGGTGGTTTGCCTTTTAATTATTGAACACAGTCTGACACACTAATAAGTAGAGTCTACACTTCTTGTCTCATAGTGGGAGAGAAATTGGGTTGCACATGAAGTGGTGAATTTATTCCTTCATATTTCTTATAAAGGTGCAGCCACAGCTAAATCAAATTTCATTTCATTTATTGCCCAAGAAAAGCAAAATGAGATATTGGACTATTTCGATCGATTTTTAGTTTAATTCAAGATAAACAGCAGTTCCTTAGCTTTTCCAGCATCATTCTGGATCTAATTATAGGATATATACACAGAAAATGTGCTGCATTTGCCTTATTGCCTTCCTGAAATATTGCATCTTCAATATATTACTAAAGGCTGATTTTTTTTGCCCAACTGCGATCCACATTATACTTAAAGTCACTATTCAACTGTGGTCCATAGTTTTTTTTAATCAATCTCTGAGCTTGCAGAATCTGTGGGAGCAGATCGTGTCCAGACACACACAGACTGAAAACGCTGCACTTTCCTCCTGAGTGTGTGACTGGGAGGACTTTTAATTTGGGGAATGCTGCAGAGCCATATTTTCACCTCATCCTGTTGTCATGCATTATTTTGGTAAACATCCCAGGTACTAATTTAATATATTGTAAAGCAGGCTGTTCTCCATCCGACTCGCCGTGTGATTGATGAATGACTGGAAGATAAAGCAGTGACTGAGATTTATGGGCTGCCGGCACATAGAATATGTATGATTATCAGCGGCATGCTGAAAGCTCCTGCTTTTGAGTGATAGCCAGAGGGAGAGTGATCAAGCAAATGAGTGCATCTGTGCGGTGGGAGGGAGGGGCTGAGGCAGCATACCGTGCTCGTTTGTATCTCTGCTGTAGTCCTGAGCTTCTCATGGCAAGCAGCGTAGTCCTGCAGATGGTGTGCAGAGTTATAAAGCTCATCTCCTTCAGCCACACAGGGCTGTCCTTTCTTTCCTGCTTGCTTTCTGGTACCATAATTTTTTGCTTGCTGTATAACACTTTCTCTTCAAGACCTTAGTGGTGTGCTGTAACAAAGTGCCATAAATTTGCTGTACTAAGTCATGCTGAAAGTTTCTCCCCTTCAGCTGTATTTGTCTCACCTCTGATTTGGGTATAATGCCCATTGGCATTTCTGAACACTTAAAATGAGTTCATTCCTAATTGACTGATGGCACATCGTCATAAATCCCAAAACCTGGTGGAGTTTATTGATCCTGCAGGAGCGTTTGTGCCTCTCAGCATATGTCACTGCACTCTCTCATAGGCAGCTAAGTAGAAGCGATATTTTACAGTCAGGGCATTATCATATGCACACTATGCCCACTGTTATCTGCATCAGTGATTTAATGTGAGGCAGCATGACTAGCATGGTACCCTGGAGAGAACTTGATTTGGTATGTGGCCCAATTTATATATTTACATGTCACCATAAATAACATTAATGCACCTCAGAGGATTGCTGAAAGTAATTGTTTATCCACGTCCTAGCAAATGTGCTTGACAATATTCTTGATGAACGGCCCCTAGCTGTCTTTTAAAGAGCTGCACTTTGGCTCTGATGCTAGAGACAACTGTTCCTAGGTGGTCTCAGGTTCTGCTGATTACCCTGCCCTGCATTCCCAAACCACATTCTCTGGCTCTGACAGCAAGCTGGTCAAGACAAATATACAGCCAGAGAGCCATCCTTCAGTTCCAGATGAACCTCTTGTCTATCTGCAGTCCAGTTGCGTTAGAGAAATACTGTCACTGGCTTTGCAGTCACCCTTGTCTTTTTTCCAGGACACCTAAATAAATGGTAGATTCATGTGATGCTGGTAAATTCTCAAGTGTGTGTAATTCAGTCAAATTCTCACATGGTTTAAAAAGATCTGCAATTTGCAATCTTTTTGGTGCTCTCATAATAGAAGTAAGTATGGTTAGATAGACTAGACAGGCTATGGTATAAATAGCACTTGTGCTATAGGTAGCAGGTAGGAGACCTCACCAACACTTCCTGTGCACAGAGGGTGATCAGTTGCACGGAGCTGCTTCTGTGCTGTTTGGTGAAAACGAGATGATGGCAGGAACTGCATTACAGAGTAAAACAGGAAAAACAGGCCTCATTAACCCCCAGAGGCAGAGGCCTGTAAGGAGCCATAAATCCTCAGCATGCGTAGAGCAATGGGAGAATCGTTTCCTTTTATGTGAGTATATGGGTAATGTAGAGTTTTCCCAGCTGTGATGCATAACCTGACAGCAACACAACACTCAAAACATGTGAGTATGTACTTCAAGTGTCCAGTACTATGAATAACATCAGGATTAAATGGTGTAGATGTGTTAATAGTCAATCAGGTTTAACTAGGCCCAGTGCAGCAGGATATGACCATCACAAGGCTGGAGTATAGGCATCCATGAGGCTCAAACACTGCAAGTGGGATTAAACATAGCAGGGGCTAGAACTGTCAATGTGCCCCTCTCTTTCTCTCTCTTCTCTCCGGCTGTTGATGTATTGCAGTGGCCTGGCAGGAGGAGCTCCACTAAAATCTCTGTACATGCCAAAATACGTTTTACAAGCTGTGCCCTAATCAGCTAGCAGCCAGTGGTCCATAAATCCAGGCATGTCTGTTGAGCATGGTCACGGACAGGGGAGTCAGCACTGGATATACAGCAGAGCATGCAACCAGACCAGGCCAGATACAAGCAACGGTGCCAGGGATATTTGTAAGGCAAAGGGAGGGACCAAACTGTCCAACTCATAGGGTCAATATTGTGGTGCTATAATTTATGCCAGGGTTTTAATCCAGCAAAGTGGATGCACAAATAAGTTTGCATATGGATCAGTGTGCATGTTTTATGTCATACTATACATACGTCCTTCTTGAATGGTAATACAGAAATTGCAGACAGTGTCATGTCTTGTGGAAGTACCATTACATCAGTGCACACAATCAGCTGGGAGCATGACGTGGGTTTACAGTCTACAACTCATTCAATCATTCATCTTCACTAATGCCTTTCCCCTGATCAGGGTCATTGTGGACCTGAAGCCTTTCCTTGGAATAGGTGGGAATATACCCTTGACGGGATGCCAGTTATTTCCAGCATTCACATAGGGGCAATTTAGAGTCACCAGTTCAGGTACCAGCATGTTTTTGAGGAATGGGAGGAAACCAGAGAACACAGAGGAAACCAAGTGGGCACAGGGAGAACATTCAAAACAGTAACCTGAGCTCAGAATCAAAGCAGAAACCCTGGAGCTGTGAAGTGTCAATGCTACCTGCTGCGCCACCATGCCACCCATCTACAACAATGCAAATTAAAAGAGGTGTTTTGAAATATTTTTTAAAAAGCAAGAGCCTGTCACAATTTTCCCCAGAATGAAATACAGAGCGTGTTTTTTTTTTCTATCCTCGTTTTTAACCTTCAAACTCCCCTGGTGAGAGCAAAGGTTGCTCATCAAGTGTGGATGACACTGTTTGCTATGAACAGGCCTGTGCAGCCCTGGCAAATCAATAAATGTAACAATACTTTGAAGTGAGCAGCTTGAATGCCAAAATTATTTAATGACTTCTTTTCTTTTCATTCTATCAGTAATATCAGTAAAAAAAACCCACAAAGTGTTAATTACATTCAAATATCTTTCATAACTACTCATGTAATTCCTTTAAGCATTGCTTATAAGGGTCCATATATGCATAACTGAACAGTAATGTAGTAACACATCTTGTGTAGGCTTTTGTCATGTTGTTGCTTACAGTTTATGGTTCTGCAAGTGTATATGTTGTCCATTAGATGGCAGCACTGAGATCTGTGAATGTTGTGGAAAATTTGAACCAACCACTAGTTCACTGCTTTCATTTGATCTTATATTTACTTTATATTCAATTGAAGCATGCAATAAGACAACAATACAAGAAGCTGAAAAAATAAAAGTGGGCAAAAATAATTATCAAATATGATCATCATGAAGCCAGCTGTAGATTTACAAAAAGCTTTTTAGGTCAAAAAGCTCTTTAATTATTAACATTTTCTGGATAACTACACACACACACACACACACACACACACACACAAACAAAAACATATATTTTTATATATATATATGTTACATGTATGTTACACCTGCATTACAATATTCC
>CM075005.1:17685735-17700162 GCA_037576675.1 Pangasius sanitwongsei
CACACACACACACACACACACACACACACATATATATATATATATATATATATATATATATATATATATATATATGAGCACACCAGAGAAAGTGAATTAGTGTTTTGTTCTGTTTTTTTGTCAGGAAACTTCTGTTTGGACCTCTCCTGAATTCACTGTCTCTGGCAGGCTTTAACCAGTGCTGTGTCTTACTGTTAGAGGCTCTTATTTACAGGACATTTGTTGCCTTTGACATTTATCATTGCTCCAGGGCCGTGAACTTCATGCAAACGGAATTGAAGCATTCAACAGGCAAGGCTTTAGGCCTCATCCTGTTGGGGTATTATCACAAGTTTTTTCATGCTGAGATAAATCATTTCCACTGCGCCCAGCAGTGAAGAACTAAAGAGAGAGAGCAGGGTGGGGGGAATGAGAGTAGGAGGAGTATCTTCAAGATTAGGTCAAGCAGCCAAGGACAAGGCCTTGTTTTTTCTCCCCTTGACTAATTGTTTTGGGGGTTTAATACAAACTTCACTCACTGTTAAAGAAAAGCATTTATTTTTCATGAATGCCAGAGGTAAACTGATCTATGGACTTGTTTCTTATAGCTCCTATGCCAAATTTATCTGTGATCACATTATTCTGACAAATGGCAACAGGTAAAGCAAGTTTTGGCAGCCTTGTACGCATGCATAGACAAGTCAGAAAAAAAATCACCTTAATAGTCTTTAAGTGCATGTTTAGAATTTATATTAAAAATGTTAATCACAAACCTAAAACTATGCTTTCTGACCACTGTGGGTTTTTTTCTTCTACTTTTCCACAGATGCTTCCATGGGTAAAAAAGTATTATTCATAAGATTATGCCAAAAATCCATATGTCTAAAAGTGCTTTATTTTTTAACTGTTATGCAAAAGCTATTCTCATATGTATTAAATGTATTATGTTATATTTTGAACTGTCACCCCATCCAGGCTCCAGGCTCCCTCGCGTCCCTGTGTAGGATAAGTGGTACAGAGAATGGACGGATGGATGTTATATTTTGATAATTTATTTATTACATTTAAAACAATTCCCTTGCACTCATGCAGGCATACTAACATGCTTAAGCAGTGCTCTATAAACAGAAGGAGTGGGGCACTTCTCTCTACATGAACAGTGGCAGGCCTTGAGATCATGCTTTGAGGGCAGAATGATGTATGAGCTCACAGACCCACCAAATCCTCCTGGCTCCACTGCCCATATTTCCTGCTGCAGTCTGCCTCCAATTATAAATCAACTGTCTCTCAATTCTGTAAGTGATTCATTATTATTTGTCAGCGATAATTTACAGAAGTGGTTTCCGATGCTTTTTATTTCATGGCAGTAATTTATAAGTGAAGAAAAAACAATATAACTGTATTTTCTCTCTCAGTGGCAAAACCGTCTACAATCTGAAGGATAAATTGAATAGGTAGTGAAGCACCATTGATTAAAATGGTTTATGCTTTCAAGAGCAGGAACACACACACAAGACCATGAGTAAAATCAGAAACAGCCACTGTCTTTAGCCAAAAGACAAAAGCAGCTAATGATCTCATATTTAGAAGAGGTCTAAAAATAAATTCTCCTGACAAAAGTATTGTGGAGCAGCTATGTAGGAATGTAATGTAACATTCACCTTGAGAGAGTTCAGGCTAAGAGTGGCAATTGCACTTCATATACTGCACTTGCCTCCATGTTATTAAATGTGTGTGCATGTGTATCCAAGGCCTTGAAGCAGATGGTCTGTGTGGATTCGTGGCCTATGTTCCCATTCATCATGCAGATGCTGTGGATCTCCACAGCTATTTTCGGAGTGCCATGATGACAACGTCAACTGGAATTTTCTTCATGGTGAAAGGTCAAGGGAAAATTAAAGTCTGCGTGATTGTGTAGAAAAGCCCCATGTCCTCAGACATTAGCCTAAACGCCAATGCTGATTTGCCTGACAACTACTGTAGCTCAACCACTTAACTACTTAAGCCTTCTGTTCTGTCTTTTCTCCCCAAAGTGTGTGCAGTCAGTTCTTTCATTGTTTTCTTTCAGTCTGTCATTCGAGTGCACTGTGGGAGAATTAATTAATTACAGAGCTAAATGGATATCAGCAGTAAATATGTTTTAATCATATCCCCAGTATTTTTGTGACAAGCCGCAAGACCCAAGTACATTGTGTGTAGCAAGCCTGGGGGTTTGGCTCAGTCAAGCAGCAGAAACAGGAATTAGCAGGTACATGGATCCGTTCAGATTGCACACTCTCTCTGCTGAACGCAACACTGTGATTGGCAAGTCTCTGACCATTGCAAACACAACACGACAAGGCTCTCTTTCACACTTCCATTCTCTCACACAAGAGAGAAGCTCACAGGCGTTCTACAACGTGAAGAAAATGAGCTCAACAAACAAGCAGTGAGACATTTCTAATATCAAACTGATTTGTGCTTTATGGGTGCACAAGTTTTATGACAGTTCCTGATCACTTCAGGTGGCACTGCACTAATTCAGGTTGAGGTGTGCATTGTGACTGCCACACTTAGCCGTTAACAAGTGCCTGGGCTGCATTTAATGGCATCACTCCTGCACACCTGTTTTTCCTCTGTGTGACAAATATTGATAACACATCACACATAATGGCATTGTTTATGGAGATTGAAGGTATGTCTGTTGCCAAGTAGTGTTACACTAACTCACTGCAATGTGCTCAGTGTGACACCTGAGCTATATTGCAGCTTTTTAGAGCCTAGCTTGAATGTCAGCATGTTAAAAGGCTTTAAACTTGCAACATATCTCCCTTATGCACTACAGATCAGTAACCCAAGTAAACCAAATAATCTAGTGGCAACAGCAAAATAAGTATTAGACACAATAGTGATGCAAATCCAACCCTAAAAACTGTCAAAATAACCTTAAATTAAATGAAGATGGGAGTTTTATTACACGTGGGCCTCAAACAGCTGTTATTAAAAAAAAAGATACTGAAAGTACATGAGCAAATTGAAGAGTATGGTCTGTCTTTTTTATCTATGTTGAAATGAGAGAAGCAAGCAGCCTTTCCCCTCTGTAAACCTGAATCAAATCCAAAGCTCAATAATTATAACATAGCAGAACCTTCTGGGGGCGAAAAAATCAATAGCCTAAGGACAAAGAACCTATAGCCATCACTTAATTCTCTTATCACACTGATTTAGTGCAGGAGGAGGATGTTAAATAACTGTAAATCTTTATCTATGACTTTGAGGGTGCTTTATGGCAGTTCTAACAGCAGTTCTGAGACAGAATGTCTATACGTTCTGCAAGACACACAATTTATAGCTTTATTACCCTTTGTCTTAAAGAGCAGAGAGACATAGCGGGAGGAAGGAGATAGTGGCCGCTGAAGTGGGAAGGGGGGGGAGAGAATCGGATGCCATCATAGCAAGAGACATATCTCTGTGACAGGTTTATAGGCAAGTAGCCTGCTTCTATTTTAGGCCCCCCTTGTCCTCCCCCGCTTCACCCTACATCACATGAAATGAATGAGATTCAATTTTCTGATTTATCTGCAGAGCGATCAGATTTACCTTAGCATTCCCACACCCCCTACTCTTCCCTATGTAGAGCGAGAGGTCACGGAGAGGACTTTGACAGGAGGCTCTGGGTTTCTGCTGTTTTGTTTTGTTTTGTTTTTTTCTTCTTTTCACACTGGAAAGTCATGGGTTCCTATGGCCTGGAGATGCTTCCTCATATTTTGTAACCCTACTGACAACTGGCTTATTGTTTAGCTTGAACAGGATACCGTGTTCCCAGTAATAGGAATTAGGGAGATGCTGTGAAACCGAATCAGTAGATTGCAGTAGAGTCTCATGAATGCTAAGGGGACCATAACAATTTGAGCCATTAAAAGAGTGAGCCTTATTTGTCTTCATCAAGAAAAACCAATATGGAGTTCATTATGTTTATTTTCTATTTAAAAAAAAAAAAACATGGTATTTCTGCCATTGTTGTGTTCCAATTGTTCCAATTTTTAGTTGACCAGTAGACAAGTAATGTGTGCACCTTCATCTAAGACCCATGTAACAAAAAAAATGTAACAAGAGTCAGAGAGAACATAGGAATTCCAGAAGCAAAACTCAAACTGGTAAAATTAGAAGAAGAAAAAAGAAGAAACAGTAAAGAGAATGAGTATGTGTTCTTATCATTTGTTTATGCAATACTGTACCATTTTTTAGAATTTAATACTGAATATATTTCTTACAGATCATCTTTGTTTAATACTTTTGGCACAAATTTAACTCCATTGCCCAACAACAGATGCAGAGAAGAGCACAAATGTGAGGCTGTGAGATTAAACTGACAACTGAAGAGGATAACATGCTGTTCACAAGGCAAAAAAGGCTTGACTGATTCATACCATTCAGTTAAATGTAAACATGAACACTCATACAGTCATCCGACAGCGGTTTTAATTAGAGGAACTAACAGAGTAAGACAAATGCATTTCTCCCAGGCAGTTTGAGTTATGGTTCCCAGCTGTCCAGATAAAGTTAGGCCTATGGGCAGAATGTTCCACAGCAAGGAGAACACAGGAAGAGCAGGAGATTACTGTGTCATAATACCAAACTCCTCCCAAATGAAGATGACAATGTGACGGGTGGAGGAACAGACCACAGACTGAGGCAGTGCTCCAGGTACAGCCAGTACACACACTTGCTCCAACACAGTTTGATCATGACTTTTCAGTGTCAGTGAAGGAGCACAGAGGAAGTTTGCTGGAAGTGAGCATGATGTTTGTTTTTGCAATACGCCTGGTGATCTAATCACTTTATTTGTTCTAATGCTGAAGGAGAGACTAAGATGTTGCTAATTCAGTTTCATATGAAGAACAATAACTACTAATATGAATAAAGAAATGGGCATTGTTCTTTTTGTACAGCGTCACGATTTAGACATGGTGCATTCTTGTTAGAGGGGACATATTCTTTCAAATTTCAAAGCATCTCATTGATTTTTTCTTTGAGGGAACTACTTGGACACGAGAAGAGGAGTGTAAACAAAAGTATCACAGAGTGTAGGTTGAACCTTGTACTACTTTTCAGCTTAGGCCCCTGTGCATAAGGGCTGTCAAGCTTGTTATTTTGAGAACATTTTCATGCGTGCACTTTGGTGACTCTTAGTGCTACAGCAAACTTTTGCACTATAATGCTTATTAAATAATAACAGCCTTTCCAATACACTAAAATGATTATTACAAGAGGGCAGGACAACAGTAGTCCTGAAAGCAAAAAAAACACTCTGATAGGCCAGTCATATGCTAATGCCCATGTTGCATTAGTAGTTTGTTTGAATGGATGTAAAGGAAAGGACAACTTAGTCACACTTCTCTCCCTATGGCGCTGGAATATATTAGCTGCCATTTTAAGGGCGTTTGAAATAATTACTTACTGGGGCCATGTGACACTTTCAATAAATTAACCGCCCTCCTTAAGTTTTAAAGGCAAATGCATATTGTAGCCATCACTATATGTCTGCTCTCCCTTGGAGAAGAGATAATTTGCTGTAAGAAAGTGTTAGTGCAGTTCAGTATCTAGACCCAACAGCACCAACAAGCAAGGTGCCGGTGAAGGGAACTACAGAAATAAATTAGTTTATTAACAGCAGCACACATACCTTCACACTTAATAAATTTCACATCATCAAGCAGTAATCTAATTATGAATAATGAATATGTCCACCATGAATCATTTATGCACATTATTAACTAAATCAGAAACTAGGATTTGGGTATGTAACAATGACTTAAATGAACGTTTTCTCAATTCTGCACAGACCCATTTTAAAACACAAACTGATTGTGAGCCAAGCAAACTTAATAATGATCTGATAACTGACAAAATAAGTAATGAGAATGACTGTTTTTGAGGCACACGGATGGCCAATAATTCATCTTAATTAATCAAATTCATTGCTTAAATAGCTGTGAGTACAGAAGAGATAATGGCATTGTTCAATAAAACATGCGTTAAATTTATCTGTTCAGTCTGCAGCAAGTTATACATTACACAAGTGCACTGAGACTGATATTTACTGAGTTAATGAATTAACTATAGTGTACGTTAAGATAACGAATAAAGTGATTTAATCCAGTAAATCCATGACATTCCTTTATTAACTTGTTTAAGTCAAAGATAAAGTTGTTAATGTTTTAACAGTGCAAATGCTCTGTGCCATTTTAATCAGACTCTAAATTGCAAAAGCCCACATCTCTTTCATCATATTAATATCAATGTAACATACACAAATACTTCATACAGAAAGTCTAAAATTATTTAACACTGAATTACTCTGACCCAACTGATTTGGCTTAACATGATCGACTATTCTGAGAGACTTTTGTGGTCCCCTTAATATTGCATTAAATTACTATTGTATAATTGTTGTTTATCTGTCCTTAAACTGAGCACCATTTGTCACTGATACACCCCTTACGGCAAAAAGAGTTGCTACATTCAAATATCCATTCAGTTTCCATGGAATAATTTTGGCCTATTAATGCTTCAGCTTTCCTCTTCCACACAACAGTCCCATTTAAACTACAGCCTGACATTATGCACAGCAGCAAAACAGCCTAGTGCTCCAACTCCAGCTCCTGTTTACATGGCACCCAAATAGGCCCTGCGTTAAACTAGGCCATCCATCTTCTCGGTGTAAATGCCAATCCACGCTTTTGAGTACAGTATATATGCTGCACTGTGTTTTGATTGGCCACTCTATACCCAGGGGCACTTTTAATTGCACAGTATTTTCTGTAGGTGGAAGGTGAGCTGATAACTCTTCAATAATCAAGTAAAAGTCTCAACCCAAAGGGCGGGGGGGGGGGGGGGGTATGAGAGAGAGAGGTGTCACATGGTGGTGGGAGGCTAGGAGCAGTGGTTCAATACACACACATGCACACACACACACACACACACATGCACTGCTCATCTTCCTCAGGGAGGCCTGACAATTACTCCCTCATGAGGATTCATGGAGCCACCCTTTTTCTCATTAACTATATTAAGAGGCCATTGCTCTGGCTGCTAAAGAGAGAAATGGGATATTTCCCCAGTGCTACCCCCCCCAACCCCACCCCTGCAGCACACCATTGCCAGCCGAGTCGGCCTCAGTGCTGCGCGATATGGCAGGCAGGGGGAAATGTAAAGCAGTCAGATGAGTTACAACACCGATCCTAACTTCAAAGGCCAGCACACACTGAGACTGGGAGAGCTGAAAGTGCTGGACAGGGAGGTGCTATATCTGAAGCCCCAGCTGCTGGCAATAAGTCTTACATGAGAAGTGCAAGTGGGCAGAAGGTGACTGACATCCTGAATGCAAATAGATCCACAGCTTCTTTTATGTGGTCCAAAAAATTCACCACAAATTGTTTTGTCTAATGGTTTAAATCCAACTACTGGCAGCTAGTAATGAGCAAAAGTCTTTTTAATACACATTTTGTTATAGATGTTTATTATATGACCTCTGCATTACTGAGACAATACAAAAAATTATGTTTGTATGTCAGTAAAGAGAGTAACATTACATAATAGACATAATAGACCACCTTTCAGACAAAAACATATTGAAGTTTGTAGGTTTTACCTGCAAAAACAGAAGCAAGTCCAACAGTCAAAGTTTCCAGACGAACTTGGCAGATTCTCCAAGATGCTCAGTAAAACATGCCAGTTCATTTCCTTATGAAACTGCACAAAGTGTACCTGAGACTAATGATGAATTTTTAAAACCAAATTTTTGTCACACCAAATATTGCCTTTTTGTATTACTCTTTGTTTATTACTGTTTACTGCTCTGTATATTAGGAAATATTTATACATGTATATATAATACAGGCTGACAGAGAGCCAGTTCTGTATGCCTAGGGCTATAGTTGCATGGCCCATTTTTAAGTGTTAATTAATTTGTTGAGGGAAAACATAATAACATGTAAACATAATAACTATCTTCATAACATGAAGATAGGATCAGGTGCAAATACTGTTAAAAGGAGCAAGCAGAGGGCATTTTGGGATACAGACTTTGGCTGATGAAACATCATAATTAACTGAGCAATTCATAGACTTGCATTAGGATACTAAGGATCAGGGTATTAATGAGTAATGAGTAAACTGCTTTTGTGTGTCTGTGTGTGTGCTTGTACCAGAACTCCATGTCACATGTGACAAACATTGCCAGCATGATCTTTCAGAAACTAGATCACTTCAAAGACATTAACATGAATATAACAATGGCAATTATACAATAGTAAGTTCTGGTCCACTAATTTGATTGGGTGTGCAGCGCTCCAAGAGTGCTTATATTTCATATAAACGCACTGGGACAGTTCACTGTTTGTATCACTCCACCCATCTGTGGTTGCCACATAAACTACACATAAAATTAAACTTCAAGCAATAGTTCAAACCTGTTACTACAGTAGATTTAGCAGCATCAGCAGACATGGTCCCCTATCAATCACAGTGACACTAGCCAATCATGGGCGTCTGTGAGTGCCTGCATGCTGAGGTGGGCTGATAGTGCTTCCCTCCATGTGTGTTACGCCACCCCATGATGTTGCATGAGCAACAGTTCGAAACGTTGCAGTCAGCTGGCTTTACGTGCTTCCCTCGAGGCCCTCCCTCACTGGTTGGTAGCTGCCTGATGGGTGGAGAAAAAAACTGAAAGCTCGTCAGAAGGGACGCCAATTTTGCCAGATGCACCTTTAACAGGAATGTACAAATAAATACGAAAGGCTATAAAGTGAGTGTAGCTTCTTTGGGCTCTATTTCCTCTAGCGGAGAAAAAATAAACAAAACATTAGTCAAAATGTTTGGCAATTGCTGTATTTTAAAATGAGTGAGACATAGAGAAATTAACTGGGCAATTATGGCCACACAAACTTAAGCAAGGAGATGATTGGTAGTTATACACTTTACATCAATCTTGAAATGAACTGGTATTGTGACATGGAGATACCATTAGTCCACGTCAGCCTAAACAATTATTGTCAAAGCAAATAGACTTTTATGCCCTAAATAACTGAAGTATGGCATTCTCACAATTTATTACATCATGGGCTCAAGTTACACACTTTATGATAATGATACTGTTTGTGGCTTCAAAATATAAATGGCCTCAATGTATTAATTTGTGACTACTCCCTATTAAAAAATAACCACAATGTCACCTCAGTGGCTCTGTAGCACAAACATACTGTACATTAGATGCAATTTTAGATGCAAGTCTTTTATCGAAAAAGACCAACTCTGTGCTGTACATGCAGAAGCATTTTGAATAAAAAAATATTTGTTTTTGGAGTATCCGTTAGCACTGACAACCTCATGATTGACACATTGTTCTCACTCCGGGCCTGTCACTTTTAAGCATCGCAGTGAGAGGCCAATAGACAGTGCTCAATCACAGAGTTGTTGAAAAGGAGAAACTCATTCTATTATAGTGCACATAAACATTCAAATGAATATATAAACCTGAATTATTAATAATTACCCACAATGTCCTATGTTTAAAGACATAGCTCAGCTAGATGTAGTCACATTTCAGGCTATAATTTGACAAACTTTACATCTTCCTTTAACACACACACAAGCACTTGTCTACATCTCTGGGTCTTCCATGACTACCATTCTAGTTCCATCATAACCAAAAAACAGATCTGCTGATGACAGCCTCACTCCACCCCTCGACCAGGGACTCGTGTGTGTGTGTGTGTGCTCTCAACAGCACGGAGGAGAACAGAGTAGAGCAGGGAGCTGCTGTGGAGGCAGACATGAAGCCTGTCAAGCAGCAGCTGTCAGCCGGTTCTTTCTGATGCCATCATCTCATCAGCAGGCCTGTCAGTCTCACAGACAGACAGCTATCTAAGGTTCCGCTGACAATGGCTAACATGGGGATGGGAGCAGATCCACACAGCCCCCATTTACACCAACACACAACCTTACTTCTCTACAAAAGCCCTAAAGCTGATAAACTTTTGGAAAGATGATATTGATCCAGCTGCCTCCACCTTCACTCCAGTACCCTGTTTTGCTAGGCAGTAGCAGTCGTCAAAGGAGAACACTGAGTATAATAATGAAAACGAGTCATTTCAAGGTGTAATATAGTCTTTGTTGTCATATCAATCAGGATGAGTTGCCGATTAGAATACAGCCTTTAGCAATACATTTGTTTGCTCTATCAGCAGACACGAGAGACATGAGAGACTGATGCTCTTTTATTTCCTTTTGTACGGGAGGTTGAGTGTTCTGACTGCCAAGACCGTGTTTCTGTTTTTCTTGCCCTGTCTAAGTACTGTCTATCAAGCAAACATATGGCTCTCCATATGCGAGGATGTCAGAGGTGTCTCGTTTAGTGCTCCTCCTGACAGGTTTCTCTCTGCAGCTGACTTTATGAACTACAGTCAATAAGGAGCCTCATATCTGCCCCCCTCCCCTGCCAGCGTTATCTGATTTGTTATATCCAAACATTGATGATGTTTGCTTTCTGCCTGCATAAGTATATTTGTAATTTTCTTTTCTGAACATCTCTTTCAGCAATATAACTAATCCAGGGAGCACGTCCGAGATGGTTTTACTGAGTGTGCATCATAAAACACACTGAATACTAAATTAAGTTAAACAAATCTGTGTTATAATAACCTGAAGGTAAAACAACGCAGATAAAGATGCAGTATTTGCCATAATAGATGGCCTAAAGCCCAGAGGGACTCTCCACTAGTAATATAGCCTTATAAACAGACTACAAGTGTGGCTAGCTTCGGTCCTTCTCTCTGGGATGCTAAGTGCTTAAGTAATATATTGCTTTCATAAGAGCATGCAAGATATATTTGCTTTTTGGAAATATGCCTCAATCCTTTGGGCAGTGTGATTAGGAATAAAATACTGAGCGCATTACTTCTGAATAAATTCCAGTAGTGACATAGCAAATAAATAAATAAATAAATAAATAAATAAACAGTTAGCAGTGGAGTTTTCTCCAGGAGATGTAGACTTGGGCCTGACAAAAGGAGTGAGTGGTAGAGGCATCTATTCCTATCACAGTGTCCCCATGGCACACTAGCTAATGTATTACCTTTGGATTACTGTAATATCTATCTGATGTATGTGTGCTGAGCAAAGCGCTGGGAATGAAGGCCTGAGCAGATGCAGGAAGTCTGGTCCCCAGAGCCACATAAGTCCACATGCTGGAGCCATGCAGTGTTCTCTACCTCCCCTCAGTGCTGGAGCCAGGCAAAGTTAATACAGCGCAAGTGTGCTGGGCCAGCAGCAGCTCCGCAGAGCTCCTGAGACCCACTACAGCCTGCAGGAGCTGATAAGTCAGGCAGCCATTCGTGAGCCCAAATAAAGGCAGTAAAGTTGACTGGTGAGAATGCTGCACAGCCTGGGGTTGGCAGACTGCTCCTCTGAGGAGAAGCGCTGCGACACTCCTTGCAAACACACTCTCTCTCACACACACATACGACCCAGAGGATGCATCAACTTTATTCTCTCACCGTCTCATGTGCACATACAAATATTTATTTTTTCTTGATTTTTTCCCCTATTTCTTTCAACTGAAAAGTACAAAAAAAATCACACCTCTCCCTCTCCCCATCTCATGCCAAAATAATCAATGGCTTCCCGAGCGGCCCGGCGGAGCCGACGAGCAAGTGAGGATACAGACATGGCTCCAGGGCACGGCTACAGATAATAAGTGAGGAACAGTCCTTGGGTATGTTTTACAGCTATCAAGACTCATCATATTTGACATGCATTGTGGTGTTTACAGAGTCCCAGTAAAACCTCCAGCTATACACTTAACAGGGTGAGGCGCACAAGTTCTGAAAACGTTCTGCAAGAGAAAATCCAACCACGCTCTTATGCGTGTCCCTTTTCTTATTCACGGCGCTATTCTCAGTGTTAACACCTGTCAGCTGACTGACTTCTTGTTCCCCGTGGCTTATGAAAAAATCATGGCTATGTGGTTCAGAGTCAACACTCCCATCAATATAAATTCACCATGGTCTTCATGGAACATTAGGCGGATTTCTGTTTTCCCTACAAAGTCCTGAGCCTCAACCGCTGATACACACTGCAAAAAGGGAGGGGGTGAAGAAAAACACCAAAATGGTTCCTTTAAAGAATTTTTTTTCACTCATGTGAATAACACAGCTGTAAATAGGCCATGAAACATTTATTTCAGAGCATAGCTTTTTGAAATACAGTGTTGTGTAACAAAATAAACGTGTTAATCCATTCATAAATCATGCCACATCACAATTCACTGAAACCATTTTCAATGGTTTGAACGTGTGCTTTCATTAATATTTCAGTCCAAAAATAGTGGGAAATTGTTAGGATTTAATTTTTTACAACATACACTATAGTACTTAAAGCAGCTGCACCATGCCTTCTCTCCCATTTAGAAATATAGAAATCATAGCAATCAAATAAGTGGCTGCAGTAATGTGTTTATTCCAAAGTGAGAATCTTTTCACAGAACCCCAACTGTAACATGTCAAAGACCTGCAGTCAGGACAAGCACTTGGCAGCACCTCAGCTATGAGAAATGATGGCATTCCTGCTCTTTGAGATAATTCAACAAGACCGTCCGGACCTCCAGATAGGAAAGAATGAAAGAGAAGATATGTTGTTTTACTGAAATCTGTTCCTAGAGTGTCCATACCTTAAAAAAAAAAAAAAAAAAAAACTGTCAGAAAAGTTTGTGTTACATATGGTTGACTGGCTATTGGAGCCCATCTCAAACACACTGAAAGTTAATTATCTACACCACTCTGAGTTTATTCAGCTAATACAAGCCGCTCTTGACCTTATGTTTGTGCGTCTGGAGCAGATGAAAATAGGGTGTTTCTTTATTATTGGATTAACTTCAGATCTGGCAAGTGTCTGAGAGTATACACCACCTCTTCTACAGTCTGGCCCTCAACTTTAACTAGACCACTTCAAACTCACTCTATACAAACACAAAAAGAATCTGAGGAGAGCTCTCTTTCTCTGTCCTGCCCTCTCTCTCTGTCTCTGTAAGCTTCAGGACACACAGGCTTAATAATCGACTCAATTAAGTAGGTCCAATTGCCATAGCAAATTGATCCAAGTTATAACATTATCATTAGCACTTCAAGTATGGCAATTATAGGACATTCACAAGCAGACGAAAAAGAATAGGAAAGGAAAATGAAGTGACTTTGCACAAAAGGACATCCATTTCAGACGCACTGGGTGGTGTAAATAGCCCTGGTGTCAGCAATATGGAGATAAAAGAACTGAAACATCCCATCACGTGTGTCAGCTTCTCTCTCCCTGTGGCTATGCTGCACAATCCATCAGGAGACAAATGAGCGCATGAAAGAAAAAAAAAAATTTCATTTTTGTCCAGCCACTTTAGATGGATATCTGTGCATGAAACTCTGACTGTCAAATTCACACTAAATCACTTCAGGTACTGAAGACAGAAAACTAGTGACAATTTTTTAATGCTGACTATGTAAGTGGAAATGTTAACATGTTAAAGTAAAAAAAAAAAGTGCAACAAAATCACACATTGTTTAGTGTTCAGTGGAGAGAAGGAAGATTTGTGTGTGCGTGTATGTGTGTGTGTATGTGTGTGTGTGTGGGTGTACTGTAGAGCTGTGACTGACAGGAACAGGCAGCCGTCAGTAGTGAGTGATATACACACACTGCCACAGCACTGCCAAGCAGACAGCCTGAGACAGACACGACATAGCGGTGGAAAACCTTCCTTTCCTCCTTAATTGTTTCTGAAAAAATGACATTTGTCTTTTTTGCTCCTTGCTTCAGGTGTCAGTGCCTCTCAGATTAGAGGGCTTGCAATGGCATGATTGCCCCCAAGCACCTTATTTGATATTTTGAGGAGTGTCATTTCTTCGTGTGACTCCACAGAAATTGAAATCTGTATTTATTTTCACACAAGGTTAATAGAAAAAGATGCCTAAGTGCACCTGCCACTCTAATGTAAATTTATGCAGACAAGTGAAGTGCAGCTGTAAAATAGAGAAGAAGAATAAAGGCAGGATAATAAACTGTCATAAAACATAAAAATCATAAAACAGACTATCAAACTCTTATAAAGACAGTATTCTATTTCCAGAATTAAAAAGTTTTGGAAAATATTTCCAAAACAGACGTACAAAGATAAAATAAGTGGTTACTAATAAATTTCCATTTTTAGTGCTGAATAACAATAATAAGGTTTCAATTGTACTTCTAATAAAAAATCTAACAACATATTTTGGTGATCTTTTAAAAATGTCTAACATACCACACAAAATGGTACTTAATTATTTATACTCATAACATTACAATTATATATACATATATATATATATATATATATATATATATATATATATATATATATATATATATATTATAGAGAGAGAGAAT
>CM075005.1:17700262-17711154 GCA_037576675.1 Pangasius sanitwongsei
TATATATATATATTATACATACATAACATGAAGCTCAACAAAAACAGTTCTCAAACAGTAATGGTGATCTGGAACAGCAGACCAACTGTACTGTGATATTAGGTAGACAACACTGCCACTTGGTGCAAAACAACAAGAAAAGCATTTTCTCCTCCATTCCCCACTGCCTCATCCTTCATATGAATGCGCACATATTGTGCATTCTTCTTGTGCTATTTAACAACCTGCGTTTCTGGACTTTTTATTCTTCTGGACATCTGGCAATAGTTTAATGTTAATAAACTGTCATAAAAATTAAAATTAATTAAAGATTTAAATGAGTAAAATGTAAATATATAATTTCAGGAAGAAATCCTTGAGATATTAATAAAAAAAAAACAAGAACAAAGAGCATGACAGCATATATATATATATATATATATATATATATATATATATATATATATATATATAGTCATTCTTTTGTATATGTTCTATTCATGAAATCACACACTAATATAATTTAGCTGCATTCTTACATTTGTTACTGATTATGTTGGTAGTGTGATTATATGCAAAAGGAAAAATAAAAGAAAAATGAAAACCAAGAAAAACAAACAAAACATTTTCCCTCAGTGCTACAAAATCAAAGTTAAACTAAATCAGCTTAAAGAATATGTGCAATGTGTTCCTCTCTTAGGTATGTGATTGAATTAGAATTTGCTTATGTTGCTCTGCTGAGGGGGAAAAATCTGTACCAAATTTTCAAACCATGTGAGAAAATCCAAATCTCAGAAAGCTTTTAAAAAAACATTTAAGTACTGTAAAAGTGAAATCTGTTTAATAGTAATGCATAAGCACACACAACAGAATCCACAGTGCTTTTAAACAGAAAACTGCTTTTTCATGTGAAAATTTTAGTAAGGTCAATGTTTTTGATTAACTTTATTTACTTTATATTCATATCTACTTAGTTTATTTAGTAAGGATGCACATTATCCTACATTACACATGCTCTAAAGCCAAGCCATAAGCCTAATCATACTCAAACTATTTAAGGACTCTAAAAATGTAAAGTTGTCTGAAGGAGATAACACATAAATATGAAGATTAAATTACACTATCATAGATGAACACCTTTCAAAATCAATAATTTATATGTATATAATAAAAAGAGATAATTATTTCCTTTACAACCTGCTCATCTGGGTTTGTCATATACGAGCGTGGCACTTTGACAGGCAATAGTCAATGCCAAAACGAACAGGATTAGGCATTAGAAAGGAAGACACGCTCCACATATGGCAAGATCATGTCTTCAGGCCTTAAAGAGGTCTGTAAAGGAGCACATGGACCAGACCATATCTATACAATGTGCCACTGAACACTAGCTACTTGGAACAAGTAGCAGAAACAATTAGCGTCACATAAGCAGCCCGGAGCAGCAAGGAAGAAGAGGGAGAGAGGATGTGAAAACACAGCATCTTATTTTCACCCAGCGGACGTGAGCGACACACACACACATACAGTGGCAGCTCCATCCCCCCGTCATCATAGGAGGCACGGGCAAGTTTTAGAGACAGCAGCAGTCACGGCTCATTTCACTGATACCTACGTGTGGGCAGGGGGATTTGTTTGCATCCGCGCATACCTAATTAGAGAAGCGGTGAAGGAAGTGTGCCGCTCCTCCGAGAGTGCCCCACCATCCCACCTCCAACACTGAGAATATTTTTCTGACATCCCGCTCCTGCTTTCACACACAGACTCACACTCAGACGAACTCTGAGTCGCGCACACACAGTCTTAGCTTGTTTTGGACTGTGAGTAATGAGATGGAGTAAACAACTTTTCATGGAGGTGCACACACTTTGGAGACTGACAGCAAGAACTTCACTGCTATATGTGGGAGGCTGATCCACAGGCAGAGTTGTATCTGTGGGCAATATTACATTGTGCTAATAAATTAAAGGCAGTTTAGGAAGAGACTTCAGTTTAGCAAAGGCAGTAAAATTGTGATCAAATCTGTAAACTGATTAATTATTTAGAGGCAGTGATTAGGTGGTAATGGAAGTGAATAAAAGAATGAGGAATCCTCATTATTTTACCATGCATGCAACAGATAGGCCTTGTCCATTAGGGGGCAATATAGCTCACAACTTATAAAGATTCCGAGCACACTTCAGTAGTCTGAGCTCCAAACTCAGGTCTGCAGACTACATTTGTCCTGCCAGAAGAAATCTACTCTGACAGCGATGCGTTTTCTGTGGCACAGAACAACCACAATTACACAGTCTATAGTTTATGTGTTGGTAGTTTGATGGCACTGAATCCTGACACAGATGAAGATCAATACACATCTGTTCCACAACAGAAAACAGTACACAGTCTTTGTAATTATTCTGCTGATATTATACATTATTTATTAGCACCCTGATGAAAAAAACAGATTTACAGATTTATTAGCTCTATTGGCAAACTACAATGCATTCCATTCAACATTCATACTTTGATTAAATTTCTTATGTAAATTATCGGACTTAATGGGATTGGATGAAATGCCATTAAGTATGTAAGGAATGAAACATGAGTATGCTGTTATAGGAAAATAATTAAAGACATTGATTCTTTTCTTATAACAACATGTCCTGAAGTGTTTTATTCCTCTTGTACCACAGCAATTACAATGCCAATTACAATGCCAACAATGTATTAATTTATCAATGAACAATATGTCATACTTCTGTTATTTAGTTATAATTACATTTAACATTATGGCACATCCAGGAAACAAAATAACACTTTATAAATCCTAAAAGGTTTGTACTATATACATACTACTATATACATACATACATAAATATATATATATATATATATATATACTGTATATATGTGTGTGTGTGTGTGTGTGTGTGTAATTACTGTACTTTTACACAGTATATAGTGTGTCAGTTTTAGAATGATTTACTGGCAGCAGAGCGCAATTACCGTAAATATAAATGCGGTATAAATTTAAATATACAGTATAAAATAAAATATAACTCAAATACATTTGCTCATTTGGCTGAAATTTTATCAAAGTTACTTACATTTGAGACAGAGCAGTTGTTCAAAGACCCAACCATGGCAGCATTGAGATTTGAGCTCATGACCTTCTGATGTTTAGCTCAAAGCCTTAACCACTGAGCCTCCATTTTCCTCAACTAACCTGCACTGATTCTACTATCTCTACCGTTGAATTACCTCACACTAAAATATATATTTCAGTGCTTTATTAAACCAAGGCGTTTAATAGCATATAAACACACACAAAAAAGGTTTGTTTTCACCTAAAGTCACTAAAATAAAGGGCAAAAATAAAAACACTAATTTGCTGCTGTCAGCACAAATAGAATCTTTACCATCTTTAGTCCAACATAAAACGTTTGATATCCCACTATGCATTGTGTATGCTGATATTTCTGCACTGTTCTAAACGCCCAATCATTTGCGGTACAATCATGTAAAATAATAAAACAGTAAATGTACAGCATTTTTTACGGTGGATCAAAACATCTCCTACAGAAAACTTTGCCATATTAACAATTATAAAACAATTAGTTCCAGTTCACTAATTTGGCTGGACAAGCGGCGTTCCAAGAGAGCTGATATTTAGTATAACCACACTGGGATGTTTCACTGTTTGTATTACTCCACTTGTCTGTGTTCGCCATGTAAAAATCCAATTCAGTACAGTTACCGACATCAGTGGACATGTCAAATGATATTTTTTTTCATGAATATAACTTCTCACTTAAAATATGACAGCACATCAGATGAAGATGAAAAGGAAGAAGGGAAGCCAATTTCACCAGAAGCACCTTTAATGGGAATGTACAAATCATTGTCATCTAGCTAGCCAGGTAGCCAAAAGGCTATCAGTGAGTTTGGCTTCTTCGGGATCTATTTCTGTTCACAAAGCAAAAGTAAACTAATTATTTGGCCATATTGCGTCCAACATGTCAGTTACAGAATATTAATTTCTTATTTATAAAACTGTTATATAAAAGCAATCAAGTGCAATATTGCTTAATTATACACTTTTCTTTGTCCATAATTATTAGACTTAGATTATGTGGAGCATCCACCATACAAATCTCTGTGAAAGAGTTGTTCCTATAGAAACAATGATCTATTCGATTGGATTGATATAATCCTGTGATTTGAACCACTTTTGTCAGAGCAGTGCTGAAAATGAATCAACCTTCTGATTGATTCAAGAATTCAAGAATTCAACAGTTGGGGTGCAACAGAAAAGTGTTCACCCTACATCCAGAGATCAAGAGTTTGAATTCTGATAACGCCACAGCCATCCTTGGCCAGGAGCCTAAGAGAGCAAAATTGGCCATACTCTCAGGGAGGGAGGGGTGGTATACTCTCTCTCCCTTATCAATCACAGCGACACTAGCCAATCACGAGCATCTATGAGCTCATGCATGCAGAAGGGGGTTAACAGCACTTTCCTCTGAGTGTGTTACTCTACGCCCCCTGACGTTGCATGAGCAGTAGGCTGTCTTCACATGCTTCGGAGGAATCCGGTGATAGCCTTCGCCTTCCCTGATTGGTAGCTGTTGTGTGAGAAGAGCTGCCTGATGGATGGGAATTGGCTGTGACAAAATTAGGGAGAAAATTGGGGGGAGAATCCAAAAAAAAAAAAAAAAGAGTGTGGTGTAAGCAAGTGTAATGTTTGCACTGATTTCAGCTCCACCCATAGTACTGCTGGCAACACTGCTGATTTTTACCCACTCAGTCATAACAGAGTCTCAGTCTTGGAATGTCCTAAATGTAGAACATATATAAATAACACATGCACTGGAATGCCCTAAATGACTAAATGTAATGTAAAGGTAAACGTCTACTCTGAGGAAACATTTTGTTGGAGCACACAAGTGTATGTCCATGCAAAGTGACATTTTTGCAGGAATAGAGGATTTAAGATCTTAATCAATATCAAGCCTGGTGTACTGATATAGCACCCTAACATTACACACATGACAGCTTTGCAACAATTGCAATAATATGTGAAGCTGTTATACATTATAACAGTTCAGCTGCTTGTACACAATTGTTTATTGGTCTGTTCGATGGAAATTCAGTTACGAAATTTTAGGAATCTAAAATTTCACAATTAGTTCAACATCACCAAAGTTATGCAGTTTCATCAAAAGTAAACACTGCAGAAATCGGACGTTCCTGTTTACCCTGAGTAGAACAAACATACAATGGACCTTCCCTGATGTGTGTGTGTGTGATATAAACACATGCACTGACTAGTCACTGGACTTCACCTGCTGAAAACAGTGACAGAGGCATCAAAATGATTTCCAGGATTATTTTCTCTGTTTTTCTCTTCCTGGCACTGTCAGGTAAGACTGTCACATGATAATTTGAGCACAAATCTAATAAGACTTTTAACTGAAAAGAGAGGTTGATTCTACAAGTAGAATAATTCCAGAATGAATCCTGTTTAAGTTTTAACTGCTGTGTCATATTAGTGATCAACCCTTCTGAAAGATCAGTGGTACATAATATAATACCTTAAATATTGTAGACTGGACAACTGTAAGTTGTAAAACCTAACAGTAAGCAAACAACAACAACAACAACTAACTACAAAGTCAGTATTACTTGCAACTTTATATTACTTGGTAATTATTTTTATTTTTTAGCTGGAATTTTTAGTTGTCTCTAACTATTATGCATTTTAAATTACATTTTAAAAAAACCTAAAATTGAACTACCTTTGAAATTAGATTTACTTTCACTGCAATTGTTGTTATATACCTTATACAATATGGACCCGTCTATTACAGATTTATTATACATTTATATAATTTGTTGTATACGTACAACAGTTAATAAGGTTTGCTAGGCCCATACCATGTCCATCAAAAAAACAATCCATCTGTATATATCAATATGTTGTGTGTAGATACAGTATATACATTTAAGTATAATTAAATAAAATATTAACATAGAGAGCATAGTATTGCAAATTTTGTGTATGTTTCAACTTACCACTTTGTTAGTCAGAATTAAGTTATTTTTTATGTTATTTTCTTTATATTACCAAGATCCTGCCAGTCATTTTCAGTGAAATTTAGTAACACAGTTTTGGTTTTGCACTAAAATAACTGATCAGTACTTTGGAGTTTGTACCACATATTTCCTTGGCTCATACTCAGAATTTAATGGACTGTGAAGTAAGAAAGTGTTATCTGTATGAGTGTGTAATCATGAGAGATAACAGATTATTTGGGAAAAACAGTACTTTTTTTAAAATATTAGAATTAGAGATTATTCCATCCAAATCTCTGACAAATCATATCTATCAATTTTCATATTTAGGCTCCTGCAAAAAGGTAGGTAGCATTCATTTCTCCAGCCATTATTAATTTAACATTATTGTGTTTTAAGGAACTGGAACAATAAGTCTTATCAGCAAGAGTCACCAAAGGGACAATCCTCTGCTCAATTATGTGGTGAATAACTCTTTAAGGGAGCATCCAGTGCTGACTAAACTGCACTTGGTACATGCACTCACAAGCATACACTCCAATCACATTTTTCCAATTCACAAATCTAACGCAATAACAACAAAAAATCACTAAGATAAAAATCCATTACATTCATGCATAATCCTACAAGCCTGTTCGATATTACAGACACTAGAGGTCAGTAAAATCTAGCATATGAACATATGAAGATGGATAACAAAAACATAACTAAAAATCACATGTGCATTCAATCTTTACCTATAATGCTTGCCCAATGCTTTTTTGTTTGAAATAATCTGTATTTCTAATTCACAGAGAACAATGGAAGATCCTAGGAACATAATGATGGTGGCTCCAGAACAAGCTCAGTTCATGGCTAATCTAATAAAACTGATTAAGGGCAACAAAACCATCGAAGTAGGTGAGAATGCAAGTTCTATTAAGATGTCTGTACATTCCAGTGAATAACAGATGCATATCTCTGAAAAAATGATTCTGGTTTCATCTCAGGCATGTATACTGGATACAACACCTTGAGTATGGCTTTGGCCATTCCTGAGGATGGCCGAGTGGTGGCCTGTGAAATCGATGATGATTATGTGCAAATAGCCAAGCCATTCTTTAAAGAGGTTTGTGAACACAAGCTACATAAATTTACCAAAACTTTTTAAATGGTCGGTTCAAAATATAGGTTCAAAATCCATGAAAGGTCTGCGGCTTTGAAGATCTCTCAGGATCTATGACAAATGGCAAAGAAAGGCTTGTCTGGTTTAAAGGAGAACATCACTTTTTTGCATATATTCAGGGACTTTTGCTTATACTTCTAAAAGAACTGCAAGGTAGCTAGCTACATTTTAAAGATTGATTTCCTCCAATCCCCCGGTGGATGGACAGTATGTAGCCTAATTACCTAGAAACTGAAGAGATGCAGAAATGTCTATCAGAGATGAGAGAATGCTGACCGAAGTAGTTGTCGATGTCAGCTTCGGTGTCGGTGTCGACACAGCTTGCAAAGTCAAGCATCACAGTACTTTGCTTTACTGTGTTTTTGTATCCCAAGGGCAGAAGGGCAGCTATTGCACCACACAACCATGACACAATTCAAGAGCAGGAATGACCAGTGCAATTCTCCTTTTTCAGGCTGGAGTAGAAAAGAAAATTGACATCCGCCATCAAATTGCACTTAAAACCTTGGGTAATGTTGATATATTTTAGCCTCACACATTCATTCTCTTTCAATCTAAGCTGTATACGACTACAACTTGTCAATGATTTGGCCTCTTTACAGATGAACTCCTTGAGGCTGGTGAAGCTGAAACCTACGACTTTGTATTCATTGATGCAGACAAGAAAAACTATGAAAATTACTATGAAAAATCCCTCCAGCTTATTCGTAAAGGTGGCATAATAGCTATTGATAATGTAAGTATGAAGTAGATTAATAACTGTAAGTGTCTGGAAATTTTTAATGTAACAACATAATCAACGAGGATAACAATGTCCTCACCGAGATGGCACACACGCTGATCTGGCATCCCTGCACTCCTCAGGTCCTTTGGGGAGGGAGAGTAATAAACCCTGAGAAGGATGACATCACCTCCCAGACCATTGACCAGCTGAATAAGAAACTCCACAAAGACCAGCGAGTGGATCTGAGCATGCTCACTGTGGGTGATGGCCTAACACTGGCTATTAAATTATAATCATTTCTTAAAAATACTGCCCCATGATAGACCTTGTATAATTGCTATTGATAATTAATTATAACTTAATCATATACTTTGTGGCTGTTTATTAAAGACATAGACATCAATCAGCAACTCAATGATCTCTTTTACTTACTGTCTTGAATAAATTGAAAAATTCAGAGCCTGTTTACTCCCTATTTTTCGAGCACAGATTTCTTTAAACGCAGTCTGAGTGAATTTTGTAGCCTACTGCATTATCATTGTAGCTGGATGCCATATGGATATATATATACTTAAAGTAGTGGAGAGTAACAGAGTACACATACCTCTATTTTCTTCTTACGGACCTATTTGAAGGACTGACACAAGGCTTCATGGGCAGAACTACTGCAGTGCAGCTGATGCACTTGATGCCACTGTGTAGCTAATTGCTTACTTCAAACTTAAGCGTGGATCACGGCACTAACAGTTAAATTATGCCATTTAACTCCTTCCTTCCACCTTTTGTAGATCATGACAACCAAATCTAATTCATGGTGACAATTTACTTTTCTATTATACATAGTGCATTATTTGAAAGGTAATCCATGTTTTTCCCAATTTTTTAGAACACTGGAAGGTGTCAGAAATGCATGTCATATCTAATAGGATAAGTCTAATTTCCTCAGATGATTTAGAAGTTGCTAATGGTCAGTACAAATACATTTCTTTCCTTATTTGACGCTATTAGTTTTTAACAGTGCAGCAACCCACCAGCCTACTTGGCAATAGTATTAGAATGTTTTTAGATTATAAATATAATATTTTAGCCCAAAAGAAAATCGAGAGGAAAGAGAAATAACCGGACAGGGCAAAGCTTCCATAATTATAATATATTATAAATTACATCATTCTGGTCCTTTTAATAACTCTGGTATCTCCCGCCTTGATAATAATAATGCCAAAAGAGTGCAGTGGGGGCAAATGGCATTATTTGTTGCCATGTAAATGACCTGTTCCTTGTTTTCTACATTGCTATGATAGTTGTGTCATATTAAGAAGGCAAGTAGACAGTACTACTGGCCATAACAGGGTACCATATTAATGACTTTTTATAAATATTAGGGTGTGGAAGTATGCACATGCAATTACTTTATTTGGAAGGCAATGTGCATAGGACCTAAATATAAAGCCTGCACAGAAGACATCATGACAAATACCACTGCCATGTTTAATTATACTTTTGAATGAAAACCAAACATGCTCCTCTTGACTCAGTGTACTGAAGAGATTTTTCTTTGCTGGATTTCTAAGTTGTTTGTACCTACAGTTTGAGTTAATTGAAAAAGAAAGCACTAATCCTTTACTTTTACAATTAGACACTTTAGAACAATTAGAAATTGTTATATTCGTATTCCAAGATGATGTCCAGGTATTTCTACTGTAAAACCTCATCAGAAACAATATGCCTAGAGGAAAATTTGTTTGAACTGTGTTAATCATGAATATTACTTAACACGGTGAGGGGGGTGACATGGCTTTTACCTATTACAAATTTGGCATGCACAATAAAACCAGAGAAAAACATTTGAAGATTTTACACAATATATACCCCACAAACGATCATGGAAAAAGCAGTTCTAACTGCAGCTTCTGTCAAGTGGAGTGTGAGTCAGTACTTCATCTGTCTGTTAACTGTCCTGTGCTTTCTGCCTTTGGGTTAGACTTTTCAGTTTTCTTTGCAAACAAATCAAATACTTTTTTTTTTTTAATTAACGTTATCTTATTGTAATATACTATTTTTCACAAAGATTCTGATACTGAGTACATTGGGAATGGTATGAGTTGATTGGACACGCAATTTTTCACAATGATCCCTAAATGTACTTTGACCTAAATTGACTAATAAGATTTTCTTATGAAAAAGCCCAAAGAAAAGCCCAAAAGATGTATACCTATGATGCTTTTATCAATGTTACATACCTTTTTTTTTATTATTATTGTTTCTCTGTCGTCCTATATACTGTGTTACCTGAAAACGGCCATGTGTTTGATTATTGTTTTGTATTGCCTTTACATTAAATTGGGGAGACATTAAACGTTTGTGTTTAAGGAATTTTAATAGCATTCGGTGGCAGCTAGATGGCGCCAGCAGTCCTTTCTCTTAACTTGTCCTCCAACGTTCAACAGAATTTATTTTTAACCTATATAAGAAATATTTCAAACTGTTAAAATCAGTATGAGTAGAGATTCAGGTTGTAAACATTATTTCACGTGCACTTAATAGGCTTTTAATTAATTATTCGTCATGACTGGGTCCAGGGTTCACTGGACTGTCACAGGTTTCATACTTCTACGCACTCGGTTTCGTTTAACTTGATTTGCAAAAGAAATAGAAAGTGAAAGTTAAGTGAGATCCCTGGCACTGGTTCTACTCTACTCTACTCTACTCTACTCTACTCTACTAACTATTCGTGAGCGGTTTTCTGATACCATAAGAGAAGCCTTGCAGTGCAGAGCATCAGACTGTGAGTGGTTTTATGTTTTACACCCTTTTAATGTAACTGTTCTCTACCAGGGCACAAAACTGTCTTTCTTTTTTTTTGTCCTAATATGGCTTTATGTGGCACATGCATATATATATATACAGTCAGGTCCATAAATATTGGGACATCGACACAATTCTAACATTTTTGGCTCTATACACCAC
>CM075005.1:17711254-17730406 GCA_037576675.1 Pangasius sanitwongsei
AGAATTGTGTCGATGTCCCAATATTTATGGACCTGACTGTATATATATATATATATATATATATATATATATATGTATATATATATGTATATAGATAGATAGATATAGATATAGATATATAAGATAATATCTTATAGATCTGTTATCAGATAAGATAAACCAGTTTTATGCAGATTCAAACAAATGAAATAATGTTGGATGTTTAGTCCTTCTAACACTTCAACACATTACAGAAATAATGCTGCAGCATTCTGTCTTGTTCGCTTTACAGAAAGATGCTTGAGGAGGAACTTAAGAAACTGGAGTGCCACTTCACTTGGGACTTACAGAAGGAGGATGCTGATCTTAATTACCTGGAGATCAAATTCACTGAGAGTCTGTCGGTCCAAAATGATCATGGAGGAGGAAATTTCAGACAGAGAGAGTTCAATTTTCGTGCTTACGTTTATCACTTGCAGGGCTTCAGTGACAAGGCACGCGAGTGTTTGGAAAAAGCAAAAGAAGAGCAAAATGATAATTCCCACAATATAGTCACGTATGGAAATTTAGCCTGGTTGCACCATCACATGGCTGATGATACCACAGCCAAAGTATATTTGGAGAAATTGGCTCAAATCTCTGGAGCATTCCCTACTCCAACAGAAAACTTGCTCCGTGAGGTCCTGAGTGAAAAGGCATGGTCTTTTCTGCGTTTCTCCAAAAAGCACTATATCAAGGCAAAAGAGATCTTTCATGAGGCTCTACAGAAAGAACCAGAAGACAAAGAGTGGAACACTGGCTATGCCTTCGCTCTGTTTCACCTGGAGGGCTTGGAGATCAGGGAGGACAGGCGCATATCTTTTGAAGAGTCGTCTGCAGTGAACCAGCTAAAGAGAGCCCTAATACTGGATCCAGACAATGCCATGATCCATGTCTTCATGGGCCTCAAGTGCTACAAGAACAAGAGAAATGCAGAGGCATGGGGGCACATGAAGCAAGCACTAGACATGGCTCCATATGACTTGAGTGTTGTCCTGAGTGTTGCTAAATTCATGAAGAAGGAGCAGTGCTATGACATGGCACTGGGGGTGCTGAAGAAAATGTTGGAGAAAGCCCCAGACTCCTCACGTTTGCACCATGAAATCGCCAATAATTACCGCTGGAAAGCTATGCAGTTGAGAGACACGCACAACCCAAAGCTCCTAAGCCTTTGCATACACCATTTAGAAGCGGGAGCCCGCCTAAATCCAGATTTCATCTACCCACAGATTGAGTTAGCACTCAGATATGCTGAAGTTGGGAACTACACTAAAGCAAAGCAAAAGTTCCAAGAGTTGTTTGCACGGCCGAACCTGCAGCTGGCCGATCTCCAGGCTTGGCATCGCATCTATGGAGACTTCAACATGTACCGTCTGGGCTCAGAGGCAACAGCAGTTAAGCATTACAAAGAGGGCATGGCACTGCAAAAAGTATCCACTGAATGGAGGATCTGCAAAAACAGACTCCACAAAGTCCTTCGCAATACTAGAAATGATGTGTACCAGATTCGAGAGTTCATGAACTCTTTAAGAGAAAATACTGCGCATACTGAGAATTAGATTCGCATTTTGGTGTAACTTGTTATCAAATCACTTAGAATTTTCAATAGTCATGATTGATGTCAAGTATATTTCTACAAGAGCACTGCTTAACATATGATTATAGCAAGATCTGTTGCATGATTTCAAGAAATGGGTGACAAATTAAGAAACAGGGCTCTATAACTTTGTGGAGGGATTTTGCTGTAATGTTTTAGCCCTTTAGAGAGAATTGTCATTGAAAATTAGTACAAAGTTATTTTGACTGATTGCCTTTACCCTATGATGAAAGATTTCTATCCTGATTGGAGCAATCAGGATCCTGATCCTTCCAGCACCAAAGTCCCCTGGACTCACTGAATGCTTTGATGAGCATAATCTTCACAGCCTTTCCCAAGTGCGTATCAACTCAACTGAACACCTACCTTAGACTGACACTCTCCACCACTGTCATCAAAACACCAAAATGCCTACGCTGCCAATCTTCTTTTGGAAGAATGGTGTTCATCCCTCCACTACAGTTCTAGAGACTTGTAGAATCTGTGCCAAGGTGCATTGAAGCTGTTCTGGTGTCTCGTGGTGGACCGAAGTCATGTTATGTTGGTTTTTCCTATATATGGTCTTCTGTTTTCTCTTGCATATTGCACGAGCATAGATCTAAAGATCTTTCTCATTGTTCTAAATGTCACTTTATTCACTGTTACTAAACAATGAGCCAGTAGAACAGCCAGTTGAAGCTCATGACATCCACACGCTAATAATCACTACTTAACAGCTACTTAGATCTTTTCTTCTTTCCATCATGACCCAAAATTGAGGTCAGCTGGGCTTCTCAGTATTTTATACAAGCTATAGGTGGCATAGGTGGTTGTTAACTGTGTTAAATGTTATCACGAAATACACCTGCCTGGAAGCAGCACTCATTTTAAAATTTATTTATATAGTTCTTTCCTTTAATTATATGTATATGTACTTACAGTATTTGTATTTTATTGTAATATTTAACTATCTAAACCTTTGCACTGCGTTGTTGAAAGGAAGACTATTTGGTAACAACAAGTTACCTGAAGGACATGGATAAACCACACGTTAGGCAGTCGTGGCCTAATGGTTCGAGAGTCGGACTTGTAACCCGAAGGTGAACCTGAAGGTCGTGGGTTCGAGGCTCAGGTCCGGCAGGGATTGTAGGTGGGGGGGAGTGAATGACCAGCGCTCTCTTCCACCCTCAATACCACAACTGAGGTGAGACCCTTGAGCAAGGCACCAAACCCCCAACTGCTCCCCGGGCGCACAGCAAAAATGGCTGCCCACTGCTCCGGGTGTGTGTTCACTACTGTGTGTGTTCACTACTGTGTGTGTGCACTTGGATGGGTTAAATGCAGAGCACAAATTCCGAGTAGGGGTCACCATACTTGGCTACAAGTCACTTCACTTCACTTCACTATTATCCATATTCTTCAGTTAACTTGCTGTAATGTGTGTGTGTGTGTGTGTGTGTATGCCAATCAGTTTCTCACTCTCTGACTTCAGCATTACTGAAACTGCCAATTATTTTCTGCTGCTTAAACAAATAAAGCAAATAGAATGCTTTTGGTGAATGTGCATATGTAGCTTAAAACAGAGGTTTCCAAGTCTAGTCCTAGGGATCTTGTGCCCTGTAGCTTTTTGCTTACTACACCCGATCTAACTGGCTAGCTCATTATTAGGCCCTTCATGAGGATGATCGAAAGTGCTGGGACAAAAAAAATTAACAGTGGGTCTCTTGGGCTGAAGGGCTGAAGCTCTTGTTCTAAAGGGATATGTACACAGCAGAAAAATGTCCAACTCATTTTAGAGCTATAGTGGCCTTCCCAAAACAGCCTACACAAGCTCCATTTGTTGTAATTTAAGCTGTTTAAGGCAGCATTAAAACTATGCAGTGTTTTATCATTATTGGCTGAGATTGAAGCTGAGTTAAAGTTATACATCCATACAAAATGCGAACTGCACTAATGCTCTCTGTGAGTAAATAGCAACACAATTCAGTCACTTTATTGCAATCTTCACTGCTAACGCCAACCAGCGAACTAACATGAACTAAAGTGACAGCATTTCTGAGATGCTAACTAACTAACATAACTAATGTTCATATGATGTATTATAGCCTATATAATTAACATAATCAATTTTAAACCAACAGCTGATGATACATTCGGTATAATCTAAATGTCAAAGAGTAATATGAAGGCAGACTGCAGTCACTATAGCCAGAGCTACAAGAAAAGTAAAGTAGCCTGCCATAGCTCCTGTGACTTCAGCCTGTCTTAGTTTTTAAATAGGATTTTCTCTCTTGATTATTTGATTGGCATTAGTACAGTTGCTGACTGTAGCCAGTCGTGTGATAAACAGCTAAACATGTTCAAGCATGTTAAAATTAGTCAAATAATTACAGACGGAACATTGACGTTCATGAAAGAATGGTGTGTGAATAGTTAAAAATGTATAATAATAACAATAATAATAATAATAATAATAATAATAATAATGGTTTATTTATATAACGCCTTTCCACAGCTCAAGGACAATTTACATTCCAAACTAATAGACATAGAAGAATAACAGAAAAAAGAGCAATGATATAAATATTTCAACTGTTAGGAAACAAACCAAAGTACTAAAGAAATAAATGTGTTTTAAGTAGATTTGAAATTTGAGATAGAGGTAACATTTCTGAGGTCCTGGGGGAGTGAATTCCAAAGTTGAAACGTGGTACAATGATTAGGCCTAAATCAGAGGACCTGAGAGTCCGTGCTGGGATGTAGGGATGAAGGAGCTCAGATAGATAAGGGGGCAAGGTTATGGAGGGCTTTAAAGGTCAGAAGAAGGATTTTGTACTGAATCTTAGAAACTACAGATAGCCAGTGCAGACTCCAACATTCAGTGAATCAGGACAAGGACGTGTTTCCACTTGCCTGTCAATTATATTGCTTGTCAGTTCAGAAAGGCTCTGATTTTGCCCTAGTTTTCACCCACTCCTCTAGGTTAAAACTCTAGCTGCTGAATTTTGAAAAAAAAATGGTAATCTGGTTATGGCATTTAATGGTAGTCCAATAAAAAGGTAATAGCAATAGTCAAAACGGGATCTGATAAATGCATGGACAAGAGTTTCTGCGTCTTTAAGGCTAAGAATGTGACGGAAGTGAGCTATGTTGTGGAGGTGATATATAGTAGATGTATAGTAAGTGATTAATGCTGAAGCTGAAGCATACTCCCTTCTGAAGTCTCTCCCTTCTGTGGTCCCCTGAAAGCCACACCCCAAAATACAATAAACACATACTACCTAGGCTAGAGCAGCTGAAGGCTAAGCTAGAGCAAAATCAGAGCCTTTCTGAACTGACAAGCAATATAATTGACAGGCAAGTGGAAACACGTCCTTGTCCTGATTCACTGAATGTTGGTGGCTTACAGCATCTGTTTTTTCACAGAATCTGGAGTGCCACTGATTTCTCCTCTGAGCAAATATTTTATTGGCAGCTGCCAGAATGTCAGTATGAATATTATAAAACGACTTCATGGTTCCTATAAATCATGGATCCAACTTTGGGCCAAAGATGACCAGGAGAGAGTATATACATCTGAGTAAGGCTGAAAAAAAAAAAAACCTGCAATGTCAATGTATTTATATCACATTACATTGCTGAAATGTATAGGAAAAAAGTACTAAACTGTATCATTGCTTGTCACTAGGGTGGAACCTTCAAGGATGTGTCTTTTGTATCTTTAGTATGTGCCTTTAAACTGGGACAGTGAATGCATATATTTAAATGTAAAGCTGATGAATGTAAGATTTCAGTAGAAAAATGGTATGGCAAGCTACTTGCGGAAGAACGTTTTGTAACTTGGGTTGTTCTTCGTCAATGTCGGCTGCACTGATTAATCTCATGGCTGTGAGCACCAAGTCAATATACATTCAGAGACAATAGAAGGCAGTGCTACAAACAGCTCATTCTGCAATAGTATGCTTAAATAGGACACCCTAGGTGTACTGACACACTTTTTAGTACAGTAGAATGTGGTTTGTGTCCAAGCATTAGTGAAGATATAAATAAATGTCTGGTATTATAGAAGTGGTATGAGAATAAAAAGTTTATTTTGCACATCACCATGACTGTCACAGTTACTGAGTATCATGTAAAAGAGCTAAATGTCTTACTTTCAACAAGAACTTGTCTTTGGGCTTAGAGGGTTAGCTCTGTCCTGTGCAGCAGCAGTGCTCATTCATCACTGAGCTGTTGGAGAGTAACTGTGCTCATTAAGCAGTATCATAAACAGCACATAACCTACACAACAAACAAGTCATTTACTGTTAGCTAGCTAGCTAATATATAAGATCTGATTGAAGCCAAAGGGATTGCTCCACTGTAATCCCACAGTGCTCTGCTCGGCACTGGACTGCTGAATTTGGAGGTTTGCCTCACGCTACATGCCAATGGATGTTAGGATGCTAGCCCACAATCTCTAGCTAGCTAAAATACAGTTTAGAAAACAATACTAACAGATCTGGTCACCAAAAGACACAGATGAAATACACATACCAGTTGAGATATAACTGAGTTTAAAGGGGAAAAAAATGCAAACACACCAAATGCAACTTATTCACCATCTGGCTATTGTAATCTCTTTAGCTAAAACAACTTCACAGCTGGGTAATGATACAAACTCCACAACCAGGATAATCTTTAGGGCATACACATTGTGCAGACGTTGTTTTCTGGCTTGTAGTCAGAACAAAGTATATTTTATACACATCATATTTTCTCAGAGCCTGGTCACTTTGTTGCAAGGTAAAAAGGACACTTTACATTGCAAACTAATAGACATAGAAGAATAACAGAAAAAAGAGCAATGATATAAATATTTCAACTGTTAGCTGCAGTAGTCAAAACGGGATGTGATAAATGCATGCAGAGTTTCTGCGTCTTACTGTCTTCACTTGCAACTATCACTTTGTTGCAAGGTAAAAACTTTTTCAGTCATAACTGATAAATTTCGACTAGTTATGTCTTTGGCCTTTTATAATAAAGGTGCATGTGTGGGGTTTTATGACGTCAGACTGAGTGCGCGTGCCCGGCGCTGCTGCTGTTGCTGAGCTGCTCATTCTGTGTGTTACTGACACCTCAGTTCTGCAAGCTTAACACATCGCGCAGAATATAAAACCCCGACAAGTCGGCAAAGCGAAAAAAACGCACGACTCTCAGCATGGAGCGTCTACTAAACGGACCAGGCTGGAGACGGGAAGAGCAGCGCTATCAGCCACCTCCACCATCACAGCGCATCGCAAGGGCACCTGCGCTCAGCAGAGCCAGCGCGAGCGGGGGATCAACTCCGAAACCAGGCCACAGCTCGCACCACTTTGCTCCTGAAATGCCTCTAAGGATGACGAACGAGAAAGAATTACTGCGCGGCCTGAACGACCGATTCGCGGGCTTTATCGAGAAGGTGCATCGTCTGGAAAGCCAAAACAGAGCGCTGGAAAGGGAAATAGAGGACATTCGACTAAAAGCAAAGTCGTCCAGGTCTCTGGACAAGCAGTACGAGCCGGAGCTGCAGGAGCTGAGGAGGCAGATGCGTGACACGGAAATGCAGAAGCATCGGATGGAGCTGGAGCAGAAGCGTGTGCAGGACGAGTTTAACGCGCTGAGAGAGAAATGCGAAGAGGAGGCGCGCAGCAGAGCTGAAGCCGAGGAGAGCATTTCTGCGCTAAAGAAATACATCGACAACGCGTATCTAGCCCAACAAGAGATGGACAGAAAGGCGAAGGCTATTGCAGACGAGATCGAGTTCCTGAAGAGAAACCACGAGGCTGAAGTGAGCGATATTCTGACGCAGGTGAAGGAGACGCGGGTTTGTGCAGAAGTGAGCGGCTTGGGGAAAGGCGAGCTCACCGCGGCGCTCAGGGACATCAGGACGCAGCTGGAAGGTCGCGCTTTCTGTCTCGACACGCACTCAGAGCAGCGCTTCAGCAGTCAGCTGGCCAGACTCACCAAAGCTGCCGAGACTGACAGAGAGGCTCTGATAGCCACAAAAACTGAAATCAACCAATACAGGAGGCAGCTGCAGACCAAGAGCGTCGAGCTGGATTCAGTCAGAGGGATGAGAGAAGCTCTGGAGAGGCAGCTGTATGACCTCGAGCAACGACACACCGCCGAAATCCATCGCTACCAGGTCAGTTTTCTGTCACCCCTGGAAAGTCACTGGAAACTGTAAATAACATAGTGCAGAAACTGCATCATTTAGTTTAGCTCCAGTCTTAATCCTGATCCGCATGTATTAAACAGCCATATGTTAGTTAAACACTGCAGAGTGGTTGCGATTCAGAAGCAGGATATGGTCACACCTGACTTAAACTAAAAGAGTTATATAACACACTCAGAAATCATTTGTATTGTTGTTCTATTTCTAATTGTTAAAAAAAAAAAAACTCAGTTTATTCTTTTGCTGTCTGTTTACAGGACACCATCAGAGAGCTGGAACAGGAGCTGACAAACACCAAGTATGACATGAGTAGCCATGCGCAAGAGTATCACGATCTGCTAAATGTGAAAATGGCCTTGGATGCTGAAATCTATTCATACAGGTGAAGGTCACAATATCAGTGTGGTTTCAGTTAATATAAAAATTCACAATTTGTCAATTATTGAACAGCTGCATAAAATCGTGTTGTTCTTATGTCCCCCTATACAGAAAATTGCTGGAGGGTGAGGAGTCAAGATACTCCACTCTTTCTGACGCACAGATACCAGTGCCTTATGTTTACAGGCAGTCACCCATCTATACTCTGCCTAGTGTCCCAAGGGTAGGGGGAGTGACTCGGAAGGCAGAGCCGCAGTACAAGTTTGTTGAGGAGATTATTACAGAGACAACCAGGGAAGACATAGAGATATCAGACACAGGGTCTGATGATGCTGAAGAACAAAGGGAGGGTGATAAAGTGTGTAGCGAGAAAGAGAATGCAGGTGTAGCAACAGGAAGTGAAGTGCACTTAGAGGAAAAAAAGACCCAAGAATCAGATGCAGAGGATAACACAAGCAGCCCCAATGCAGAACAACTGGACAATAAAGAAAAACCAACAGAAAAGGAAGAGCAGTCACTAAAAAAGTCTACAGATGTTTCTATGGATCTCAAGGAAGGCGGCATGAACATTGAACTAGCACAAAACAATTTAACTGCATCAGAACAAACTGGAGAGAAAGATACGGATAACAATTACAACAAAGATGATGACACAGACTCCAAAACCAAAGAACCAGATTTAGACACAAAAACAGAAAAACCACAAGCAGATATAAGTGGCGATGAGGATGTAGAAAAGGTAACTCTCGACACTGAAAAAGGGAAACAAGACATAGCAAAAGAAATAGACCAAGCCAGTATTAAACAACCAAAGCCAACAGAGCAAACAGCCACACAGGAGGCTATTACAGAGCCAGGAAAAAGTGCCATGAAAGAGATTTCTCCAAAATCTGAGAATGAAACGGCAAAAAAAGAGACACAAAATGTAGCTGAGCCTGAAGATTCCTCTACTGGAAAAACAATGGAGAAAGACAGAGAAACTAGTGAGGTGAAATCTGTGAAGGTGGACACATCCACTGCTGACTCTCAGCCAGTATCTCAGAAAGCTGAGGCAGGACAAGAGACAAGTCCTAACAGCCAAGCAGATTCAAAGCAGAGTGTGGAAACATCACAGGCTGATGTACTCGATACTACTAATGCAGCGAGTGCACAGGATAATGCAGCGGAGGTGCAAAAAGAGCTGGCAGAGAAAGCAAAGACAGAGGCACCGGCACTAAAAAGTGAAGTAAAAGAAAAAAAATCTGAGGAGGAGAAGAAAGAGGACAGCAAAGCTGAGGTTGATAGAGAAACTGTGAAACCAGAAAAGGGAGACAGTGCCCAGTCTACAGAGGCACAAAAAACACAGGACGATGTCTCCAAAACTGCTGCCAAAGAAACAGAAGTTGAAACATCTGAAACAAAGGAGATTCAAACAAAGGACATGATGGACAGTGCAAAAAAGGAGGAAAGTATTGAATCAAAGAAAACAGAGAAAGAGGTTGATCAAATGCAAATCGAAGAACAGCCAAAAGTTGTAGGGATGGAGATAAAATCAGAGGAGCAGTCTCATAAAAATGCAGGTGGCACTAAAGAAGATGCGGTAGAAAGTCCTAAAACAGGGGAAAACGTAACAACAAAATCCTCAGCAATACAGAAAGAGGACATCCAGAAGGACACAGAGCCAAAATCTACTGAAAAGGAAACAAAATATGAGCAAAAACCAGAGAAACAAGGTTCCAAGGAGCATGAACTGGAGACTTCTGAGGACATCAAAGAGATGGATATAATCAAGCCTAAGGGGCAAGAGATAGACAGTAAAACCTCTAAAGATGTACAGCCTGAACAAAGTGTTCCAAAGACCTCACCCGGAGAAGAACAAAGTAAAGACCAGACACACACAGACAAAGACTCACGTGAAATCAAGGACACAAAAATCGAGATATCAGACGAGACTGATAGCAGCGAGGCAAAGCAGGACAGTAGCAAGATGGGCACGACAAAAAGTAAAGATCTTGAAAAGGATCCTACACCCCTGAAAGATTCCAAAAAACTTGAGCCCACAGAGGAAGGACAAGTTTCATCTGAGAAAGGGCAGGACAACAGCATGAAAGCAGATCTGAAAAAAGAGAGAGACGTGCCAGAAGTAACTGAGAATGGAGTAAATATATGAATGAATTTTTGAGACACCATCACAGGCATTATTAGTAATGCAAAGTGTAAAAGTAACTAGCGGTTTAGAGAAGTCATGTGAATGTCGCACATATGCTTTCAAAACTGCATGAACAGCTAAATAACTGCATGAAGCAACAAATAACAGCAGTGTTAACCTACATGCAACTTAAGAGCTGGTGTATGCATGTTTGCTGATATCTAGGTTAAATCTAGGCTGATGAATAAAAAAAAAATAGGTAATAAAATAGAATGTATATGTTTAAATGCAAATATTTTGCTATACCACAACTGCTTGTTAGATGAATGTGTATATTTAACAGAATGCTATATATTGGCGGAATAAATATTATTTCAGCATATCGATTTGTTTTTGGTGTGCCATTACTTTTCTCTCCCTGCCATGTAACAGAACTCCACAACAATCTTAGTTACAGCTAATATAAAATGTGAAACTATGATTCTATGGATGCATAGCATGACAGTAAAATAGATCTGCTGGTGATCTGCCTGTAATAATCCCCAGAAATCAACAGAAAACAAGGGTTACTTGAGTGTTTAGTTCCCCTTCGTGGAGAATCATACACATGCTAAGTGTTTGACTTACAAAGCCAGGTCCAATGAGGTGCATTACGTAAGAAGTAAAGTGTTTTGTTCCTCATACAACACAGCAGCTTGCCAACACTGACCTTTTTTTTTTTTTTTTTTTTTTTAATTAAAGACGACGACATTTTATCCATGTTTTGTTACATTTAACATTGTCACTGTCAAACAGTAGTTGCCTCAACAGCCTCTTTTTTTTCCTCTCTGGTAATAAATAAAACAAAAAATGCAGCTTTTCATGTTAACAAGACACTGCAAAGCCCTCTATTCTTGAAGCTATTTTCATGTGTCAGAAATACAGGTTACAAAGTGCTGACACTGGAGACTCCTTCCAAAAATGTTATTCTCTTCAAAGAAAGCTTCACCCTATCAAGAATTTTTCAGAAAAATCAATTCATCCATCATACATGTCTCTGAATTAGCGGTTATTATAGAACTGTATTAGAGTGAGTGCACAGACCTGTGACTTGCCTTGCAGTAAGAAGTATTATAAAAGCTAAAAGCTGCTATGGAAAATTAAGCAACACCTTCCGACATATCAGAATAAAGAATTTAAAGGTGCTGGTATAAAACGCTTTAGAAAGTTCAGAGAACTAGTTGAGAGACATGATGTGGTCCATGTTAACTCTAACCAGGCCCAACTAGCAAGCACCTGCAGAATCACACTCTACATAAAACATACACTGGCCCATAGCCAACAATTAAAAACTAAATGCTGACTGGAGCAATTGTTTAGAGCAAATTTTTAAGTTATGTATCGGAAGGCCATGTTCTTCAAGGGTTGTTTGGATGGCTAATGGTGCCAGCTTCTTGAAACCTTTTCTCCAGGGAAAATCATCTCTAAAGGGTTATGCAGTGTACCTATAAAAGGTTTGACAACTCAAAGCACCCTTTTAGGGTTCTATACGAAACTCCCAATCCCTCCCCCCAACCACACACACACAACTAGGTCACTAATTTAAAAACAGTACTTTTTTGCTTAAAAAAAAAAAAATCTCAAGCAATCAGCTGGGGTTCAAAGACTTTATTGAAAAGTTTACACATACACATGAGGACCTCTAAGGGTTTGTGAAAGCACGACCTCAGCAAGTCAGGTTCGTAATGGCAACACTGAAAGCTTTAGGTACTCAAAACACATCATTTTGGCATTACCATAAGCTCCACAGAGTCATCTTTGCAAGGGAAAAAAAATGAAAATGCCAGCATTGCTCTCCCAAACAGGTTCAACTGCTTTCATTCATCCATTTAGGCCACCCAAAAACTGCTTAGTTTAAGGGCAGGATTCAAGTACATCTATGTTTCAAATCATGATGGCTGACAGAGAGAAATGGTATTATGGAGCAAGGTTCTTCTTGTGTGTATGCAAAGAAAAATAACATAATTTAAATATAAGCAGATATGAGTTTTAAAATGTAGTTAATGGTTGCACAAATTAAGTTCAGTTGACTAAGGAATATCAGGTGATAGAAACAGGTGAAAGAAAATCCATCACATTCTCCCAAATACCGCACATGCCTTACTGGAGAGGAAATGCAACATGCAGGCTTAGACACCCACTGCTGCAACTGGAGAGCATTAAACTAGCAAAGGAGTGTGAGATAAGAAATCAAATTTGTAGCAGAACCAAAAGTGACTGTGTTTAAGAGTACTACTAACCAAAAACAGACACCACGGGGAAAAGAATGAACACCACAGCAATGGCTACTAAAAAATGGTCGTATTTTTTTTGGAGTCTTTGAACACATCCCTTCCCATCCAGAATTCCCCTGCTGGTTAAGATTTAAGGCCAGATTCCTCTGATATTCCCTTGTCCCTGATATGAGCGAGTGCAGGATTTTAGGCCTCCAGCTCCAGCCCCAAACCCAGCTTATGGCCACCTGCATTGATGCTCTTTCCATCAACCAGGGCAGACAGGGTCAGCTTCACACCTGCACAAAACCATTACAGCATGGTTACAAGAAAGCCCCAGGTTTGCTTTAACCAAAATGTGTTGATTATTTTACACAGATCGTGAAAGTGAAGATGCGTTCTGCATGAAAGTCAATGTGTAAAAGCTGGGCAGGACATTTCTCACTCCAAACCTCTCAGTTATAGCCCATGTGTGTTTGTGTGTATAGCCATTTCCATAATATAATATAATGTGCTAATATTGTGATCACAAATATTTAGCTGATAGAAAGAATAAAACCATACCTGGTCTCAGAGTTTGTGTGTATCCAACACCAACAAGGCTGGTATTGTTCACTTTGGCCTGCAAGGAAGGTGATATTTAAATCCAGAAATGTAATACTTCATAATGTTCACAGCACTTACACTTGAAATTAAGCTGCTACAGTCAGCACTATGCAAAGCTAATGCTCTGGCTACCATTTGTACTTAATAGCATTCTAGTTGTTAAGAGAACAGTGATGACAGTAAACCCATTCGAGACATTTTCTTGGTTAGGATTTATGATCATGAAGGCAACACAACACTAGTGTTGAAATACTGAAGTAATCAGTGAGAATGAGGCTTGCTGTTTAGAGTCCCTAAATTGCATACCTCCATCACACATGAATATGTATGGGGTTTGAACTACATAAACTGCATTATACATGGCACAATATAAAATTATGATATAATTAATTGCCTGGGTTACTTTAGAACATTCACAGAGTAAAGAGATCATGCACTCACACTAATGGAGGCATCCTTGTCCAGCTGGTACTTGGCAGCGATGCCAAAGCGTGTGCTGTTACTGCCTGCAGTCCAGGCCAGGTTCACCGCTGTCTCCATCTTATCACTCACTTTCTGATAGATGGAGCCACCGAACTCTGCGCCATCATTACTGCAGAGAACAGAACAACAGTCTGTTGGTCAGTCAGGAAGTATGTGCATGTTCATGTGTATACCTGTATACTATCTACTTGAATACGCCACTTTACACTCACCGAACACTTTATTAGGGATACCTGTACACCTACTCATTCATGCAATTATCTAATCAGCCAATAATGTGGCAGCAATGCAATGCATACAATCATGCAGATATGCCCATATATCAGCAGCTCCAGGTAATATTCACATCAATGATCAGAATGGGGGAAAATGTGATCTCTGTGACTTTGACAGTGGCATGATTGTTGGTGCCAGATGGGCAGGTTTGAGTATTTCTATAACTGCTGAACACAACAAGCACAGCAGTCTCTAGAGTTTACTCATAATGGTGCAACAGGAAAAAGAAAAAGACAAGGGAAAAAAAAAAAAACATCCAGTAAGCAGCAGTTCTGCAGACAGAAATGCCTTGTTGATGAGAGAGGTCAATGGAGACTGGCCAGACTGATCTGAGCTGAAAGAAACGCTATAGTAACTCAGATAATCACTCTGGTGAGCAGAAAAGCATCTCAGAATGCACAATACATTGACCACGAAAAATTGAGGCTGTTTTGAGAGCAAAGAGAGGCCCTCACCGGTATTAGTATAGCATCCCTAATAATGTAATCAGTGAGTGTATAATGATATAGATACAATGATATCTAATGCCACATTCTATTTCTATGAATGTTTCCGTCTCAAAATGTTTATACTCAATGAAATTGTACTAAATGAAATTTGCAAATTAAACTCCCCTACAACATCAAAATTATACACATCTGTACTTACACGTTGGTGTGCAGCTGGAAGTCGCCGGTCTTGTAGCCTACAGCAAAGTTGTTCTGGGTCATCTTGGACTTGGCTGTGTCAAAAGACATTTGGTAGCCAGCAAGCCATCCTTCATAACCAACTACAGCAGCAGCATGGATAGTTGGACCAGCAAAGTCGAAGTCAACATCGCAGCCCAAGTTGACATATTCCCGTTTGTAGGCCGTCTTGACTTTTCCACTCTTCTTGCTATTAACAAGGTCAATGATAGATGTTAGATGAACATTTTGTAACATGGACTGTTTCCAAGGCAAGATAGAGCTAAAGCTCACTTTTGATAATTATGATAATATGGTATTCATCACTGAAGTGAGTAAAACAAAACTGACATACACCAAGTGCTCTCAATGCACTGGGGGAAAAAATGGGATCACACAAACGTCATTGATATCGTATCACACCTATACGCGTAGTATCAGAAGAACTATTCCTGTACAAACAATGCAGATCAACAAGGGATTAACAATATTACTACAAATTCAGGAGAAGTGGTGTAGTAAAATCACTAAACCTACCACAGAATTCAACTCTATATACCTCAGCAGTAACTAAAGATAAGGTGTTTAACACAAATGCTTGGTGATGCTGGTGGAGAGAATAATGGATCTCTCAACCTGCACTATAAATCAAGCCTTCTATTTGCTTGTGGTCAGCAAAAATACTGCTATTTATATTTTTAGCAGGCCAATGTTAAAAATAATCAAACCATAGAAAAAATGCTGGGTTTGTATTTCTTAAATATTACTTCCATATTGTTGCACACTGCAAAGTGGCACCATTAAGCTTGCACCAACCAATCAACAAAAAAAATTATTATTGAAGCTATTATCAATAAAACGCAGTAACAAAAACAGTCGGCAACAAACTTTATCTTCAGTTATAAAGCACAATTGCATACTAAATACAAATACTAAAAAAAAGTAGTTGATGGAAAATGCCAGAAAATAGTACCGTTTCCTCTGTTGTAACATCAAAATAAAAAAAATCCTCCAAACACTTCACATTACACTGCAGTGTTGGCCTAATGACCTAACTGATGTGTTTTTATGAGGTAATGATTAGTCTAGAGGCCTGTTTCACTAAGCCAGTTTCGGTGGCTACGCGGGTAAGTTTGCATTTAGTTTGAGCACTCACTCGAGGTAGACTGGTTTTTAGCAGGTTTCACCATCATGGTAAATTACACTACACGGCTAACCTGCTCTGGAGCAGGTTTTATTCTGGTTAAGAGAACTCAAACCCACATTGGACCAATCAGTTGTGAGCAAAGTGATCTAAATCTAACGTGTGAAAGTTAACCCTTTAGTGTTTGTAGCGATGACTTCACAGTTTGTGGAGAATCCTCTGGAGCTGCAAGCGCAAATAATAAGAACTTATATAATAATAATAAGGGCACTTAGAAGGGAAAGAATCTTTAGGGACAGACACAATCCCCTGGATTTTCCCGATGACCATCTGTAAGAAAGATATTGATATTCGGCAGATGGTATAGTTTACCCATACTATTCTATTAAAAATCTGACACGCCGAAGACACGCTCTTACTAAGCTCTTATAAGACGTACTTATTTTTATATGGTGGATTTATTCCTGTCCTAACATATTTTCACAAATTGATGTATATTTTATTAATATTAAAGTTAAAAAGACATTTATATTAAACGAATTTTCATGAAATATGTTGGTTTCAATCCGTTTATTTTCATTGTGAGCCTATAAAAGTAAGCTTACGCATTTACACAAGCTTTGGCAGCTGTTGCTTTTTTGCAGTTAGAGTAGGTTTAAATTCCTCATATTTCCACATAATAATTTATGTGCACGGGCACGCTGAGTAAACATTGATTCAGGATTGACCGGGTTGACTGAGAAAGTTGATAACCAGCATCGTAAAACCTGGTGAGCTTAATTAACCTGGGCTGGATTTATTTGGTTTTGTCAACTAAAACTTGCAGCTCTGAGTTTGTTCAACTCGCTTCGCACAACAGGATGAATGTTTTCTTACTTCAAAACACAACTCATGCCATGAAGCCAAGCTCATTTACACTGTGTTTCTTCTATTTGGAGTCTGCATATATTTTATTCATAATTAATTCCCTGTATTAATAACACGTGTGTGTATCAGAACATGCATTATGCAGTGTTGGGAAGTCATGTCATCACAAGAAGCAAAGCTATTTGAATCAATTAGCTTTTAAGTCATTAATTCTTTTTTTTTTTTCTTTTGACCTAGAATTGCTGATAAACACTACTATCCATTAGTTAGTCTCCGCCACTAGATTCTGAAGCACAAAATAATTTTGGAATCGATCCAAACAGGGCCAAGGTCACATCAAGGTCAAATGTCTGAAATAGTTTTTTTTTTTTTTTTTTTTTTTTAAATAGCTTCATTCTTGTTTTAAGCGTATTTAAGGCTTATAAATTAGTACCACGAAGGACTAGACTGCAGCAACACTGTTGATACTGTTAGCATCGAGTTGTTGTCGACACGTTGTGGCTAAAGTCATCAAGTTGATCCCAAAAAGGGTCTATTTTTATAAATCCAGGCAAACAGTTAAGCACAAAGCCTCAACTGTACACACACTGATGAATGATTCGCCTTGCACAAACACAGAAAATAAAATGATATAGCTGCAAAAAATGTGTGCAAAACCAGAAAAATGTACAGAATACAGTAATCTGACCCTGCCTCTCAATTCGCCTAATATCCGTCCTAAATAGTACCCAAGATTAGAATTAGTGTGTCCCAAATCGTAGTACGCTGAAATTAGTATCCCAAAGGTACCCGGATGATCTACTACTTCTGGTCGATTTTCAAACTGCGGATTCGTGGACACTTTCAGCTAATATTGTCCACAACTCCTTACGTGAGGGAGAAGATTTGTGACTGTTTGCTTCAGCGAATTCAAGGACGCATTTTAGAGAGGTGTAAATGAAATGTGTAAACATAAATCAAGGGAATGGCAAATTAAATTACGTAAGGAATAATAAATGAAAAAAAGCTGAAATGCAGTGAGGAGACTGTTTACGGTGACAGTGTTCGCTTCCAAGCAACGACGCTCTCGGTTACATGATGCATTAGTATGTCCCAGAACTTGCATACTCTTTTGCTACACACTCAAAAGTATGTACTTTTTCTTCACAAGAGAGTACATACTTTTAGTGCATAGTATAAATAGGTGAAACGAGAGGCAGGGTTTAGTTAGTCTGTGTGTCTGATTTGAAAGTGGTCTATATAAGCGCTTAATATTTTCATGCAATAAGAAAAAGTTATTTGATAAATATAAATAATCGTGTATTATAGTTAGAGACCTGTTATTTACTTAAGCCTAGTTCATAGGCCAGAGTTCTACAGCAATATTAGCTGACTGAAAATATATTTTGATATATAAAACAATCCAACAAATTAAAAGAAAAATAATAGCAATAATCAACTGATTGCTAATTGATTATCAAATTACTCATTAGTGGCAGCCCTACTTGCCAAAACACATAAGCACTTTGGAGCTAAAAGTAAACAGTTCTATATAGAAATATAACAGACTTCCGCAAATATTTTTTTGAGTCTGACTGAAGGTGCATTAGGTTAGATTAATCCTTTTTTCCAAGAGTAGGTCTCTAACGGTTAGGTGGGTTCAACTTTTGACTGATTCCCACCCATGTTCATGAAGCTATGCCCCCAGGATCTTAGGTGGCCTGTATACTGTCTACAAAATGACTGACAGGAGGCCAAACACAAACAAGCATCTCAGACCGAGGAGGAGTTTTCCAAGTGGGTTTTCTAAGCAACTTAAGTTTTTGCTAACCCACTGTTTTATTTTTTTTTTGTTTTGTTTTTTTTTTAAACTCATGTTCCAGGTTATTCGTACATGTAAGGACGCAAAGTAAATTGACTATTGCACTTTAACAGTGCAGTATACAGTCCACTGGGTCTCTGGCAAAAGAAGCCAGTCAGCACATACTTGTGCCACTGTTATGAAAGCCTCAGGTCTTGACGCACAGCTTAGAGTAGGTTTGTCCAAATCCAACCCCAGGACCAAATGCGGTCCATGGACAGATGTTAACTGGCCTGCGGCTTCTGCCAAGGAATGTATGGCCCAACGTTGCAATTTTTCCTTTCACCTGATGGTGGCAGCAGAATAGCTAAAAAGCAAGAGCCTTTTTCCCGTCTACACCAGCAAGTTAATTAATCAGTAGAATGATAATCATGTCTACACAAAAAAAGCAAAGCTTACAGTGAGAAGGGGCAACTTCAAAACAGCTGGAAACCACTAAGCTTTGAAAACCTTTCAGGAATTCTTGAAAGTGTCCTTAACTAAAGTGGATTTGCAGCAAAAGTGCTTTAATTCCTTCACCTGATCTGGATGCAAGTAATCTTAAATTAAAGCTGAATGTCAGTCTGCACTTTGAGCTGTATTCATTATGTTAAATAGTGAATATGGCACACACACATGTGTGTGTGTGTATGTGTATTATGTGTATAATGTGTGTAATATATATGTGTGTGTGTGCGCGCGCGTGTGTGTGTGTGTGTGTGTATATATATATATATATATATA
>CM075005.1:17730506-17776794 GCA_037576675.1 Pangasius sanitwongsei
ATATATATATATATATATATATATATATATATATATATATATATATATTTTGTAAGGCCTGGACATGATTTATCATTCTTGCAGTGCCATTAGTTCCTGTCTAGGTGTGATCTAGGTGTCCACCATGTTTCTACTAAAAAAAAAAAAAAAAAAACAACAACATACGACTTGCTAAATAAGGTATCAGGTTACAACTAACCTTATGCTCTGTAGGAGTCAGCAAATGTTTCTATATAAGACACAAGTGTCTTTAACCTGCTTTGAAGTTGCCACTGAGGCATACACAGAGCTCAAATGTATACCTCCTTCAGCAAACTATAATTTCATAATCATAGTTAAAGCCTCAAAAGACTAAGATATTTACCCTGTGTTTGGTGAGAAGGTTGTGTCAAAAGTCAGCTTGAGCCCTTTTGCAATCTAAAAAGACAGACAAAGGCTATTAAGTGCAATGAACCACATAAATCAATCACACAAATCTTCCTTGATTCCGTCTCTGCAGTCAGACCTGGTCTTCAATGGTGATCTCTGTTCCTAGAGTGTTGTCAGTGTTCCACTTCTCCGTAAAGGTCAAGCCATACTCAGGCCTCTTGTATTTAGTTTCCAGGCTGCCCACCACTTTGCTGGTGTCAGTGTTGGAGGAACCTGAAGTCTTAAACTCCTGCAGAGGTAAGACAAAGCACAACAGTTTACTTCACAAGTTCAAACTCCACAGCAACTGAATAGCACAATTGTTCAATAGAATTGTTTGATGTATTGAATAAAAGATGTGATTCCCGCAATAAAACGCTGTTTAAACTTAGATAATCCTCTTTACTGCAAAAGATAATAGCATCATGCACTCACCACTCCACTGGCTGATTTCGTCTTGACATCAAGTTTCACCAGACCAAAGCCTTTCAGCAAATAAAGCAATATATAAATTACAACAAGGAACCACACACGAAAATAACAGTTGATTTGTCTTGATCTGTTAGGCAATCACATTACCATATCCCTTGTTGAAGATGTCCTTGGCAGACTTTCCAAGATCAGCATATGCTGGGGGGACTGCCATTGTCTGAAGTACAAAGAAACAGTGGTCAAGTAAAAAAAACATCAATTACTAGTAGTTCAGAGCAAACACCCACACCACACAAGACTAAACCTTACAAGTGCAAATTTCTTATGTGAAACGGGCGTGAATGAACGTCTACAGAAGATTATCTCTGGTTTGCCATATTTCCTCTCAAAAGTACAGTACTATTAGCTTGCTGCACACAGATGGATGGGCTAATCAGACATGACAGCAGGCCACACCTTTGTGAGTCTTTCATGAGGAAGTGAACACACTGCATTCCTTGACAGTCTATTATACTGGAACATCCCTGAGTGCATCTGTACAGTCTGTACATGAGGCAGCATTCAGAGGTGACATAACTTATGTGATCAGGTATACATTTTAGGCTCAAGGCCTGCATGACCCATCTTGTCCTTGCGCCCCATGGTGACCATGTGATTAAAAAAAATGTCCAGCCTTTCAAATTATACCTTTGCAATACCTTCTGTTTTAGTATTAAACCACAAACAGTCAGCATCCTGTATATGACTGATGTTTGTCCAATCGATTTTGGGACATATCTTTGAGGGAACAGGGTGTTCCTTAGAGTTCACTGCTCCAAACGTCTCACTGACCAGCTTACTTTGTGCTTACACCTCAAAAAATACTTTGAAAATGAACACAAATAACCATGTAAAGCGAGAATCCTGAGGAGATCTTGACAAGGTTAAAAGTGGAGGCCATCTTGGCCAGAGATTGGCTGCTCACACTGACATGATGCAGTTGTACACCGGCATATCCCCACCCCCTGATCATGCGCTTTCACTGGCTCATCAAGACATTTCAAAAACCGCTCCGATCTGCAACCAAGCACCCCATCCTCACACATGTATTAGATTAGACTGTACGAAAACCACAGTTATTGGGTTGTACAGTTGAGGCGGTTAGCCAAATAGCTTTCGGGAACATTGTGTCACCATTCAGGAGCTATGCTGCAAGCTTGCTTGCTAACAGCTAGTATTATCTAGCTACTTAGAAAGCCGCATCTCATGCATGGCGGACTTTCACTTCAGTTCCCCACCAACACTGTTAGCTAAAGAAGACAAACAGGCGGAGAACATCCCGCGCACGAGCTTCCTGTGTACTGTGTGCGCGTGCTGGGACTCCACACCAACTCTACTCCACCTTTAACTGGGTGGATTGAGTCATTTTTAGTCACGTTAGCAAGCAACACGCCTGTCATTGACCAGGCTACAGCCACGAGCTGCTCTCAGCACGCCGATACACCCGCACACGAGCTTTAATCACGGCACACACATTCTGACAGACTACCGCGTGTTCATTTCACTGGAACTTTTAACAGCTTGGTTCTGTAGCTACATTTCCGTAACAGCGACAGAGCACAAGCTGTCATTTACCCACAGCTAGCTAAGCTACCCAGCTAACTAGCATGCTAACAAAGTATAAAACAGGGTTATACACGTTCCAAAACTATACACATAGAAATACATGGCATATATGAGATTTTACTTCGCTCATATAACTTACCTGCTAATAGATAAAGCTGTAGATTAACTTAAATAAGTTTAATTAACTTAACCCCAGCGCTAAGCAGCCGTGGTAAACCGAAAGGATTGGAGGGCGAACTGAAGGAGACTGTACAGCACAGATATCTGTCGCTACCCGATATGCCTCCCCTGCCCCACTGGAATTGCGCATGCGTACCGTTAATACGCATGCGCAGTACAAATCAGGCAGGGGCGCATATGGCTGAATTCAAAACGGCTCCCGAATAGTGCACTACATAAAGTGAACTAACCTTTATTTCTTTGCCTATGTAGTGCACTTATATAGGGAATAAAGAGCTATTTGAAACTCAAGTGAGGTTTCCAAACCTTTCACCCTTTATGGACCATTCTGTCAGCCATTGCGTCTGTGCCTGCTGGTATGTAAAATAATTTAAAAAAAAATGTTTTTTAAAATCAGGTTTTATTAGGTAAAAGTAGTGATATTTATTCTTCAGTTTAAGCACAGCAGGTAATTCATATTATTCGCATGTATTTATATAGGTTTATGAATCCAAATATAATAATCTATAATGCTTTTCAGCTTGTGAACTAATAATAATCTTACATATTAAGAACACCAAAACTAGATCAGATCATAATTGGTAATTATAATAGCAAACATGAACTCACTATAACTGACAGCAGCAGTGGCGTGCCCTCCAGAAGTATTGGCACCCTTCATGATCATGACTGACAATCTATATATGAAAAGAACAATATTTAATAAGTGACATTTTGAGCTCAGACAAACAGGGACATTGGATTTTCTTTTTTTTTTTTTTTAACACAGAAAAATGCCCCAAAACTATGTTTAGTTTCAAATTTCTCTGCATGCTTAAAAATAATACTTTGTCATGCCTGCCCTGGAGAGAACAATAATACTGAGTCACTTCCTGTAATGTCGAACAGTGTTGGAGACACTTACAAGGTGATCTTGGTCCATCCTCCATGCAGAACATTTTAAGCTCCTTTACTTTCTTAGGTTTGTGTATGTGGACTTCGCTCTTTAATTCAGACTACAGGTTTTCAGCAGGGTTCAAGTCCAGAGACTGAGATTGTCATTGTAAAATATTGGTTTTGTGTGGGTTTTTTTTTTAACCATTTCTGTGTAGAGGTGGAAATATGTTTGGTTTATCATCTTGTTGAATGCTCTATCTATGACCAAGTCTGAACTTCCTGGCAGAGGCAACCAGGTTTCAGGCTTTAATATCCTGGTACTTTGCAGAATTTATGATGCCATCAGAATGCTCACAAGAGTCCCTGAACCACCAGCCACAAAACAACCCCAAAGCCTCGATGATCCACGTCCATATGTTACAGCATATATCAGATGCTTTTTCTTGTATGCCGTCCACCTATGTTAATGGTGTGCATGATCAAAAAGTTACATTTCGGTCTCATCTGACCACTACATGCAATATCAGCTGTAGTTGTAATCATGCTGCATTTTGTGAGATACTATCAGGAAGGGCTTCTTTCTTACAAAGCTTCAAAATAGATTAGTAGTGTTTAACAGTTGATTTGTAAAACTGACTACCACAAGAATCAAAGAAATTGTTCTATATCCTAAAACTGTGATCTTTGGACTCTTTTTTTGGGTGTGTGTCATGGGTCCTGGCAAATTTCCAACTCTTTCAGACGTGAATTTTTTTTGTTATCATCCTAATTATTTTTAACTGATGCACTGAATGCATTTTTTTTAATATCCATTAACTTCTTTGTGTAGGTCAACAACCAACGCTTTTTATTCTTTGTTACAATTTTTAACATGGGTTATGAATGTAGACTATTTGTGTCAGTGAATTGGTCTACTCATACTTACAGCTATACTTTATTTATAACAAGTAAACAAATATATATAATATTATGTGAGATAACTGTTTAAGGAAATGACATGTTTTAAATGTAAAACTGTATAATCTTACCTTTGACCATTACAACTCATTTTGTAATAGGCGGTCGTGATGTTGGACTTTATAATACTGTTAGACAGAATATTACAGAAGTGGAGTGCACAAATAGTCAGCAAGTATGCAACAAATAAATCTACAGACATGGGTTTGGAAATCCTGAGCCTGAAATATGTTTGTTGCACATGTTCTGGAACGTATAGTGGGAACATGTGAAACACCACACAGACAGTAACCTGAGCTCAGGATCGAACTAACCCTGGAGCTGTGAAGTGTCAGTACTACCCACTGCACCACTGTGCCGCCTATACTTATTTACTGTTGTAGGGTATTTGGTATTTCTGTATATATTTGGTATTTTAAAAAAAACTGTTTGACACATCCACAGTCATTCGAACCTGATTTCGGATTTGATTTGCATAGTATTTTTAATCATGATTTCCAAGACAATAATCATGTTGGCTCATAGCTGATTTAGATACTTTCAGCTACAGTAACTGAAAGTTCCCCTACTGAAAGTAAGGGAAGTGGTAGCTCAGTGGTTAAGACATTGGACTCCTGATCAGAAGGTTGAGAGTTCAAATCCCAGCACTGCCAAGCTGCCACTGCTGGGCCCTTGAGTAAGGCCCTTAACCCTCAACTGCTCAGTTGTGTAAATGAGATAATTGTAAGTCACTCTGGAAAAGGGTGTCTGCCAAAAACCATAAATGTAAATGAAATGTAAATGAATCAGCTTAATAACCTGACAAGAAGGTATGAAGATGTAAAATATGAATATGTTCTGATATAAAGATGGTACATACCTAGGGATGTGTTTGGTGCCCAGCATGCTTAAATGCACTGACTGTAACAAAGCTCCTTTATTATCTAGGGGTTATGAATGATGATAATACAAGTGTACTTAAGTATTCTTCTCCATTTTCTGTTGGCAGATACCAGCTCTGCACCTCAGAAACAACAACAACAAAATGATTGTCTTTTTTTTTTTCTTCTTCAAACAATTAAAGTAAGTGGAGGGCTATTTATTTAGGGATTTATTTCATTTGTTTAGTCTAAAACATTTGTTTGGGAGGCTGGTGTTCCACACCTGAAATAAAAGTCATCACAGGGATATCTGTCTGCTGCTAAAAATAAAACTCATCATACTCATCAGAAAACTCTCTTGCCATCTGCTGGTCAAAGTGTAAAATTAGAAGGCTTGACATAAGCTGCAGATATTTCAGCATACATTTCAGGAGCAATAAACATTCTGATATTAACAAAGGATAATTAGTGTGGCCAGAAAAACAAAAAGCAGTTGCCCCTCAAAATGATAATTACATATTATTGTAGGAAACCTACAATACAGATGCTTAATATAAATGGGAGAATTGTCATTTTTGTGGTGACTAGGGCCTGGTGTATTGACAAATCATTACGGCGTATAATGCCTCCACAGGGCTATTCACAATGTAGAATTAATGTGGCTGTACAGACATAAATAGACTATCTAGATGCTTGCTCAACAGGTCCAACCACTGCAGGCTGCACTTGGTTTGGCCTCTCCTTTGGCCTTATGTATAAAACCTGGTGTAGATTTAACCCTAAAATTCTGTATTCACAAAGCTTGGAGTGTGTGTAAGCTAGGTCTTGTGCACCTTTTTTTTTATTATTCAAATAAGAATGAAATTGAGTGCAGATTGTAGTGCAGTTACACAAAGTTTCCAGAGAAACAGGATTTTTCAGACATCTGTGCAAGCAAAGTGCTTCTGAGGCTAAAGGATATGAAACCAGTTGATTTTCAAAATCAGTCAAAAAGATTTGACCGTCATTACAAAGTTCCAAGAGTGTAGATGATATTTACAGTTTCAAAATTATTAAATGTCACCTCCATAACAACAAGCTGTTTTGAAGGTTTGCACCAAATAAGCTATTCCTGAGAGAAACCCACAAAATGCTGCTCCTGGACTTCGCCAAGCCTCAATGGAGCTACAGTTAAAATTGTGTGTTGTGGCCCACTATGACCAAAATCAAACTGTGCACACAACTGGCACAATTTAGAACTGTATACGATGAGAAAGCCACAGTAAATTATAGTTGTGGATCATGGACATTTACATTTTTATTTACAGCATTTTGACGGCAACTTCTCCCCATGTTTGTGAATGCCTTTATGGCTGGCGACTCATTTTTGAGGATGCTTGTTTTTTTGACAGTGTGTTCAGCAAAGACTTTCAGATGCCCGTCACTTCATCATAGCTCATGTTTGAGGGCTGTGAACACCATGTCTCCTGTGCTATGATCATATCCATCAGACACAGTGAATTAGGTGTGGAAGATGCTTCTGAAGTAGAGGAAGCTTCAGCACTAAGTCCAGGGGAGTTAGCATAGCTTTCTACAAGTCAAACATGGGGGCTTTATTTTAAGATTGAATCGTGTCTTGTATTTTATAATGATGCCATTTTTTGTTGAAAGTTAGGATTGGCACAAAAGAGCCATGATTTACACTCATATCTACGCATGCCTTTTTTAAGTCAGCGTATTTCTGCAGATATGTATTTTGAAAAAGGAGATACTTTTTCTGCTGCCTCCCCGTCAGCTTGAACCAGTCAGGCCATTCTGGTATTAGCACCAACAACTGTCTGGCACCAACAACCATGCACCAGTCAGAGTCACTGAGCTCACATTATGAGATTCATTGCTCATTCATGCAATTATCCCCGTTCTGAAGTTTGATGTGAAGATTAACTGAAGCTCTTAACCTGTATTTGCAGGATTTTATGCATTGTGCTGCTGCCACACGCTTGGCTGACTGGTAAAGCTCTCAGCATCATTGTTTAGGCCAAAATAAAAGCCAAAGGCCAATAAAAGAAAGGTCTTATTGAGGGTTTTTGTCATTTGAAGTCTCATGCAGCTATTAAACAAGTATTAATCTTTCAGATTTGTCTGTACGACACATGTCTCTCAAAGCTACTGTGAAGTTCAATAGCTTTAGGAGCAACTTAAATAGACAACCAGCTGCTGGTTTCATCAAGGTTTTATTTTATTGCTCCATTTAATCTCCCCTTAGAAACACGAAACAACATCACTTACATCTCAATTAAGAAACTTAAAGTCAACCTCTTAAAAGCGTAATAATACTGAGAAAAAATGTACAGATACATAAAATACAAAACTATACATGTAAATTACAGTCTTTTCAGTTTCACAAAACCATATTTAGCTACTGAGAAAGCCACGGCAATGTGTTCAATCAGGTCCACTGCTTCTCTATTTTGACACAGTGCTTGTGAAAGGCCTTGATGACATTTAGTAGCCGTGTGGAAACCGAGGAAATGGGTATTCCAAGAAATATGTGACGGTTTCAGTTCTTTAGGCAGTGTTGTGTCAAAGCAACCACTGCTTTATAACAGTAGTACAGAGTGTGGCAAAAACAAAATGTCCCATTTGCAACAATGTATAGGTTTACTTCATTTTATTTGGTTGTTTTACAGCCTATATACTCAAATATGGGAAATCAAACAAAACAAAGCACATCAAGATTTCAATAAAAACATTATGAAAAATTACTTTTACTATTCAAAGAAAAGTCACAGAGAGAAGAATGGAATAAGAGAGGGCTAGGAAACAGTCATGTTGACCACATTCAAGTTGATTCAGTAGTAATAAATTGCAGTTTGCAAGAAACAATTTCTAAGCACGTGTCATCTGTGTGTGTTAGTAAGTGTGATCGATCACATGATCATCAGAGCTCAACTACTAGCAGCCTGTAGCAATGAAGAGTCAAGAGACAAACAATACAATTACTGCAACAAATCAACGCTAAACAAAGCAGACGCAGTGCCGCAATTCAAAGCTGACACCTGACAAGGCATATGCAGAATTACAATCCAGAAATTTTTCCAAATCATACCTTGTCCAAAAATATTACAGTTTGAACTTGATTCCATAAATTGTCAGTGGTCCCACACTGCCAGAGACTTAAAGGAGCCAGCTCCTATTTATCTAACAAAATCCATCTGTACACTGATTTCTAAACCACAAAGTACAATGGATCAAATCGTAAAGGACGCCAGGCTGCAGCTGTGTGAAACTGCGCTTGTTAGGATTTACAAGCTTGTAAAGGGCATTCCCACAGTAATCATGTAGCAAAGCAGTAGATAGTTGAGATCCCCTTTATCCTACACAAGAAGAGTACAAGGATCCAAGTACAATATTATATTAGCTGTGCAACATCAAACCTGTAGTGTTATTTGCATAAACTGTGAAACTAAAACCCCTATGTGAAAACTGGAAAAGGACTGCAAGAATGATCCCATCAACAAACTGTAATTGCACTTTTCATTTTGCTCAAGTTGCACCAATCATTCACGGTACATTAAAATCTGTATAACAAAATGTAAAATGTGACCTTTGCCACTAGATGGCAGAAGTATGCTCTGATTTCAGGTTCGCCCTGACATTCTAATGTGATGAGGGAGATAAATGTTATATCAAAAACACTTACTGCATGAGGAAATGGTGAAAGTCACAGTTAACATGGAAATTTCCCAACGTTTATAACCGTAACAACCTTGCAACATTCTGTATGCTTTAAGAGAAGGAGTGAACAAATCTATTTTAGAGACACCATGCAACAAATTCTACACAATATGTAGATTTGTCCTAGACTGACCAATTTACTGTTGTTTTTAAAATGTCATATGTTAAGGTCATTCATGCTGAAATAATATCTTAAATATGTATTATGAAATATAATGACAAAAAGAATAAAGCAAAGTGTTGAAAGGCTACAGATAAGTTTGTCAAACCACGCTAATTACGTCATGTCACATGTAAAAGTGTGTATGGTTGTAGGAACAAACTGAAACTCTATGAAATGAATATGAATAAAAAACTGTCCTGTTGAGTTAGAAAAATAAAGTACTCTTTAACTAAGACCAAAGTAATTCTTAAGGAAAGTGGTCAAAACAAAGACTCAATATAAAGATTCACTCAAGTATAGAAAACACGAATCATCCAGAAAGGTGTTGTGATGCTACAAGTAACTTAATCTCTGCAGGAAAATGTCCTCTAACTGGTAATGGATGAGATCTACATTTTAGAGCCCTCAGAAGGAACACTTATGGGCTGATAGCCTAGACAGAAACCATAGCATAGCTAGTGGTCAATGTATTCTTGATGGGCCGGTCACGACTTACAGCACTACCAAGTACATTAACATGCTAAAACTGTGCAAGTGGCTTTAGTGGCTCTAGCCCTTGGTAGATAATCATTCATTTAATTTTGAATAAGTATCACCATTAGAATAAGTTAAATATTCGATAAAACAAATGAAAAAGACTGATCAACTCAGAAAATATTTTCTTTTTTTTTTATGAAAGATGGCATGATTACTCTAAAAACATGTCCATTTTCCCTTGTAACTCCTCAAATGTCCAGTTTTTACATCCAACGTTTGTGTGGGAATAAAAAATGTCATATAAAATGTGAGAAAAACTCTCAGAACCTCAAGCTTGTTTTTTTTCTCATGTATATATAAATGTATGGGTATTAAAACAGGAGAGCCTTAAAAGAGGGAACTAAAAAGTGCTTAAATGCATTGTTAAGGACTCCATTAGAACCAGCGCAGAGACACATACTCACACACAGGGTGAGCACAGATGCACACAGCTCGAGTGGTGCTTCACATATCTCGTACAAGAGCAGTACAATGGCAGTAGTTGGACCTGGTGCACACCGACTCATAATGGCTAGCCAACAACTTACAAGAACAGAACAGACAAAACAAAGAAAACACCTAAAAAACAGAAGGAGTTCTGTCTCAGTTACTCTGCCCAGTGCTGTGTGGTGCCACCTGTACCCTGGCAGGAGGCAAAGCATCACCTGGTCCCGTGGAATTGGGCTGTGGATGCGCTGCTCACACGTGCAGTATCTCCATACTGTAGTCCTCAGTCTCTGTATACTGCGAAGAGTTTGTGTCCGACTGCGCTGGCCCAAAACCCTCCTTATTATCCAAGTTTGGTTCCATAAGTAGAGGTTTATCAAAAACAATCTTTTTATAGGTCTCTGGCCGGTTTTGCACATATATGACTCTGTTGTAGGCCTTAAGTCTCCTCCACAGCTGGATATAGACTTTGCACTGCACGTACATGAAAACCAGTCCACCGGTGAAGCCAATGGCCACCACTACAAGCTTGGTCCAGAAAGGCCACTCTAGAATCCCTGCAGAAAATAGGAAAAGATCTTTATTCACAGTATCAAACAATACCAAATAGTAGCACCAAATAGTAAAGCCCAAACTTTATGTCCATCTCAATGTATTATAATCATGTTTAAAAACTGACCAAACTAATTACATTACACTTGTTATAATCAGGTTTTTTGGGAGGGAAAAAAAAACAAAACAAAAAAAACATATTGAAACATATTCTTTCCCGGACCAGCCATATGCTCTCAAAACCACAAAATGACAATTGCCAAAAACACTACATCATTTCTTTGCACAAATACAGTATGATTCTGGAGTGTTATATATATTCTCTAAATGTCAAATCTATCATGGTGGCCTAGCTACAGGGTGGACACAGGAAGAGCTATGACACTGGAATCACAGACAACATGTTCCAGTACGGAATCCTGATTTTCCACATATAGCATTTCTTATTTGAATTCATCCTAGTGTTATTGTGAATTTTAAAAAGCAACTATTACCTATTCCTGACTGCTAGAAATAGCAAGGCATACCACTCACTTTTATTGTTCTAATAATGTTCTACTGCAGTTCTCTATCTTTCCAGTGATAGTCAATTTCATTCAAAGTGACGAATGATCTTTCAGAACCAGTGGGGGTCGTTGCACAGAATTACTAAGGCAGGATAAGGTTTATAGCTTCATAGTGCCTTTGACAGGAAAATATATTCAAAGCAATAATTTTCACATTAATTTCGAGCATATCACCTTCCCATTTGCAGTAATCACTAATCAGATTGGGAAGTGATTGTAAATGTGGCAAATCATTATTTTCTACTGTGAGCTACCACACAAGGTATTCCTGAACATGGAATATAATACTGTACTGCTTTGGGAGGCTCCGTAAGTTAGACCAGGGTGCAGCTTTAGTGTTCCTGAAAAGGCGAGCAGGAATAGAGCAAAGAGACAGGGGTTAGTCCTGAAGATATGACTCCTGAGAGAGACTGTACTATAAGCTGAGAAGAACATACTTCTGGACATTTGTTGCTCTTTGATTGTTGCCAAGGCAACTGAAACTTTATTTACATCATGCCAGTCTTATCATTTGAAACGCATACAGCTGCTATTCTTGGGAACGGTTTGGAATTTACTGAACAGGTGTTTGTCTTGGCGTAATTCGATCTTTTCTCTCTTGATCAAGCACAGCTATACCTTATGAAGTTTATATATATATATATATATATATATATATATATATATATATATATTTTTTTTTTTTTATCATCTCAGTCACATTATCTCAAAGCTGCATGGTGCTGATTATACAGTATTCATGTATCAGATAAAATGTGAATCAGTGGCTGGACGGCAGTAAAGTGTTATACTCCCACAATGCTGGAAAATCCTTTTTACCATCATATTCAAAGCATACAGTGCACAGAAGGTGTATATTATACAGATTTCACAAACCAATTAGCGTTTAAGGCTCAAAATTATGGGTGAATCTCTAGCAGGCAGAGAGTTGAAGGGAGGGGAGAGTAGAGGGGCGAGAGAGTCAGACATTTGAGCAGAAAGGATAATGGATCAGATATTCAGGCAGAGAGGAAGAAAGCAAACATCTGAGCAGAAAACAGGAGGAATAAGTAGAAATGTACATATGTGGAGTAAGAACCAGAGTCAGAGAAGAGACACATCAGATGTTAAAGGCAGAAAGCATTTACCTGGTATTCTCCTGGCTGCGTGATTAAAAAGAGTTTATTACTATTTTACTACAGGTGGAAGCAGGAGGCATGACAAAGTGGGGAGGGTACTGTAGTCTAATATCAGTTAAATTACATATTTATGTACACCAATCTATAACACACACTACATAGCCACATATTAAAGAATGATAATGGATGTTCATTTGTCAGGTATAAAAGAGCATCATTCCTAGTCTAATTTCAGAACAAGACATACACTGGATAGAAATAAATAGAGTATCATTAACAATTCAAACTGTTGATTTTCCTTTTGGAAATAGGAACACTTTACTGGGAACAAAATGAACCTACAGTAAAATCTCCAAATAGAGCAGAACAATATGATGTTAGTGAGGTAGGTGAGGGAGGGGAGAGAGGGCTGACCTTGTTTGATCTCCTCTGCAGTGCGGTCGATCAGGACGTACAGTGACCAGACCACGCACGTAATGGCAATGACATGGAAAGTGACAGAGCACATGATCTTCCTCCTCTCGCTGGCTGTCATCTGCAGCTTCTCCCACTACAGAGACAGAGATGGGGGCATGAGCTCAGACTGGGATCTTTAAACACCTGGACTTTTTCTCTGACAAGTGTACAATAACAACAGATGGTATTTACCCCCTTATTGATGGCATAACAAATGAGGTTTACATCAGAATCCACTCCGTCTGTCTCGCTGGCTGTGCTGTATTGCATTACAGATCACACACACACACTGCATTCAACTTACACACCTGGCCTTTCCACTATAACCCAAATATAAATATTTGATGTAGTTTTCTGTGTGATCTTACAGCAGCAGCTCAATGGCCTGTGTTTCAATAAATCAACACAACTGAATATTATATTATATACTTAATTAGCAAACTATTTGCTAAATGCAGGTGTTTAAAATTCCTGAAAATGTACAGTACATGAGAAGTTTATATAAGTTTCTATCAGATAGCTAAAGAATTGCTGTACGTGTTTATTGATTGAACAAAACAGAACAGTGACTCAATAACAGACATAAATCATCAAGGACAGTGCTGTGATGTTCCTAAAAGCCTCTGTGCTAAGCAGTTAGTGACAGAATGTGCTGAGAATAAAGACCACTCAGCTCTCTAAAGGGATGCTTTCACTGAAATCCAGAAAAGATCAACAGAAATATTGAGTGTGCATAAGCCTACTTTGTAGAGACACCTTTTGCTGCAATTACAGCTGCAAGTCTCTTGGAATATGTCTCTATTAAATTAGCACATCCAACCACAGGGATTTTTGCCCATTTTTCAAGGCAAAACTACTCCAGCTCCTTCAAGGTAGCTAGGTTATGTTGGTGTACAGCAATCTTCAAGGTCATGCCACAGATTCTCAAGTAGATTGAGCTCTGGGCTTTGACTAGGTCATTCCAAGAAATTTACATGTTTCCTTTTAAACCACTCCAGCTAGCTTTAGCAGTATGTTTAGGGTCATTGTCCTGCTGGAAGGTGACCCTCTGTCTCAGTCCCAAATCTCTGGCAGACTGAAACATGTTTTCCTCAAGAACTGCCCTGTATTTAGTGCCATCCATGTTTCCTTCAACCCTGACCAGTTTTCCATTCCCTGTCAATCCCTACAGCATGATGCAGCCACCACCATGCTTCTCTGTGGGAAAGGTGTTCTCAGGTGATGGGAAGTGTTGGGTTTGAGCCACACATAGCATTTCCCATGAAGGCCAAAAAGTTTAGTTTTAGTCTCACCTGACCAGAGAACCTTCTTCCATGCTGTTTGGCAAACTCCAAACGTGTTTTCTTTTTTTTCTTTCTTTAAGAAATGGCTTTTTTCTGGCCACTCTTCCATAAAGCCCACTCTGTGGAGTGTACAGCTTAAACTGGCCCTATGGACAGATACTCCCATCTCTGCTGTGGAACATTGCAGCTCCTTCAGTGTTATCTTTGGTGTCTTTGTTGAATCTCTGATTAATGCCCTCCCCACCCCCCAAAATCCATTTTAATTCCAGGTTGTAGTGCAACAAAACAGGAAAAAACACGTTTGTTAAGCAATATATATTAGTTATGTTAGCAAACCAGCAAGCTAAGCCTGTTCATTTCTTAGCTGGCATGCCAACTTCACTGCTTCGATAGGTAGCTACTTGGCTTAGATGAAATGGGCACTGCAAAGACAGAGCTCTTCTAATTAATTACCCATCCTAATTGCCTGTAATCCCAACCTTCTTCTGTTGGCTTGGAAAGGTGTCCGATTCACTAGTATGTGGTAAAAACACACACACAAAAAAAATGTGTTTATGAATACTCTTCTGATTCTGACACCCAACAGCACAACACTTTTAGAAAACAAATTCCTTTTGCTCTGCATGCATATTAGATGTATATAAAGAAATTGACATAGCTAATGAACAAAATTAATCAACCTTGTAGTTCACTACAGTCAATTATGTAAACAGGAAAAAAAGAATTACAGATACTATATATACACACACCGAGCAGCCATAACATTAAAACCACTGACAGGCGAAGTGAATAACATTGATTATCTTGTTAAAATGGCACCTGTCATGGGGTGGGATATATTAGGCAGCAAGTGAACAGTCAGTTCTCAAAGTTGATGTGTTGGAAACAGGAAAAATGGGCAAGAGTAAAGATCTGTGCGACTTTGACAAGGGCCAAATTGTGATGGTTAGATGACTGGGTCAGAGTATCTCCAAAATGTGGAGTGTTCCCGGTATGCAGTGGTTATTACAATAATAAAAGTGGTCCAAGGGAGGACAACCGGTGAATTGGCTACAGGGTTATGGGGCTGCGTAGCCACAGTTCAGTCAGAGTGCCCATGCTGACCCCAGTCCACCACCAAAAGTGCCAACAATGGACACGTGAGCATCAGAACTGGACCATGGTGAAATGGATGAAGGTGGCCTGGTCTGATGAATCCGAAAGTGCCATGTTTTCTTTTACATCTTGTGGACAGCCGGGCGCCTGTACGTCACTTACCTGGGGAAGAGATGGCACCAGGATGCACTATGGAAAGAAGGCAAGCCAGCGGAGGCAGTGTGATGCCCTGGACAATGTTCTGCTGGGAAACCTTGGGTCCTGGCATTTATGTGGATGTTACTTTGACACGTACAACCTACCTAAACATTGCTGCATAACAAGTACACCGTTTCATGGCAACAGTATTCCCTAATGGCAGTGACCTCTTTCTGCAGGATAATGCGCCCTGCCACACTACAAAAATTGTTCAGGAATGGTTTGGGAAACATGACAAGAGTTCAAGGTGTTGACTTGGCCCCCAATCGGATTGAGATCTGGGGATGTGCCGAATAAAAAAGTCCGATCCATGGAGGCCCCATCTCGATACTTACAGGACTTTAAGGATATGCTTCTAACGTATTGGTGCCAGATACCACAGCACACTTTGAGGTCTTGTGGAGTCCATGCCTCAACAGGTCAGAGCTATTTTAGTGACACGGGGGGACCTACACAATATTAGGCAGGTGATTTTAATGTTATGGCTTATCGATCTATATGCATACAGTACATGCAAGATCTCTATACACCCCACCTCTCAAAAAACTGTTTGAAAATCTACTGGGAAATTGCTATTTGAAACTAGGTTTAAACATCTGCTATAACTTAAAGGACTGTATTTATTAAGCTCTGAAAATGAACCACTGATGGCAGTCTACCACGGCTCTGTGTCAGAAGACAGATTAAAAAGACAGCACTTGGAAGAGAATGCAGTCACTGTGAACAAGGCCAGCGTGTCCAGCTGGTATTGTGGCCATACTGTTATCTTGTATAACTGACAGACACCTGACCTTGATGTGTTTCTACAGAAGCTTGATTAAACCTGAAAGCCCACAGCCTTACAGAGGCCACACTGACTGACTGATGGTCTGGATGAGATGGACAACACAAGAAATTAAAAATGTGATCAGCAAAAATTGATACTCGATTCCTGCTTGGAATTTCATTTATTTGCTTCTGCTAACAAACAGTAAGTGTTAAATCATTATAGCCCTTTGAGAATGATGGTAGGCTAAAGCCTGTCTGGCAAAATGTGGTAGTGTTCTCAACAGTATATAGGACGAATGAACTCCTACTTGGTTGGGACAAGTGGTATGAATGAAAGAGAAACCTAAAGTCTTAATCAGTGACCAAATCAATAACCCTTCAGACTGTTACAAGAGACTGAACATGACCACTTCGCTGGGTGTTTACCTTGCGCAATGGCTTTAGTTTGGTCTCCATGATGAATTCGAACTTGCAGAGCTCACAGCAGCGCGTGTCTGAGCTCTTGATCCACTGCTGCAAACAGGCCTGGTGCACGAAGCGCAGGCTGCCTGTGCAGTGGCATGGCGTGATCAGTGGACTGTCCTCATCACCCTCGCAGTGACAGATCCTGCACACAAACAAAGGAGAGAGTTCACATATGCACCAGAGCCTGAAGAACTTCAAACATACATACAAGGCTTGCACAGCAGCTACAGCATGCGCAAAGTTTTGCTCCAAAGTTGAGCTGCATCAATGCCCTGATCAGGCAAATCACTGTGGAATCTTTCTGTCTCCAACTATCTGCAGTGAACCAAATCTGACATGTGATGTGAGCTGTCTCTGACAATGGTGCCTGCTTTAAGTTTCTACATATCTGCTTTGTCTACAGACACTATAAACTGATCCAAAAAAATGACAGCACTGACATCACATCAAGGTTTAGAATTTCTAGAAGGTCTACAAGCATCATATGATTTCAAAAAATGAAGATTATTAAGTAGGAAGGTACAAACACAGATGGTTGTTTTTGCAGACTCAAATTCATCTACATTATCACCTACAATTATGGAGCCGCATCCAGGTATTTTAGAAACTGTACCAAACCATCACTGTGTGTGTACGTATGTGTGTGTGTGTGTGTGTGTGTGTGCAGAAGTTGCTACATGGGGACACAAGTAAATAAGCCTGCATTTAGATAAATGTAGCGAACATGCAATCTAATGTCCATTTCCAAAATAACTCTTCTCTCATGATCTCATGATGTATGATCAATACATTAGACACAAGACCCCAGTAATGCCTGTAAATCAAACCAGAGAGCCATTACAGCAGCCTTCAGCAACAGAGGGAACATTTGGATGGGGGAATTAGGTAGGGGAATGGGGAAAAAAAAAGAAGACAGTCTGATAGAAAGCAAAGAAATGTGTTGTGGAAAAACATAAATAGTCAACAGGGAGAATGCACTTTCTCAGGTAATAATTAGGTACTAGTTAGCATAGATGGTCTAAAGCACACAGCCCACCAGTTAAAATATAAACACCCAGATGTAAGCACTGCCATAACTCATTATGACACAACACTCATCTGGAGAAGCTGGCAACTGTGCCCTTGTGCTGCTGAGCAATCTAGCAAGGTGACACTTGAAGCAGTTCACGTCAAACTGATGCATTTCAAACATCCCTGAAGCTCTAGGAGGGACATCGCTTGAAAAGGATTTGTCTGTTCTTTTGAAAGTTGCTGTAAAATACAATAACTGTGGTAGATTTTTAAGGAGTTACAAAGCCTAGTCTACACTTCTGATTATAGGTTTATAAATGCAGCCTGCAGTACAGCCGGATTGGGAAAGAAGGCTTAAGAAGATAAGAACAACCCCACAGCAAACAACACATGTCTGCATGTATCAGAGAACAGCACACCTCAGCCGCAATATTAGATCTGACAACCGTCCCCTCGTTTCCCAACTGTGTTTCTGACAGGCAGCTCTTTGGCATTAAAAAAGTGACAGAATTAATGAGAAGAAAGAATGCCACCACCATATGTGTTAAGGTGTGGCTTTCCACAATGAACAAGCAGGATAATGACTATTTTCAGGCTGGTCTTATCCAATCCAGGATACAGGATTAAGAGACAAAAGAGATCTCCTTCAGTACATAGACTTCTGTACAGATAACAGAGATTTAGTAGAATTTAGACTAATGGAGAGGAGCAGGCCATTTAGCAGCTGTCAGCACTAATGTTATATGTATTTGATAACAGGGGACATTTCATTTTGCTATCCAATTCAGGGAGCTGATGAGTGTCCAGACTTCACTAGACCTCCAGCAGGAACGGTACTGAAGTGCAATAGCTGCTACACTGAGTATCACATGCAATACAGTCTTTAATCCAGAAGAACATTTGTTTTCATGCATTAACAGTCCTCCATTTCTGAGACATTAGGCAATTCTCAGTAATATGAACAAATGTAATATGATAAACGATAAAGTGACAAATGCTTTTTCACATTTGCTGTGAAGTGAGGAGCAAGGAGTGAATAAAACAAATTTGCATGAGTAATAACTCTGTTGGACAGGATGGTAAATGAACAGCAAATAAGCTAAATAATAATAATAAGCGTTTAATATTTAATATTTAATAATAATAATAATAAGCATTTGATGTTTCAATTAAAAGCAAAAAAAAACAAACTTCACCAGACATGCTGTATCCATAATTAAAGAGCAAATCTGATTTTAAAAGCATTATGCTAAATTCAGCTTTTTAATCCTCTGTACAAAGACAGACAACAGGACATGAGAGGCAACATCCTGTCCTTCAGCTTTATTTCAGTCAGAACATCTTAAGCCCATGACACACTCCCAGCTTCCCAGCGATTAGACCGACTCAATCTAATTAGCGCATATAAGACATTCCCTTTTTAACCATGTCCTTCCTAACTCAGGTAATAGCTCCTGGGTCCCAGTGTTGCCTGCACAACCTCTGACAATGTTGTCAAAGAATAGCAGATTAGTTTCACTGAACAACTGTTTAATATCATGGAACAGTACAAACCCACGGATATAATTTAACTACAAATATTATTTCAGAAATAATATTCCATAAAGTGTCACATTGAGTAATGATTTCACAATCTGACTGGATTTCTCAGCATACTGTAATATACCCTTAAGGCTATTTTTGCAGAAATATAGAGACAGTCTCACACATTTTTACACAATAATCTATTAAATATTGTGCAAATGCTTTCTCGAGCTCATGCTGCATATCTCCCACAGCATCACTTAAACCCAAATCATCTTCACCATGAGTCAGGCCAACTGATCCATATTCTCTGGCTAGTTATTTGCAGATCCTGTGAAATAGACAAGACAGAGGAGGGCATTAGCAGTCCTGTGTCACTGGGAAGAACTGATGAATCTGTGAAATGCTGGACTACCCAAGCAGTGACTGGAGTGCCTCACAAAACAGTATGTTTTATATATTTATATTTTTTTTAAAAAGCCAGGTCAGACTGCATACACATCAAACATACCATACTTCGATAGAGAAAGAAGTCATAAAAATGGCACCAAATTCATTTTCTTTTCATCCTTTTCATCTTTCATCCTAAGATATTTGAATGGAATTGACTGAATGGAAAAACTTAAAATGAAATGATGGGCAAACTCAGACATGCATACACAAAACTGCTTCAAACGGAATTAAAGTGCAAAAAAAACCAAACTAAAACGGTCAATTAGGAAAATCGATTCCTTTATCCGATTTTAAGTTTTCTGTTGGTGAATAACCCCTCTAGGTCAATTACATAGCTCAGAAATGGGCTCAAAGATGAGCTGATAGAATTACATTAATCTTGGTTTGCTTTTAGCTCCTTGTGTTTGTAACTATGACCTGTGCGCTAATCAGATCTTCACACCCATCTTCTCATAAAAGAATTGACAAACTGCTATAGGTAGAGTCTACTACTTTCTGGTCTCCGTGGATGCGCTGAAATTCTATATCACACGCAGGAATGTGGGCAATCAAATATTGAGTATACTCAATATTTCTCTACTAGCTATTGAAGCTATAAAGTTGTTGCTAATTACTGGATTACTTTTCTCACTGACTGTAATTAGCAGAGGAAAAGAAATGTAAGAGGCAGCACAGCAGCAGTGCAGCATATGGAGTTTAAACAAGTGAAGCCATAGGGGTTTGGGGGACTTTTGGAAAGGCAGGTGGGATGATGGGATTCTAGAGATGGAGCACTTTTCTATAGACAGGGCACATGAGTAATTGGGCTGAGTCGGAGAGGAGAAGCCTCACCAACCTGCAGCAATCCCCAGTCAGAGAGTACGGCGAGGGTGGACCTGTTTTCTCCATCAGTGGTGAGAAGCAGCTGTCCAGATCTCCATCCTCCTCCAGGGAGCAGAGAGGAGCATGCTGCTCCTCGGCCTTTAGCCTCCAACCAGAGGACTCCTCCTCAAACACGTCGTCATCACCCATCTCCTCACTGCATACCTCATTTACCTCCAGCAACGCACTGGATGGCTTGGCACAGGAGGCCAGTTCACCAGGAGGCAGGCTGCCCGCTGTGGAGGAGCGTGGGAATGGGAAGAAGAAGCGCAGCAGATTGGAGCTCTTCTGCATGTCAGCAAGGTGAGCACTCGCGTAGCCATAGGTGGTGGAGAAGGAGGTGTGCTGAGTGGGGTAGAGAGGAGGCAGGCGAGTCAGCTTGACCACGAGAGTCTTGGCCTGGTGCCCACATTCTGCATCTCCTTTCGTATCAGAGTGCAATTCGCCATCTGAGCATGTGCGTTCAGCAAAGTGCAGGCTGCGCAGCCCGTCCATCTTCTGACCCACGTCATTCAGGGACTTGGAGAACTTGAGCGTGCTGGTGTGTGGTCTGAGGTTGACCGATGGCTTTAATAGTGAGAGCCACTCAGCTCCAAACACAGATTTATTTTTGGGTTTGACAGGTGAGTCAAGACAGAGAGTTGTCATAGTGATGCTCTGTGATGCCCAGCGTTTATCATTGGAGTTGAGCAAAACCACAGCACTCTGCGCAGGTTTCTGAGACACCTGCTCCTGAGCTGCAGCTCTAGCATTAGAACTGCACAGCAGGACAAAAAAGACAGACAAAAATATGGGACAGGAGCAGGGGCGAGAGACAAGCAGAAAGAATAATGAAACAGAGACATGCAACATGCAATACACAGCATGAGAACAGTGGGCTGAAAAAAAAAAAAAATGACACATAAAAACTCACAAAAGCAGTAGAAAAGTATGAGTCAAAATACCAGTCCTTAAATGAACGCTTTAACCTCTGCTGGTTGCTAGTATTATAATTTTCATGTCTAATGCAGTGAACTACCTGCTTTGGGGACAGGAGGACACACGGCAGCACATGAAGAAGCTCATTTTCAAAATATGGACAAGCTAGGTGGTACCTGCAGATGTCCTGGTTTGAAGGCGTGACTGAAGTTCGAGAGAAGCCGCAGGGGGCGTTCACAGAAGTCGGGCTCCCCGCCTATGAGAGAAAAAAAAAAAAACACATTCAGACTTTAAATGAGAGAAGTAGACACACTGTCAGCACTTCAACTCATGTTATGAAAAAACATCTCACTGGTTGAGGAAATGAAAGTTTCATAATAGCTTACAACAACTAAATGCTGAACAGTTTTATTTTATAAGCATTTTTATTCCAAGTGACACCAGAAAATGTAGATATCGCATTGTTATCAAAGATACACATGCCATGCTTAATTTCTCTATGTCCAAGAGCAATTAGCTATTGATTCACAGTGCATCATACAGGGAACTTATACTGCCCAAAGCCTGTTAGTAATCAATATAGTGTGACGTGCTGACCTTCATTTGAAAGGCATGGACACACAAACAGAGCTTTCAATGAATAATATTTATAGATGCAAATATAAAGAGGAATTGCACCTTGTATAATTAAAATCATTTTTAATTATACTTTTCTTTCTCACCAGAAAAAAGAGGATGAAAGTTGCTATTGTATGTCTATTGTATGTCTCAGGCATGTTTACTGCTCTGTAATCCTGCAAAGATGCAGAGCTTTTTGCGTGTGTCTGGTGACTAAACACAAAAGTTACATTTGTTTTTTGTTACATTTATTTATTTTAATTATTCTGACTTCCTGCAGTTCCACTGGTCCCCCAGGAAGGAATCAGCACACACTGTGTGTATTTAAAGATGATACAGGCTCTGGCATTTAACAGAACCCCACATGCACGCACTCATACACACAAACACCTTACACGAACTGTGCTTGCATTAGCCCCGAGACCCCAGGCATGTCACAAATAAAAACATAAAAAGCTAAACGCTCCATGAGGCAAATGCTCCTTCCAGCACAGGAATGTTCTGTTGAGAAACACCTGACTAGCTTACACTTACAGAGAGGAAAGGTGTCACCCAGCACTCAGACACTGTATGCTAACTAACCTGAGCATCAGTTCAAAAAGAGCAAACATGCCCTGGCTCAACGAAAAGCTACATATACTGTACTATCACAGGTCAAACCTGACTAATGAAATTTGTGAAATTACAAGCCATCACAAGATTACCAGTCAGAGATACTAGCACAAAGAATAGGGAAGACAGAAACAATGCACATTTCAAAGAGAAATGAAAGTTGAAGGAGGGAGGGAACTTGCTAGTCTTTACCTGCTATTTGGACAGGCTGTATTTATTACACTGGTTGGTTAATAGTTAGGGAGGCTGCACTTTGTCTTACTATCCTTGTGAGGACCTTCCACTGATATAATTATTAGGGTTTTTTTTACTTTTAGTTTTTTGTTGTTGTTGTTGTTTTTAAATAAAGGCTGCAGTTTTTGTAAAAACAAGTTGTTTTCCTTGTACGGACCAGCCAAATTTCCCCCAAGGTCAAAACGGTCAGCTATTCCTATCTTTGGTACCCAACAAGATATAAAAACATGACCCCCACACCAACACACACCCACACCAACACACACACAATTATCTGCTCTATAAATCCATCACCGCATGACCCAGCCTGCACCCTGGGAAGTGCATAGTGATAAATCTAATCTCACTACAGTAGTGGGCTGAAGCCTTTAGCACAACACACTTAACGCTGCATTTATTAATGGCTATCTTTCTGTATACAGTCATTCCCAGTCCCTCCTACTGGGTACTTATCGTTTCACATGGCCTGCAGACAACTTAAACTGCTCATCTAACTACAATATTCCCATTTCAAGCAATCTGCCTCTCAAGGATTTCTGTAAATTATCATCTCTCACTCTCTTTGGAACGTTAATGATTACAGAAAGATAGCTTAGGCTTAAGGGGGCAATATAATAGCACAGAATCTATTGACCCTCGAATGGGTGTCTCTGCTATTTTATATTGTTCTATACAGTGAAATAGTAAGATGCCTGGGTTGGTTCAGAATGATATGCTTGGTGTTCTGGTGATAACATGCATATTGTGTGATATCACAGATGAAAAATAAGCCCCTATGACCGCCTTCAAAATAAAAGCCCCACTTCACAAAAATACACAAAGGCCCCTAGGTCCTAGAGCTGCAAATATAATTCACAGAAAAAAGCAAACAAAAAATAAAAATAAAAATAAAAAAAAAAAGAGAGAGAGAGAGAGAGAGAGAGAAAGAAAAGTCATCCTTTGGGGTTATTTACAAACTGCTACCACCGATTTTTCCCTCGTATTTAACAGGATGGGACGGCATGGTGGCGTGGTGGTGTGGTGGGTAGCATTGCCAACTAACAGCTCTGGAGTCCCTGATTTGATCCTGAGCTCAGGATGCTCTCTGGGTGGAGTTTCGCATGGTCTCCCTGTGCCAGTTTGGACTTCTTCCAGGTTTTCAGGTTTCCTCCCACCTCCCAAAACCATGTAGCTTGATGGTTTGGCTATGCTAAATATCCCCTAGGTGTGATTGTGTGTGCTCTGCGATGGATTGGTATCCCATCTAGGGTGAATTCTCCCACCTTGCACCCAGTATTGCCAGGATTGGTACGAGATCCACCAAGACCTTGATCGGGATAAAGTGGTTACTCCTGATTAATGAAGGATGAATGAATGAGTTTAACAGAGTTTAAAAATTAGCTGTTCTGTTATAAATATGTCCATTACATTTGCTCATTTGCTATTCAGTGGTAGGTGCTCAGGCATACTGAGCTAAATGTAAATAATGCTGCTTATCATCTGCTGAGAGGCACATGTTTACAGGAATGTTAAAAATAAATACACACAGATGTAATGAGCAAAAGAGCGCCCAATCAACAGGGTGTGACAGTAAAAGTGAGACAGAGAGAGAGAAAGTGAGAGATTCATAAATGGAAAATGATATAACAGGTGTTATGATACAGAGACACTCTTTAGAGAGAAAAAGGCTTTTGACACAGTAGTAGGCACACAAAGTGGGAACACACGCTGAACGGTTCTAATAGAACTCAACTGGTGATTGAGGGCAATAACTGGACTGATAAACCAATTGTAAACTGCACAGGAAATGAAATGAGAGGAAGAAAATAGAGAGAGAGAGAGAGAGAGGCATGCCATTCCTCACAGGAATACTCACACTGCTAGCAGTAAACATCCTTTCATGCATTGTGTGTGTACGAGTGCGTATGTGCTTGATGGTATGCTTGGGGCAGTTCAAGAGAAAACAAACTACAAATGCATAATGAGACATATTTTCTGTTACTTATACTGTTGCTGATGAAATGGCTCTAGAATGATGGGGTCCTCCTGCAGGGGTCTAACGCTGGCTGCATGTAAACCATAAAATAACGATTCACTCCGAGGCTAAATGAAGACGTTTAACTCAACTGTGTGAACAGTCACCGTGTTAAATGATGGCAGAATGAGAACCACAGGTGTTGCGTCATCAGTCCTTCTTGTGTTTTTCATCTCTTGTTGAATGGTTCTGAGGGTGCTTGTCAGTGTTAGATGAGAGCTGTGGGGTTTCAGGAGCCGGACCACACCAAACCACTAATTCACCACACAAATGACATCTATTAGCACATGGGGCTGGTTTATCGGCTAAGAGGCTCATAGTGCAGATTTAGTGCACTTGTGCACAGCTAAGAGGAAGAAATCTATGCCAAAGTGATAGCAATTGCCAGGCCTGATCCCAGAAAAATCCCACTCCACTGCACATGATTTGGCCAAGACATCGACATGGCTGCCCTGCAGTGCGTATGAACACTGAAAGAAGTGGCCATTTGTCTGTGGCGCTGTTTGTATACAATGAATAAAAATATGTATCAAGTGTTTCCCAGCTGTTTCCCAGCTGTTTCCAGTTAATTAATTAATTAATTAAGAGCACACTATACCCTTGGGAAGAGAATAATAATTACAGAATCAGTGTTATAGAAACTCATTTTAAAGATAGTTAATGTATATATTAAGTTCAATATTATAAACAACTGAAAATCAGTCTGGCTCTATTTCAGCAATATTTCACTTGCAAAGCCCTGCATTTTTTTCAGTCTATGATCGAATTCATATGATGAAATGCTACAGAGAAAAAAAAATATTATTGCCAAGGTACTATCTAAGCATCTGGATATTAAAAAAAATACATTTAATAAGAAATACATTAAAGAAGGATATTGTTACCAACAATAATGGGCCTCATTTATTAATCTTTTAGTAAAGTTGTGTGTAAATGTTTGCGCAAATCAAACCAAACAACGATTTTATGCCAGATTTACAAAAGTTTCAGAAACACTGGTTTTCTTCGTACTCGCATGTGTAGGTTTATCACATGTAACGTGCAAAGTGCTTTCCTGACACAGCTCATTTGCATTTAGTGATGCCCACAAAACTCCATAAAAGTTCAAGCTCACAGACAGCTGTAAGCACGACATGAATGATCAGGGTAAAGGCTGGAAGTCAGAAGTGGAAATTATTTTGTCTTATTTCTATGCCAATAAATATATTTAATAATATAATAATAATAATAATAATAATAATAATAATCGAGTTCTTAATCTTCCGTCAGCTGAGGCGTTTGTTTACAGCTTAGAGCTATTGCACAGACAGAGCAGCCTGTCCTCCATTTACACAGCGCCATTTCTTTTGTCATAACTGAATGACTAGTTTTATTTGTCTTAGTTTATGGTTTTGTGTAGGCTTTCTTTCTTTCTTTTTTTATTCTTTAATTAATACCAATAATATAAAACAATAATATAGTCCCTGACCTAGTGAACTAGCATAAAGAAGACTCTAGAGACATGAGAGAGACTCTAAAGCTGTTCTGTAAGTCACTCTGGGCGTCTGATATGGGCGTCTGCTACTAAAGTGCAGTAATCCATGAAAATATATGAAGTCAGTCAACTCGAGGTTTCCATGAGTAAGTATTCTTGTGTGTAAATTTACACAAATATACACAGGTGCATGTGTAAGATACATTTTCTGAATTTACAGGATTTTGAATACCAAAATTCTTGTGTCAATGCTCGTACAAACAACCTACGAATAAATATGTTCATATCAAACTTGCAAAATGAGGCCCATTGTTAGTAAAATGACTCATTTTATATGCAAGTGATAAATATGAGAAGCGTATGCATGAGAGAGGTTTACTTGTTTATGTTTGGCCTTCCTTATTTACCTGCCTTGAAAATTATACAAAATGTTCAGACCATCAGTCTCATTAGCCTGGTACAGACTAAGTGTCTATGCAATGCTCACAGAATAGAAATGAGAAATAAGGGTGAATACTGTAGGAATTTCAGGCGCAGACCCCCTGTGAAGTTCACCTGTCCTCATTCTCTCTCTCTCTCTCTCTCTCTCTCTCTCTCTCTCACACACACACACACACACGCGCGCGCGCGCCCACACACACGCGCCCACACACACACACAAACACATACAAATACACATACACTTACACACAATCAGATAAACAAACACTAAGTGAGAGGGTAGGAGGGAATCAGATTTCCATACCTTTGAAATGTTGCTGGACCTGCTTGCAGAATGACCCAGTGGTTTCTCATTCTGTAGAGAAGAGAAAGGGCAGGACAATGTGTTACCACAGAAACAATGTTCATGCATACTGCCAGAATGGAAAATGACAACCTTGTTGAATGTGTCTTAAATAAAGCAACCATTTTCAAATGCGCCTGAGGCTCGAATTTTGTTCATGTTAAATGCTAGCACCTTTAATTCCATGCTGTCAGCTTGGATAAATTACAAAGGCATACAGTAAAAATACATTCAAGGAGCATTTAATTACTCTATTGACAGATAAAATAACTCTTTTTAAAATGTCCATATTTTCCAAGCCATCAATATTCACGAACTGCTTTATTCTACCCTAGAGCAAAAGAGTCTTTTATATGTTTTATCAGTGTGACATAAAATGGATGCAAGAAGGTTATCAGAGTTGACTGAACCATTTAAACCCACTGAATGAATGGATGTAAGTATGAGCTGAGAAGGAAAAAGATTTGTAAAGAGGATTTGCTGGCAAAACAGCTGAATTTCTGAGGCCTGGGCTCAAATAAGTTTAGCTGCTTAAAAAGAATCCCCAGGAAGGAACAGTCATTAGGCCAGAGCATCCATCAGCAGCTAGCAAAAACCTCCAGAGCCTTCTGCATGTTTCTCCTGCCTTTCCTTTGTGGCACTCAGGAGCAATTTATAGAATGATGACCTTTTCAGTTGAAAATCAGACTCAAATTGTCTGCCAGCAGTCCAAGAGACCATAACCGGCCCTTTACTCTGGGTGAGAAGGACAGCATTTCTCTCTTGCATGTCAATCAGACTAAGTGTGTTTGGCCACCTTGTGAGGCTGCATGAGTGGGATGTGATGGCATCAGTTTTCTCACGTAGAAGAATTTTAGCTAATTAGATGGAATTAGCATTGAGTAGACAAAATGGGGTATAACAAAGGTTGATGCTTACAGAGGCTACAACCCTTTCCAAAAATGTGCGTATGCAGGTTGGGCTATAGTGTTCTGGGAGGCTGTAATAAGACAACTAAAATTTATTTGTCTTGTGCTTTTAAAAATAGAAAATCGGCACAAAGCGAGTGTAGAGCCACGTCCCCAGTGAGCAAGCCAGAAGCAACACTGGTGAAAAAGTCTAGCAAGGTGAGAGTGACTGTAGAAGGAAGGTAAACCATAAACACAACACCTCCAAGATGGAAGAAAACCTGGTTGTTGTGGTTGAACAGGAAAGACAGTGAAGGGTTTAAGATCAGCAGGGAGCAGAATAAGAAACAAATGGCATGTTATTATGTTAATGAGGTGACAGACAGGAGCGGAGATGGAGCAGAATTGAGCTAGCAGGTAGATTAATTATATTTAACTATAATCTAGGCTCATGTCCTGAGTAAACCCATACCACAGGGTCTGGGGGAAAGAGTACTGAACACATCCATATTCAGTAGCCGGCAAAAGCAAACTAACATTGTGCTAAAAGACAGGGTTGAGCCTGCTAATTTCAGATGACATGGTAAAAACAAAATTGACACACAAAGAAGACTCATCAGAGCTATCTGTGATCAGTCTGTACACCCACATCCCATGCAACAGAAATCTGAGTGCTCATTTGCAGCATGGTGTAATTATAACTAGTGATGCTTGATTTTGTTGTACCAGGCGTACTATTACACATAATGTGATAATTACAGTCGTGCAATTATTATATTTTGGGAGCCAATGTGATGATGGTCATTATCATATGACACAATGTACAGTCTGGTGTGACCAAAAAAAAAAAAAGCCTGTTAGGAAAATTTATACATATGCGTACAGTACATATACACATGCAGTTTGTAGATATACAGTTACTGACTGTTGCTTAATACTTATTAGCCCATTCACTAGCCCATCAGTAGAAAGAGACCAGCACAGACAGGACCATTCCTGATTATCACGGACATGACAGAGTGGCTGTTGTAGCGACAAAGTGTTGCTGGGATTTTTATAGTCCTTCGTATCACTGAAGGGTTTAGAGAGTCCACCCACCAAAAATATCCAGCCCTCATCAAAGCTATGAACAGAAATTAATCACTGATGAAAGCCGGAGGACAATTAGCACATATCGTGCATGGAAAAAAAATGTGCTGTAGTATACAGTGTGTAATGCACTCGTACTAGCACACACTAGTGTGTAATATATTACACACGCCAGTGGGCAAGGGGCAAAACAGTGTGATCTGTTCTCTTATCTCTCACTATGGCAAATAAGCCGGTGTGCATTTTTAAAAATCTAGACTTAAGTTAAACACTAGCATGAGTTCACACAACAAACACACACACACGGACCAGAGAACTCCCTGTCATGTGACCTTTTCATATTTCAATACACTTGTTTATTAGAGGTTGAACTGAACTTCTGTTCTACCTCAGAGCCAGAGGAAAGCCTCCAGACATACACACACACACACACACACACACACAAGGAATGCACACAGACAAGATTACTCACACACGTACACAGATAAGCACACACTCAGATATGCACACAGTGACACAGACAGACAGATACACACACATAGGTAGATAGGCACATACAGACAGGTGCACACACATACAGATAGACATGTACATGGATAGGAACGGACACACACACACACACACACACACACACACACACACACACACACACACACACTTAAAACTATAAACTGCATACTACAACAAACTGACCTATATTGGGTGTCACTATCTGACAAAAATGAAATAATCATACAGAGTATAATTCAGGCCCTGAGTGAACAGTGAGTCAAAAACATGACACAAATGATGTTTCGCTCAGCTGAGAGCTCAGAGCCTTTTGCAGAGCAGTGTCATGATTCCTGTGTGAATATTATGCTGTTATCTTTCAAATGAATTGCAGTAGTTAGAAGAAGAGTGCTGCTCTGAGTGAAGTGAGGGAAACTGTGTGTATCATGGCGCAGCGCAGCAACAGAAGGACATGTTCTTTAACATTAATTACTCCATTGACTTACTCACAGCTCCTACCCATACACGTTACCATGGAGATGGCAGTGATGGAGGACTGGGTGTTAACTCCCCGCTGGTCTCTGTTCAGTATGAAAAAGAATTTCAGCCACGACAGCCAGCAAGACTCACAGCTTTTTGCACTCACACACAATAATTCTTTTACACTCTCATGACACGATCTAACCTCATTTCTGTAACTGCATTCAAGTGTAAATGTGTTATAGCGCACACACACACACAGAGAGACAGAGAGAGCACACATCTACAACTTTCATTTACTGTATGTAAATGAAATGTACTGATGCTTACACACACCACTTACACCTCTCTACTGCATGTGCATGAACATACACAGATTGACAGCTTTAACAACGTGTACACACGGCTTTATGAAGCATCCCAAACAGTTTCAGCTAGCTTGAAACACAAACTGAGGTTATTAAGAGCTTCTACATTTTCCCCCAGAGCTGAGGCTCAAATGCACAGACATTTTAATGGTGCAGTTTCTCAAGAACAAGTGGCCTTTTGAAATAACTTCTTTAGTTTTGGCAAAAGCAACAGAACAGAAGTGTGAGCAGTCACATGCCTTCGCAATGGTATTTGGTGTTTATTTTTTGTAAGATGCAAGAGAACTTTTTCCCTAATTCCTCTTTATTTCAGTTGTTCTGACATGTTGGTAAGCCTATGTGTGTGTGTGTGTGTGTGTGTGTGTGTGTGTGTGTGTGTGTGTGTGTGTGTGTGTGTGTGTGTGTGTGATTGGCTATCAGCTGAAATGCAGAAACTGGCTGCATTGTGATAAGAGGAAGCAAGAATGTTTGTTCACCACACCTCAATGATTGCCTCTTTCATCTCAACACTTCCACAAAATCCTGGAGCCTTGGAAAATTTTGCATTTGCTGACCTTCATTTACTCATTCATTTATCTTCAGATACTGCTTTATCACGTTCAGGGTCGCAGAGGATCTGGAACCTATTCCGAAAATACTGTGCATGCATACACACATTCACACACTCATTTATACCTCGGGCAATTTAGCATAGCCAATCCACCTACAGGCATGTGAGGTGGCAATACTACCTGCTGCACCACCAAACCAGACTAGATGGCCTTTAGAGAAGCTGACAGTGGGCCAAAAGGACTGTAAGAAAATTCTGCAATTGACCCTCCTGCCAGTTTAGATGATGACTTTCTAGTATAAAGAAACTTACCAAGTTAGCACTGAATGTCTTTGGTCATCTGAAACTGAGTCCACTGTTGGGTTTGTATTCAACATGGGATTAACCCATTACAAGACATTTTTAAAAATCCTAACTGCTCTAAAGAGACAGTCACAGCACAAGAACATTTATGATGATAAAATTGAAACAGCGTGTACACCATTCAGTGTTATTCAAAACCGCATTGCCAAACAAAGAGGGCTAACAGCAACAGCAAGCAGACAACAATTGAATAGGACTACTGCTTCAAGGTTGCCATGAGTGCATTGCCAGCACAATGAGGCAGCAAATGCACGTGCAGTCCTCGAGGCTAATGAGCAAGGGATAATTAGAGAACCGCGGAGGAGAGGAGAGCAGGGGAGTGATGAGAGCACTGTACACCATACAAACACTCCTCCTGCACAAATTAAAGCACCTCCAAGTAGCTTGTGTTACAACACTCCACAAATGGATGAAAGATGAAAGGTGATGTTCTGGATGATGTGCACAAATAGTGTCTCATCAGAGCTGTAACATACAAAATGTTTGGTTGGCAGGAACAACATCCAATGTGGCAGAAATGTTGGAAATCTTGGACCTGCTAAATACTTATGAGAATAACCTTGCTGAAAAACAGCATTAGTGCTGGCATACCCATATGCTCAGTGATCAGGGCTGAGAAGCATTTTCTCCACCACGCATGCAGATGGGCCAGTTTTGGGTCACTGCATCCTGCAGTCAGTTGTAGGTTTGTTTACAGACTCAGACAATTGAACTGCATGGCCATTGGAGATGCCCTTTCAGCAGAGTTACTGCTTTAAATGTGTAGCGTCTTTTGCATTTACAAAATTCGCTCGGATAGTATCAGAGCAGTATAATCTCCACTGAACATCCAAGTGTGGGACATCCTCAGTTTAATTCAAGGACACATGAGAGGGGACAATAAGAGGTAGGTCTGAAACAGCCAAACTCCTCCTAGTTTCTCTCTTCCTCTTTTTTTGTGGGGCTTCTTAAGGAAGGGAGCCAAGAGCTCCAGTGACTGAATGACTGGACAGCTGGGGTTGTTATCAATGCACTGAATTAATGGCGATTGTTGAGGCAAAGTCTACACTATCTCAGCCTGCTGTTCCCTGACCTGCTGTCTCATCCTTTATCCAGCTCTCTCTCTTGCTCAGTCCATTTCTGTGTTCATAATAATAATAATAATAATAATAATAATAATAATAAATGTCCTTTCTCAAACCGAACAGCAAAAAAACTCACATAACTGTCTAGTGTCGCTGTGATAGCAGAGAGACAGCATTCCATCCCTCCCACCCAGAGAGCACGGCCAATTTTGCTCCCTTGGCTCCCGGCCATGGATGGCTATAGCATCATGATTGAACAGTTTTCTCTTGCGTCACTTGAGAACCCCATCCTTTCATCATCTTAAGGCCACAGCAGTGATATTCCCCCCCACTGAAGGCACATGAACATTCTCTGTATAACATTTTTGTATTGGCACTGTTCAGATCCTGCGTTGTAATGAAGACAGTAAGACAAGATGGAAAAAGCATCCTCCGAACAAACACTATGTGAGAGAAAGGTGATCAGATGCTGTCTAGGGCTGAATAGCACACACATTATTGGCTTTGGAAATACTGACCACACAGAACATTGTAACGAATCTCTGATGTTCCAGATAAATGTTTAGATGTTATGATGACATTTAAACGATCTGATAAATGCAATAATTTTCAAACTAATGCAGTCAATAGTTAAATATCACTAAACCACTAATGTCTATAATATATTACTAAGCATGTCAGACCGCAGTAGCAGTGTTTTTTGTTTAGTGTAACACTGGTTTAACCTGGTTTGGCAGCTTTGACCCAGAGCCAGTCAGACACGGCTACTATAGCCTTTCAGTGCTTTATGAAGAACATCTAAATCCTACACTACACACACACAGTGTCCATGAGGCACCTGTCACATTCGACCAGCAGGAGTCTTCGACAACTATCCACACTCCCGCTTCTCAAAACTGCTTCACAGCTATGCAGTTAGCGCGTAGGAGGTTTACAGCAAGTCAGCTGTGCCTACAAGCTTACAATCCTGATTATAGAATCATCTTTTCTTTCAATGGGAGATGATGCTCTCAACACCATTACTGTGTCTAATCATTAGAACACTCCAAACACTGAAATGATTCCAAAACTATCAACCTCTTTTCAAGCAATATTTGGCATGCAAACGTTTTGGCTTTTTTTTTTTTTCCTCTTAGGCATGTTTAAGGTACATTCTGAGACAGTGACCAAGATACACCTGACCACCAGTGTACTGTGTATTAATGCTGCTTTCAGACATTTTAATAGCGTTTTAAAAATCAGACTGGGGTGATGAAACAGCACATCTAATATCTAGAGAAGTTCTGACTGCTGACTTCTCTAACTAAGAACATGTATGTCATACCAGCCCTGTCTACCAGTCAATTAAATTAAATGAATCTGATTGAACAGCAGATTTATTCCTGTAATCAGTCTAATAGAGTCAGATTTAATTACTATAACAGATTAATCAAAAGCCAAAAGCGCTCTGTTTTAGTGCATTTACAGTTAGTAAGATCCTGCTTCAGAGGCTTCTACAGTACAATATACTTTTATAATCCTAAAACAAACTATTGTTGCAGACACCTACACAAATATCATGAACCATACAAAAACACTTCCTTCAATATTATGATTTCGAAAGTGAGCAGAGGTAATGTGATCAGTGAGCACTGTGGGAAAAGCTTGAGCAAAAACAGAAGCCATGGTCATTGTGGGAAGATACAGACGGGTACTGAAATGTACATGCATTTCACAGGAAATATGCCTGTGTGTTCTTTCCTGTTCAACACTGAAATCTCACATTTCCTCCATTTTTAAGGCTTGCAGGAACAGATAACAAGCCAAGGATAATTCATACTTAAAGAGTGATGTCAGCGTCTTTATTATGATTTAAAACAAATGTGATTCTCAAGAACTCACAGACAGAAGAGCAGAGGGTGGTGTTAACAGGATGGATACTATTACACAGCTAACCGCATTCCTGCTAAAGACACCAGAACAGAGGACGAGAAAATCACCCTCATTTCAGCAGCAGGGAGATGTTTCTTTATGTATGTCTTATTCTCCCACACACACAGACCCCTGGTCATAGAAGTATGTAAGAACAGGAAGCAGTGGTGAGCAGGAGACTCCTGTCCTTCAGAGTGCCTGGGTAAAAGTCTAATCAGCCACCAAGGATCAGCCCAGTGTAATATGAGATTTGTGAGTCTTAGCTGTGGGGAATTCCATTTGAATGTATAAAAAGAAATTAATGTCCGTGTGTGAGCGCATCTGTGTCTGTGTGAAATACAGACAGAGAGAAAAAAAGACAGAGATACAATGTATGAGTGTTGAAATAAAGCCTGAATTCATAAGGTGTTATCCAAGCCGCTTAGGAAACTGATGCGTGTGAATATCCTAATCTGATACCGCAAGTAATTCCATCACTTAAAAAAAATCTAATGTGTAGAATCAGTGGTGCAGTTACTCCATTTATAACAAGTTGATCTCAATCTTCTCCTCACTGACTTAGGCCTATGAATCCTAATTAGAGTGTTCACACAGGGAGCTTTGTACTCCTTGCTCACAGGCAGTCCATCGCCTTATATAGAGTACAGAGGAAGGAGCTGTACTGTATTTATCTTCATATCAATCATTGATAAAGATTCAAAATGGGAAGGTGATTCTACACATGACATTACTATGATGTTAAACCCATCAATAAGCACAGAGCTGACTCCAAACCACAGCATTTAAACTTGTACATACTTAAAATATCTATATATACACGACAATAAACAGAGAGGCAGTAGTGTTCACAAAACAGTTGCCTGTCTAATAGAAAAGTCTGACTGGGCTCTGAGCAAGAGGATGGACACCTCAGTGAGGGATGGCTTTACATGTTCCTCATCCAGCCTGCATCTCCCCAACATGCTGGATATAGTCATGTAACCACTAATCTCAGTCTTCCCCTCCCCCTTTCCCCAGCTACAGGATTTTAACACAAAGCCTCCAAATCAACTTAGCTAATCGCTAAGGATCCAGATAAAAATCAGCTCTGCCTGACACTGAGAATCTGCATCTCTGTTCCAGAGGAAACATTTAATAGAACTGTGCCACGTAATTAAAGTGAACAGCAGGCTAATGGCTAACGCGAGCTCAGCCTCGCTCTGAGGAGTGTATTATTCTGTTGTATCTGAAAAGCTGTTAATCAGTCATAATGGTAGTTAATGGCACCAAGCGAAGAAGCATACCAAGACCAACCCCAGTGAACTAAGTGCAGGAAAAAAGCTACGCTTTACAAGATGTTCACATCACACACTCCAGCATAGCACAAAATGACTGAAGTAAATAAAAGGAGGAAATGGGACCGTAGAAGTCATCTGGATAAATGCAGGTGCAATCGAGTCATACAGACACACACGGGCAAGAGCAGTAATTCTTTATCAAGACTCCCAGCAAGTTGACTGAGAAAAAGCACAGACACACAAGCGCCTCATCATCTTCCAGCAGGCCTCACCATAACAACGACAGAGAAAGCACTCTCCTAACACTCTCCTAACATCCTCTGTGCATGAGTGTTCTCACACAACACACTCATCTTCAGGAAGACCAACAGTAAAACAAACCACAAACACACAGCACAATCACACAAAATGTGAAAAAATATTTATAGCTTTTACCTGAAGCTTCATTTTCCAACAGGAATGCATCGGTGAATCCTTTGTAAGGGAGGCTGTTACCTCCCTCTCCTTCTCTCTCTCTCTCGTAAGCACACACACAAACAAAGCCTTGTTGGAAAGGTTACATGTCCCCTGTGTAAATCCAGTGGGGGATGAGGTGTTGCTGAAAGCAGAAGTGGCACAGCAGCGATGCAGGAGCAGGACAAACACAGGCCCTAGTTGATGGCACACAGACACACGCACACATCCAGCTACAGTAGCGAGCTGCCCTACATTCACCGTTCCCTTGTACACTCACAGAACCACACGTTCCCTCGGCCACTACTTGTCCGGGCTTGCTCTAAGCTCTCTAAGCTCTCAAACCCACCCACAAAACCACTTCCTCCAGCTGACTCCAATCAGCAGGGATTATCTGATAAATTATTCATGAAGAGGCTGAGCTGTGGATGTGCTTTGAGCTTCAGCCCCTGTGAATAAAGCCCGCCTCCCTGCTCACTGTTTGATGGTGAGCTCAGGAAAATAAAGGCCCTCTCTTTCCTCTGTCACCTCATCCGCCTGACAGAGTCCTTAATGCCATTAAAGGCTTCCAGAAAAAGACGGCCATGTCTTGTTTTGACACAGACGAGCTAAAGAGAAGAGCAGCTAAAACAGGGCAATCACACAGAGAAAGAAAGGAAGGACACATATAGATAGCTAGAAGGAGAAGGGGGGAAGGAGGCAGCGCTTCAGGGAGCACATAAGGCAGAATCTAATTTGTTAGAGAAATTACCATGGCTGAAACTAAGCCTACTCTACTCTAGCCTGGATTTATGTTGCATTAATCGAACCACAGGGCTCATCTGCTTCACAAAGAGCACACACAACACTTTCCACTGCAGCTCAGCCCCTTCACAGCACGAACCATTCAACTAGAATTTATTTTGACAATAATATAGCCTTCAGACAGCAAATGAGATAAAACAGTCTGTAAAAATACACCCAGAGCAGTGGCAGGCTGCAGCTGTGATGGTATTTGTAGCGTGTCTTATTGCCACAGTGTTTACACTACTGAGCACAATATTAAATAAGACACTGCCTCATTTGCCATGTTAGAAAAAAGATTCACTGCATTTCTGGTTATGGTTTTGTTTGTTTTATGAATTAAATACCATGTATGACATATACAGTCACAAACTATGTCTGATCCATATTACTAAAACCATAAAGACAATTAAAAAACAACAACAGCTGATCGTGAGTCTTAGCTATAGATACATATCAAATGCAGATTTTTCCATTTCAGTTACAGATCATATCTCAGCATCAGTAGCTCATATAGCACACACCACTGAACTCTCTCTCTCTCTCTCTCCCTCTCTCTCACGCACACACACGCACTTGTTTAATACTTTTAAACTCAGCTATATCAATCTAATGGTGGTATAAGTTCCAGTCAAATTCAGTGATCGGATACCAAAGATAAATTATCTGAATAAGCACATCAACATTAACGCATTAACTACATCAAAACACCTACGCAAGTGAATAGATCTATTTGTGAAACCATCGCTAGCTGCCTATGCAGCTCACCAAGTAAGGCTAAGGTTAGAGTGAGAGCTACTTCTACACTCATATACAAGCTAACTTTATCAGGCCAGTCAAATATTTCTTCTGATTAGAGGCAGATCCATGTGTTTTTTGTAATGAAAACACTCAAAATCCTGTAAAATCAAACTCCTCATATTAGCTGTTAGATTTAAGAATACAAATGTATGAATGAATGACTGTCCTTTCTATTTTAAAGAGGTTACTAATGTAACAGGACTCCACTATATTGTAAGTTTCTAAAAAATAATAATAATAATAATAATAATAATAAAAAAATAAAAAATCACTGAAACAAAATAACTGACAAAAAGTGAAGATTGGCTGCAGTCATACAGAAGTGTGTAGCAGAGACACACTTTTCTAATGCTGTAGCCTGTAAAAGTACTTCTCATTTCCTCATAGGGAGTCCAATCTTAACCACAACAGACTGGTGTGGCTGCAGGTTTTCATTCCAACCAAGCAGGAACCACACCTGATTCCACCTGTTAAATCAATCGATCTTCACTTTCAATGGACTATCAGGTTTGGCTCCTGCTTGGTTGGAATGAAAACCTGGACCCACCCCAGCCGTATATAGACATTGGTCAGTCAACATGAGCATGAGCCTAAATGGCAAATGGCCACTGTTTTCCGTGTTCAGTAGCACAAAGTGTGAAAATAGTGTCTGCACACTTTTGAGGAAATGCACAGAGCCATTATGCTTACTTGAAAAAGAGCAAGATTAATTTGTGTTTTGTGAGTGCTAGAGCATTAAACTGTAATAACAATCGTCATTTAATTAAATCATAGACTAAACATAAGTGACGAGAGAGAATACGATTATTAAATTAAACTTTAAATTTAAATATTAATTCAGCTGTTCCTATTCGGTTTTTGCTTCATGTTAAAACTATTAAATGTTAAGTCACATTTATTAACAAAGAGTGAATTTTATGGATCATATATTATGGACTTATTTAGGTCCCTGGAGGACTAGAAGTCAGGCCATGGCGCTCCCACCGCGTGGCCGGAGTTTGATTCCCAGCCAGGGAACCAACCCCCACAAGACAGTGCACTCCGAGTGCCAGTCCCAAGCCCGGATAAAACTGGGGAGGGTTGCGTCAGGAAGGGCATCCGACATAAAAACTGTGCCAAATCAAAATATGCAGACCAACAACCTGCTGTGGCGACCCCTAACGGGAGCAGCCGAAAGAAGAAGAAGAAGAACAAAATATTATGGACTTATTTGCTGCTGCTGCTGCATGGAATTTCCCAGACCTTTAATGCATTAGTTTATCTACAATAGATTCACTTATTTTCCCATCGAGAATGGGAGAAAGAGTAAAAGAGACAGAGCGAGAGCAAGTGAGAGAAAGGACTATAGGTAAGAAAACTAAAGAGGGCTGATGTCTGCTAAAGAAGACATCAGATAACCCCAGGGGCATGAAATTGCAAAGTAGTAGTCCTTTCTGGCTCTTATTCAAAATAAAATCATACATACTAATGGGAGCCAGAGGCGCTGTCTCCTCTAGGGAACTCTCTCCATCAGGAGCATACGGGAGATTGATAACTGGTGAGGTGCATACCAAATCCATCAGCCTCAAATACAGTCATATTCCTCCAGCACTCTATTTAGTATTTTTTCATTAGCGGCGAAGGGGGACACATAAGTACCTGTCTGCAAATAAAAGTATATTTACGAAATATATGTCCACAGTATGCACACTCGTTAAATATTCCCACTGATCTGCATTTAAGGAACGTTATTCATGCAAGGTTTAAACACATACCTATGCTTAAAGAAGCTAGTTAAAAGCGCCTGAGTGAAATGGCATGTCTACATTCAGCAGCTTATCAGTGCAATTAAGAGGGAATAAATGCTATTATGTGTCCTAATTCACAAAGTTGCACATAAATAAAGACTATAATAAATACATAAATAACTTTACATAAATAAAGTTTTGTCTCAATGCCCAGGCTGCAGGATTTTTGCCTGAATAAAGTATTTGAACGGAAATAACACAATATTTCCGCTCATAGACACAGTCCCTGAATTTACCTCCCATCAGTTATCTATATTATATTTGGCGATTTTCAACTATTCAGATATGGCTCAAATGATCACAATTTTTAAAATGACAAGTTTGAAAAATGAAAGATGACCGGTAAATATAGTGATAAATCATGTAGGATAATCAGTTTAGCATTACACCTAATTCATTAACAATGTTGTTAACAGTCGGGAAGCGAAGTCTTAATGCAGGTTGAAGACATTACTGCTATGGAAGTGAAGAGGTAGCCCTTGTAAGCCATTCATGTGCATGTGACATCATGTGCATGTGGGCTTACTAGGAGAATGAATGAAGCATTTTAATGTGCTGGTAATGCCCCCAAAACAGTCATAGGATGAACACAGATTCTAAGTGGTGATCTGGTACAGTGTAATCAAGCACTCAGAAAGAGCAGTGAGGAAACTGACGCTGCAAGCTGGAATGCTCACAACAGCCTCAGAAAAGTGGCTCCCACCGCAAGAAAGCAAAGAAGTACCATTAACACGCAATAAAATTACAAGTAATTATCTCGCAAAAACACTACTCACATAGTCTGTTACTCCGAAATCAATTTCAGAACTATTAAAGTTGATCCTGAAGATATCTGTCCTGATTTACTTCATTGTACTCGAGGAGCATTACTGATTTAAACATCCAGTTAAACACATTACAATCTCTACCGAGCAACAAGCAACCTGTATTTGTCAGGCCTAATGATAAAAAGTGTTTAAAAAAAAATAAAAAATAAAAAAAATATCCTACAGTATAGGAATATGTATATAATAATTATATAGGGTAATTATAATTATATGTATTGTAATATAATACGTAAGGGACTATGTATGCCATCGGTCGTGCCTTCGTCAGTGGATGTTTGTGGATGTCCACTTCTCGGTTTGTCCGCAACACTTCCAGTCTTTCTGAATTTGTTAATAAGTTTGGCAACAGTGTCATGTGTGATGTGCTTGCCATGTTTCCTGTCCATCGCAACCACAGCTTCCCGATCCAGTCATGGGAATGATTTCTATCTGAAAAAATGTATATAATATAAACTAAGTATGAAAAATTTTGGAAGACGTTTTGCTAAAAAGTGTTAATTTCATAATGTATGGAGACTTTGGGACACCATGTATAATAAGTATATTCAGTCAGCATCTTAACAATTACAAAAATGGAAGTTAAAACAAACTAGAAGATGACTAACATTATTATGCGACAGATATTGTAGAAAATGTCAAAAGTGTATTAAGATGCTAATAAACTTACTGATGATGCCACGTTAAGGGTTATGAGCAGATAGAGAACGGTTTAATGTTCATGTTATTCAGAAGACTGTAAAGAATAAACTGCAGACTTGCATGTAAACAACAGAAGGCCATGTTGCTATAGTAACGGTTCTGTAACAGAATCCTAGTACACAGCGCGAGTATAGCTGATAGAGTTCAGTTGACATTAGCATCACATACATAATGTTTCATGGAAGCAGCTTGATATTTTAGCGATGTTAAGGTCAAAGCAGTAAAATGTATGAAACACTAGCATAGCAATTTCATAGTTTAATGAGGCCTGTAAAATGTAGCCTGCTTAATTTTGGCTTGTTCAGATGAATGTAAGGTGATGTGTAAGTGTAGACTACTGATTTACCTCCATTTACATAAAGAGAGTAAAAGAGAAATATGACTCAATTTAGACTATACATGTCAAGTGTCTTGTGTCAGTGGCATTTGTAAAATTCCTTTTTATAATTTAAATGTGTTACTGACACTTGAACAGGGAGATAATCATTAGACAATATCCAAAAAAACAAAAAAACAATCTTTTACTGCAGCCATACCATGGACACAATCAAAACTTACAGTAACATGATTTCTCACATTTACACTTTTTGGGGTCAGTGTGTTATATAGCCATAATTTCACACAGTATGGAAAAACAGAAGGCCAGGGACGACTCGCCCTCCACTGAGCTGTTGACGAGATTGCTGTGACAGTGTTTGACTGATGATAATGTAGACATGCAAGGTATAACCTTATTCAGTTGTGCAGGCAATGGTCAGCCAAATAGGACATTTTTATATTTACAAACAACTCATGTAACTGAACAACTTGTTTTAACAAAATACAATTTATTCAAAAAGTTGCTTAAGTAAATGTAATATCATAAATCATACTCAGACTTCACAGTGAAAGAACGTGCAGACTGATAAGTCACAGACACTGAATGTCAGAAAGAGAACTTTTTCTTCTGCACTGGGGAAATATGAACATGAAAGTGAAATATGAAAGTGTTTTGGACATATTCTTTGTGGGTTTTTATAAATTTTATAAATTGTTTTATTTCAAAACAAAAACTTCAAGAGAGAGGGGGGAAAAAAAGCTGCTATAAAGTAAGTGATAACTTGTCTTGCGGATGTTCCACAACATTAAATGCAACTATAAATGGTTAAAAACCATGAAGTGTCATTTATTAATAAATTAAAAGTTGTAATTGTTAGCAAATCATTGTTATAAGAGGAATAAAACACTTCGGGATGTGCTGTTATAGGAAAATAATCCATACAGCAACTGTCATGGATTATCTTCCCTTTAACAGCATGTCCAGTCATGTTTTATTCCTTACTTAGTGCAGCAGGGCTTGCTCTGATCTCGCCTGTAGCAAAAGTGAGTCTTCACAGCAGATGTCGTCCACACTGTGAACCCATACATAATGACAAACATAAATGATAGCTTCACTGGTTTTTTAAAAAAAAGTTTACGATCGCACACAGCCCTGGGTAGTAAATATTTTACTACTTACATTTTCTACATTCTACATATTTAAACTCAGAGCCAGAAAGCATACGATTGCAATTTGCTACTCTTGTTATGATGAAATGAAGAGGATTAAAGTGAAAAATGAAGTGTTTAAACATCATTCCTTGGAGCCATGATTACACACAGCTCAAATAATTCTCCCATCGTGGAAAAGCAAAAGCGTCTGTCGAAAAGCAAGGAGTCTGTCGCTTCTTAAGTATTATTGCTACAGGAATATCTTCTAGGTTGACATTTAAGAGAGTGCCTGCACTCCTTCATCCGCCTTACGTCAGGACAGAAATACAATGACTATTATTAACGCTGCTATTGACAGTGGTTTAAAGGGAAAAAAAACAGGACATTTATCTAGCCTAGTTCTGCTGGAAGAAACAATAAGCCAGACACAGAGCGTGAACTAGATTCAGTGAAATTGAAGAGAAAGAGGATGCTGACGGATGGAACGCTATCTGCGCAGTTACTCGGTTAATCTGTCTCAGATTGTGGTCTGGGACGCAGCAGGATGAAGACTAACTGAGAGCATTTCTGAGGACCACTGGGGAGAGAATGGCACAGGAGAAATGTTTTGATTACATGCGACATTGCTTGACATTTGAGTTCCGACTTTAACGCAATACCACAGATGTGAAAATAGCACTGGAGGAACGGCGCAGCACTGAGCTGTGTGGGAGGTACCAGATTGTGAAGCATATCTTCACTGAACACCACCAACTCGTTTATTGCTTCGTAAGCCAGGTCATCACACATGCCATTACCTCAGCAAGCAATCAGTCATTTACAGTGAAGACCCAAGCAGCATCTCTCGGCTCCCACGCTGCTCCATAGAAATGCAAAAATCATCACAATGATCAACCTGGAAAACATGTAAGGCTGCTAAAACCCTCCCTCTTCCAAAGGTTAATCATGTTCTACACGAGTTTCTGAGAGTCTCTCTCCATGACAGTCATCAGCATGCCAGCTCGAGCAGTTGTCAGCTCCACAAGCAGGATTCCGAACTACAGCCGTGTGACATCTAAAAATAATTAGAACCATATCTTTTCATGGGAGGAAAAACAAATCGCCATAACCAACAAAACCCGACAAAAACCCACAAGTCCACTGTCAGAACACGCCATCCCCAGAAAAGCAGAGAGCAGAGGAGAAGAAGAAGCCTACAAGGAAATACATGGCTAAAGTATTATCGCTTTATTGTATTTTAGTCAAAGGTTAAAAATTAAACCAGTTCAGTTTGATTTAGAATGATTTCATTCTACATTTTGTAATAACCAAATGCCTCATAAATAAATGTTTTCATAATATAGCCTACATCTTGTCTTGTTTTTCTTTTTCATGTGATCACTTAGTGAGAAATTTATTTAAGCTGCCTGCTGCATTTGCTAATTTATTTTTAGTCAGTAAAAATCTCTAATTTTATGATTCGGTACACAGCTGTTTCTTATTTGTAGAATAATTAAAATGTACATAGTGTACACATATAAACATATGGATGATAATAAACTATTTCATAAGCAATTTAATACTGCACACCTAGTTCTCTATGTCCAAAATAAGTGATCATCATCTGTCAAGGATTAGTGCTAACTTCAGTTAGGACACACCTTAATAGTTCAGATTTCAGGCATAGTTTGTCATTAATGCTTTGTGTCACTTCAAATGATTAAAATTAAGTCAAATACTTGCAAAGCCTCTTCACTCAGTTAAGCATACAAATGTGAAAATTATAATTTTCTTAACCTCTGTAGACCCAAAATATATGTTGGATGCCTTGAAAATTCTCCTCACAACTGATTCTTCCAACAGGGAGAAGTCTGGGAAAAAAACAATCATCCCCAACTGTCTTAATAAAAGGATCTTACAAGGATATATATTTGGGTCCATAAGTATTTCTACAATGACACAGTTTTGGTAATTTCGCCTCTGTACACCACCACAACTGATTTGAAATGAAGCAATATGTGATATTGCTCATCAGTCAACTGTTCAATTACTTCTGAGCCTGTGAAAATGGAGGGACTCTGCCAAAAAAAAAAAAAAAAAAAAAAACAGTTAATGCAATATTTTTTGTTAAACCCCTTGAATTAAAGCTGAAAGTCTACACTTCAATCACATCATGACTGCTTCATTTCAAATCCATTGTGGTAGTGTACAGAGGCAAAATGACCAAAACTGTGTCACTGTCCAAATATTTGTGGACCTGGCTGTATACACAAAGTATTTGGGAGAAAAAGTGAGGACAGTGGGGTGTCACAAGGCGACATCAGGATAGTCACGCTTCAGTCATGATGAGCCACACTGATTCAACTCATAAGCTGAATTGGATGTGGAAGAAGAGAGAGGAAAACACAAATTTAAAAAACAGAGCTATAGGGATGTGGCCTTGCAGCACTTAAGTGTGACACTCCTGACCTACAGGAAGATATCTAGGTACTTCATCAGTGTGCTGGACAGCACCACGCTGTTAGCCATTTTCTCAGTGGCAAACCCTCTGAACAACATTGCACTTAATGCTCGAAAACTGGACATAGGTAAACCTACATGAGCTTACATAAGAGTGTTGAATCTCTTGTACTGTGAACTGGATCCCCATTAAATAATTAATTAGTTCCTATATTTACTTTTATTTCTGATGCTTGATCAGAATTCAAACCCATATAAATTTACAGCACTGCCTCATAAACAACAGCAGAAAGATGGTGCTTCAGCTGAAACTGAATTTGAATAAATAAGTCAGTGCAGTTAGCAGATGCTCTCTCACTCACATGTGAAGATTTCCCATTGTGACAATAACTTTAGCATCACATTGTAGGCATACACTTTATTATTCCCATCTTATTATATCCAGGGCAACCAGCAGAAGTCAAAACCCACTGTGAGTCAAAACTCACTGATTATTGCTCTCTGGGTTTGTTAGTTAAACAGATAAGTCTTTGTTTAGCTCATATAATTTCATCAACAGCATTCATTTCAGCTGATTTAAGTTGTACACTTTTAAAAGGTATGATGTTATTAAACCATGGTTTGATTTGCAGGAACAGGACAAAAACAGCTTCTGGAAATGTTTTTTTTTCTCAGTGGGAACTAGGGCACACACATGAACTTGTAATTAAGCAGATTTGTGTGTGTGTTTGTGTGTGAGTGTGTGTGTGTGTGTGTGTGTGTGTGTGTGTGTGTGAGTGTGTGAGAGAGAGAGAGAGAGAGAGAGAGAGAGAGAGAGAGAGAGAGAGAGATTTTTAAATCTTCTAAAATCTCTGCTTTTAAAGGCATTAAAACATCTGGAATTCAGCAGGCTAAACTTCGCTTAATCTGTCTCTGGCCACATTTAACCCTTGCTCACACTATACTATTTGCAAATTTAACGTCTGTTGCTGAGGAAAAGTGAAGCAGCCTGGCATTAGTATCGATGCAGGCATGCTGCTAATGAGAGCAGGGCAAACACACCTGGACCAGGCTCGACTCCCAGACCTCTGCGGCCACCACCAGCACCCATAAATTAGCAGTGTGGTAATGAAAATGCCATTTCTCATTTACTCTGCCTGAAATATATCATTTGCATCACACCACATAAATTTGCATTTTAAGGCCATTCGTTTCAAAGCATGCTGCTGATCAGAAGGTGCATCCAGTTGCATTTTGAATGTTAAAACCAGAAAATTTATAATGCCATTCTAAGGAGGAGGAGGAAGAGGAGGAGGGAACCCCCCCCCCATATATATATACAGTGAGGTCAATAAGTATTTGATCACCCTGTGATTTTGCAAGTTCTCTTACTTAGAAATCATGGAG
>CM075005.1:17776894-17789643 GCA_037576675.1 Pangasius sanitwongsei
GATGTGTGAGCGAATACTTTTGGTAATATAGTGTATATATATATATATATATATATATATATATATATATATAGACACCCATCATGACAAATATGTATATAATATGTGCAATCTTGTCAATCTAAAATGCATTGCATATATGAATAATTCATTATAATTTAACAATAGTTAAGAAGCATACTACAGATACTGCACAGTATTCAGCATTAGTTACTGCATTTTCCATAGAATTAAAGTGAGGATTGGAGTTCAAGTTCATAAGCACAACTTCTCCGTGTAAACTCTAGATGATTTTGGGGTCTGAAGCAAGTTTGGAGTCGAGGTTGGAGTGATAAATGAGGATTTATAAGCTGCTGTGCATAGCTCCAGTGGCAGTCCCTATCTCCCCAGGCTGTAACTATGATAGCTTACTTACTCTAAAGGGCAGACACTGGAATATATGACTTTTTAGTGACACAGCCTAGATATAGAGATTTTTAAGAGAGTATGCGGACAACAGGACTTTAAGGAGCTATACCACTTCTCAAATGTGCTATTACATGTTATGCACAACAAAGTAAATCTGCCATAAGCTCCCTACTGACTACTGGCTGCTAAGAAGTTTTGTATTTTAAGGACTGAGTACAACAATGAATTTTCATTTTGCTGTATATTCAAAAACAATAACCAGCCCTATCAGGAGTGGACATGTTTCCCTTTTCGTGAGTTATGACTGTAACAAGCCCAGAGATGTATCATTGTTAAGGCCGTGACACACCAAGTTGACGTCAAAGAACTAGCGCCAAACAAACCTGACTGAGGATTACCTCCCAATCCTTCATGTCTTAAACTCGTCTTTGGAGTGCCTTCAAATGCAGACAGATGAAATGCACATACATTTGCATCAGGGTGAAAGAAAATAACTCACCATGCCAAGAGGTGGAAATAGTATTAGTAGTAATTAACAGTAGTATTAGTAGTAGTATTTATAGCCAAAATAAGAAATTCCAGTATCATGGAAAAGGGTGGCACAGTAGTGCAGTGGGTAGCGTTGCCAGCTAACTACAGTAGATAATTAGAGGATGAGAAATAATCAGTAGTTAGGTGTGCTCTCTCGCTCTCCGTCCCTCGCTCTCCGTCCCTTGGTGTGTGTGTGTACTCTCAAGTAGGTGTGTAAACCTCAGACTTCCATATGATCCCATTTTGTTTCTTAAGGCAATAGTTCAATATATGACAGTACCACTGACTCTGCTGTGATATGATACAATACAGTTTGATTGAGTAGCTTCTGAGTGCTGTGTGACTAACTTTGTTAAGAATCTGGGGTAGGGCTACTGTCGATTTGTGAATGATGATGACATAGAGAAGGACTATTTTAAGGATCAGAGTTACAGACAAACCACCTTGCTAGCCTTGGAAACACATCAGTTTCAAAAGATGAACTATTTTTTACACTCCTGTTGTCTGTCCTTTTTAGACAATAATCTATTTTTAGTTGATCATAATCTATTTATAATAAGTTATAATCAATAATAATCTATTTATGACTGTTGCCTTGATTCATTTCACCTGCTGCCTTTTAAAGGCCAAAATGTTCGATCGTTACACCTCTACTATCGAGTGTGTCATTTGCTTGTTCTGCTCGCTTTGGTTTTTCTTCCCCTGCACAGACCTCAACCAATCACAGAGCTCTCTCACCCGCCAGCATCCAACACTGATTCATCATGTATAATCCCTGCTGACAAGAGCTCACTAGACAGAGACACCGCAAACAACTATGGATGACAGCAGCCATCACTGCTCATCAGTGTATAGCACACCACACAACATGCTTTCTTAAGTGCTTAGCACATTTTCATTTGTCTGATCAGCCGTTTGGTTCGATTTATATTAGCTGCAACAAAACTACTAATGAAAAGGCTTGTTGGTAAAGAGTTTTTTTTTTTTTTTTACTGACAAAATTTTGTCAATAATAACTTCTGAATTTTAACAAATTGTTACAAATTGTTGAGTGGACAAAAACTGACAAATTGTTGACGAGTTGTTGTGAACAGCCATTTTAAGTTATTCCTAAGTAATTATACCTTTATGCAGGCTGATAAATTACTTTCAAAATGGCTTAATGTTTCTGTCAGCACAAAACACCAAAAACACCAAATTAATCGGACTGTTATGAGTTCTTTTTATATCATTTCTTTATTTTTTTTTTGTCCATTTCATTTAACGTTTGCCATTGTAAGCGTAACAAATCAGCAATGAACAGTGATGCTAGCTCCACCCTGAGTGCAATCACTAAAGGATACACCTGGAACCACTGGTACTGAACCTGTGATCAATAGAAAAAAACACAGTTCTCGTTTTTGTTGCCTAAAGTTCCAGTACTTTGTGCAGTGGGCAAACCAGATGCTGTGAAATGAATCATATGTACGTCTGCTGGCTGTGTTCATGCCTACTCAGAGAAAATACAATTCTTTTGCATACAGACAGCTACCAATATTTAGTTAGCATCAGCAATATAGATCATTGTGCTTGTGAGAAGTGTGTTCAACAGGGCAAACTCTTTATATGGCAGAATGCTGAATGAGAAACACATGCGAGATAAAGTGCACCTCTGAGAACAATGCAGTTAGTGTACGTGCTTGGTAGGCAAGTGATTCACCATCTCACTTGAGCCGAGGAATGAGTGTGTCTGATTACAACTCAAACATGCCATCTGGGATGCTGTTTTTTTTTTCCCTTTTGTTTTGATGAGGCAAACTCAATAGCTCATCCACACCCCCGAATAACAATCATGTGAATTTCTAGCTTTTTGCTTTCCTGCTTTTCACCTCTGAGCTCAGAAGACCACATGGCTCTAACTCAACAGGAGGTCCAAAGGAGCCCCACCAACTGTTCTCTCTGACTCAGACACACATCATTTTTTTCTCATTAATGATGGATTGGTGCCTGGCCGCCATTTTCAAACAGCTGTCCTGGTTCATCTGGTTTGGGTGGCACTGCTGTCTCTGAAGCATGTGATTCATGCCAGACACAGAAAGATGATTGTTCTTGCCATCCCTGTCCCTGACATTCTTCAACAGTTCATAGCTCTGCTTTCTAAGATGCTACATAACTTTCATGAGAAAAGTAAAGACATGACACATTCAGCTTGGTCCATCTTCTACTTACTAATCCTATTTACCTGCACAGTGTGTACTCCAGCACTCATGACATCAATTTTGATACAATACAATTTTACAGTGTATTGGACATTACTGCAGGTGGGTAGAGACTAAAATTAAGCAGGAACCTCATGACTTGCACAGGTAGTGCTTTGCTGTTAAAACCATACAGGTGGGATGTTAACATAAATTTCTATCCGAGAAGTCCTCCATCCTTAAAAAAAAAAAAAGAAAATCCTGCAAAAGCACCTATGAGTTCAAAACACAAGTTAAAGGACTGCTTTTCAGCACCTTTGACTTATCTATTGTCTGACACCATCTCAGAGGAACAGTTGGTTAATATGTAACTGCTATTGTCCCGTTTCACTATTTCTCTCTCCATTGCTGTTTTTGCTCTCCATTCCTTCTAGGAATGTAGGACTGTCACAGGGAGACCAAAGGTCTTGTGTAACAGCTGCTGCCTACTCAACAGTTTCAGAGCTCATGAACAGAAAAGAAAAGCAGGATGAAAAAGCTTTTTCTGTGTCTGTATCGTACGTGCCCCCAGAAGCATCTAGATGTGATACACCCCTGCTTCTCCTCCAGCTCTGATCTGCTCTCTCTGGCTCACCACTGTACGCTACTTCAACTTCATCTATTCTAGTCTGCTTATCAAACCTTTCACACAGGGCCACGCTTCTGCCTCACAGCAAGGACTAAAATCCTTCTAAAGTGCACTGTCTGCAACTTCACAAATGAACTAGAGAAGTGAAAGAGCTTCAGGGCTCGGGCTTAGTGGTTCAAATAAAGCCAATGATCAGTACCTCTCATTTCCTCTGTTCTCAGAAGCATACATCTCTGCAGAGGGAACAGGTACTTGAAGCATTTTCATATCCTATAAACAGCATGTAAACACGCAGAGCATAAGCACCATGGGCCTGGTCTATACACAGATACACACACTTTTACTGGTGTGTGTAATTTGGCAACTCCGGGGGCAAACTGACGAGTTAAACAGAATGCTCTGCTTTCACTGAATTCATGATTAAGATGCAATAATTATAAAAAAGAGTTAAATATGCTACTTCGGAGTTAATGAACATGCAGGCATAATATTCCTTGACAATATTCCTTGACAAATACATATGAAACTCCACCCAATAAAGTCACGAGTGCGCTGTTGTTGCAGGAGAACCGATAATGCATTTGCAAATTCAGGGCATGTTGCCAATGGCAGGGTGTCACAAGGATCTTTTGGCTGATAATGGTTGGCATATGAGCCATTTTCATTGTCTGAATTGGCAATGTGAAATGACCAGAATTGGAGAGATGGAAAGAAGGAAGGAAAATTTAATAAATAAATTTAATAAGTACCTGAGAGCAACCCTTAGAAGCTAGTTTTACTGCCTGGTTCCTTTGTTGGGTTGGCTCAAACAGCATTTTACAGGCTTCAAATATTTTTTTTGTGTTTCCAAATGAGTACCCCAGCACTTCATCATTATACCTTCCATATTTTTTAAGATATGGTACATTTGATTGGTGTAAAAATAATTCACGCAGCATATTTTGTTTTAGACTGCCTATAATTCAGGCACACAAACCTTCTAGGCTGTCTTTGATCAATAGTCTTGATAAACGGGTGGTCTCTCTGTTATAGTTAAATAACAATAATAACTGTATTATATTGTACATGAACAGGAAAAAAAAAAAAAAACGTAGGTGTACATATTTATATGCAGTCAGGATGTTGTTTGCACGTCTATATATGGTTTATATACAGTCAACAATCCAAAACATGAGACAACATCAACAGAAAAATATTTTAGATTTTTTTTTTCCCCTACTATGATCCCCTCAGTGTCCCAAGTGATTTGGAGAAAGCAGTGAATGACATCAGACAGAGTTTATATCAGATATGCCCGTAAAAAAAAATGAGCAAGGATAGGCTAAGCTAATTGGCAGAGTTACAGCGACAATATCAAGCAGAATATGTAAACAGATTAAAATTACAACTGAGAGGCTGTATAAGCTACTCAAGCAAAGGACAAGCAAAGAGGTTGGAGGCAGTTATATACACAAAGGATACAGGCAATTAAAAAATGTTAGGAACTGTAGATTCTGCGACCTCTGAGAAAGAGAAACTTTTGACCTCAGTCTCATCATTAACACCTTAAACTATCTGACCATTTTTACATGTAATAATTCAGGAGTAACTGTGAAACACACTAAACACACTAAACATCTTGCTGCTATAAACAAACTTTTTTCCCTTCTTCACTTTGTGTCCTAAAGTTAAGGTTAATTATAACTTCACAGAAGTTTTGCTATCATGTGTGTACATCACACTGTCTCTATTACTCAGTACACTTTGTTGAAAACTAGAGCATTAGCAAATTAACATGAATAAACCACTTCCACAGTAACTTTTTTTTTTTTACTGTGAAATGCAGTGCAAAGTTTACTGCATTAGGCTACATGAAAACGAGAGTAACGTGTTCACAGAGTGAATAGGATTTAGGATGTGAAAATTTGTCTTTACACTAAATCTCTGTGTACTTACATTTTGCTGTCTGCTTAATAATAACCTAAACATATTGCATATGATGAAAGCCTACATGTTTGTTCATTCTATCGCTTTATTCTTGCATTAAGCTCATCTTAATAGACCTGTATTGTAAAGCATGTGGACCTTCGTTTATGACCCAAAACTGCAGAATTTACACCACTGCACAATGTCCTACCCCACTGAGGTGACCACGGAAGGCTGTAATCAATAGTATAAAAAAAATCAACAGAATTTTCTTGCCTGTGGGGTAAATGACAGGGCACACGGTGTATAAAAGTTAGCATGCCTTTTAAGCCTTCTTCACAAAAATCTTTTTTTTTGAGTGAATACAGTATGTTATTTATATGAACAGGTGAACAAAATGTCTATGAGGAATAAATGGTACCTGTGGGAAATCCAATCAGCAATCAAATCTAATCAAATCAGGACAATAGGAAAATTATTTATTGAAAATCACTGAGAAGGATAAACTGTCAGAAGAAAACTGCTGTATGGTAATTTAGCAACGTTCATTCTAATAATTCTCATTCTCTGTGAGTGTCTCTCAGCACTGATATTGGCATTTACCCAACATTTACCATAACATTTGGATGCATCCACGTTCCTTTATCTGTGCAACATCTAACTACACTACATTTCTTCTGTGGAGGCCTTGGGATTTTTGTGCAATACTGAGCATTACAAGGATGCCTGGACTAAACAATTTATTCAGCACACACAAGCTACATTTTCTTGGCTCTTTCTTTTTGATGATAGTCTTAATCATTTAAAACTGTCTAGAAAGAGCACTTCAGAGTCAAACATTTCTTTGATTTGTAGACATCATCTTGCTGAAAATCTCTATCTATGGCCAAGTCTGAACCTCCTGGCAGAGGGAAGCAGGTTTTGGTCTATAATATCCTGGTATAAAATCCTTCACAAGAACCAACAGCCACGAAACCACCCCAAAGCATCAAAGATCCACCTCTGTATTTTACAGCAAGTATCACAACCACAACACACTATGCCATTTATAATTCTAATGAAACTTGGTGAAGTTCAGGTGCTGCATTTTGTGAGATGCTCTCAGGAAGGGCTTCTTCTTGCAACACTTCTCACAAACTGTTGCCAAAAATTTGGAGGCACACAATTGTCTAGAATGTCTCTGCATGCTGTAGCATTATAATTTCCCTTCAATGGAACCAAGAGGCCTAAACATTTTCCAGGATGACATTGCCCCGTGCACAATGCGAGGTCAGTGAAGACATGGTTTGCCAAGGTCGGAGTGAAAGAACTCGAGTGTCCTGCACAGAGCCCTTACCTCAACTGGAATGCCAACTAAGCCCCAGGCCTCCTTGTCTGACATCAGTGCCTGACCTTACAAATACCCATAGTCACACTCCAAAATCTAGTGGAGAGCCTTCCCAGAAGAATGGAGGTTATTATAACAGCAAAGGGGTAGCTAAATCTGGAATCGACGTACAATAAGCACATACGGGTTTGATGGTCAGGTATCCACAAACTTTTGGCCATATAGAGTATTTATACCTCAGGGAAACATGATATGGCTTAAAAGGTAACAGAAGAGTTTCAGAGAGCAAATGAAAAATATGTTTTTAAGAGGGACAGTATGTATGGATTTATTTTTTAAAAATTCTTAAGGGTGTCAATTTTGGAGCATATTTTGGGAGAAACTGTTGTTTTTTTTGTTTGTTTTTTTTAAAAAAGCAGTGAGAATGAAATTTCTTCTTGTTAAAGCAAAGGTAACTGATTATTCAGTGCAATGTTTGCACTGTTTGTCCATTTGAACAGTAAAGAAATACTCAAGAATTCTCCTGGAGTGAGACCGCATATACTGTAACTTGCTGACATCCAGATAACCGGTGGAAAAAAAAAAAAAGTTCAACTGAGGATGTGAAAGTCTGTTTCCTCGCTGTGTGTACACACAGGCCACAGTGTGATCTGTATTTTTTGTATATTTAGTTAGGACATGTTAAGAGGAAGCTGTTTCAGCAGGATCACAATGAACCATCCAAGTAAAGAACAGGAGAAGGTAAAAATCAGTTAAAGTGAAAGCAGGTTGGTATAATCCAAGAACAAGCTGGCATACAACGGTCAACGCCCAAATGTATATTAAACTTTCATTTTTTTTTGTGAATCATGTCTTTGCAATTACCTTCATGTAATCACCGAAAATATTAGAGCAAATAAATAAAACCCGTCTCACCCACATCACTTTTTCCATATGAGGTTTGCAAAGCACATTGATATTATATGATCTGACTGGCTTAGAAAGACCCCCGAAAACCCACAACACAAAAAAAAAACAAGCAGATTTTGTTCCACTTGCTCTCTGGATGAACGTCTAGGACAAAAGCAGGTCTTTTATAACTGGCAGCACAGCATTTGAGGACACACACCGCAGTCTGATTTAACCATCAGGGGTTTGATGAGCCAAGACCCCCCACATATGGCTGTCAGCTATTTGAGAAAACAGCCGTATCACACCTATCAGCGTGTAAGGAAAAATTCCTGACTACACTGTGTCCTTCATAAGCATAAACTGAACACAGGCATGGCTTACAGAATGCAGGTGTGTCTTTTCATATATTGATGATGATGATGATGATGATGATGATGATGATGATGATGATGATTGCACTGCCAAGGACACATGCCTTATGAACAGACATGCAAGTGGGCAGTGATTAAAAGAATGGTTCAGGCAAAATGGTTCTACCAGCAAATTGCCATAATGAGAATGGCATTATGAAAATGATTTTGTATTCAAGGCACCATGTATTTTTAGTAATTATAACCTTTACACAGCAAAAGGCTTGAAGGGCAGGTTGTCCTTCTGTGACGGAGGACTCATTATTATCAGATGAATTCTACTGACACTGGGACATTTATATTCCTTGAGGACAACAAATATATAGTATTTTTTGTACTAACCTGTTGGGTACAGTATTTTCTCATTAATTTAGTTGTTTTTAGTTAATTAAAATGTTGTTTGTTTGTCTAAAAAGCTTAATATTTGCACCGTAAAGGAGTTGCCGGAATTGCACAAAGCTTTTTTTGTTGCAGCCCATCGGATACCAGTCCTGATGGGATCTAATCTCAACCACATGAAAAAAAAAAAAAAAAGAACACATTCTCTGTTTAAAAAGATTATCTGTTAAATCCAAACAACGTATTCAGATTTGGTTACACCCCTTATATACACTGAGAAAATTATGGACCTTCACGACAAGCTTTCTCTCATACACACACCAATTGCCAATGTTTAAAGTAGATGTGTGCATTGGGCCTGGGATTCGCCTATGATTCAGCCTAAAAACAAAAAAACAAAAAAAAAAACAAAACAAAAAAAAAAAAAAAAAAAACACCCCCACCCCCAATTTTGAAGATCAAGAAAATGAAACACAGGGCTAAAAGCTCCTCTGCCTTTAACAACTTTGGAATGCTGCATCTGATTTCTGGCCAAGTGAATCATCTGGGCCGTGGGAGTCTGAAGCACATAATCAACAAGTCACCAATAATTAGACACTCTGCAAAGACAGCCATAAATCCAGTGAGGCTGAGAGAGAAGGAGAAGCCCATCTCAAAGCCTGGAGACAGGCCCAAGCTTCTGTATGTGGATCTTCCAGAGGAGAGGAGGCGGAGGAGCTTATCTCCATACTCTCAGCTGTGCCAGGGCAGATGAGGCAGTACTGCTGGCTTCTGGCCCAAATTTCACTTGTTAAACTTAAGGCAGGGTAAGCTGGCTTGCACAGAGAGGAAATGATGCCACTAGCCCCTAATTAGGACTTCTTTGGGTCAGCCACTAGGGCCTCATAACTCCGTAAGCAAAATATTTCAGTCTTGCAATTTGATTGTGAATAGAGTCTTTAACAGTTAAGACTGTTAATGTGTGCAGCTGGTGCAGGAGTAACTGACAGAAAAGGAGAAAGAAGTGCACTGAAGCAGTACACCTATGAACTGATGGACACCTTGTACTAGATGAACCGACAACCATATTGGCATTTTCACAGTTCAGTTCTTTAAAATGACTGATCCAGAAAACAGGGCCTAATGGATATATGACTTCTTTCTCAGCATCGGGCTAACTGACCAGCTCACTGACTCTCTCTGTTTGTAATTGTAATAACAGTCTGAGGTTTCAGAGTAATCAGCTGCACTTCAACACAGCAACACATGAATGGCACGTAGCTCCTGTTGCAATGAGCTTAGAAGAGTACTGTTTTACCCCTTGTAATAATCTATTTTACCTCTCACTCTGGTTAAATAAATTCTCATTTCAAAACACTAAAAATGTACCTAATTAACATGAAATGAAAGGCTAGTGTAATAAAATTTTAATGCAGCAACATGTATTTAAAGCCATTTCCCAGCCCGGTCGTTCTGCCTGGAGGCTTGGAACATTGTGTCCTCCACTCCAAATTTAATTATGTTTTTCAATACTTCAGCTCTCGAGTGGCCATGTCAGATCCATTGGGAGCTTCAGGGAATCTTCTGTCTGGCTCCTCATAACTACAGCTTACAAAGGCGTATGATATGATGCTGATCTGGCAACAAGCAAAGCTGTGCATAAGCAATTAATGCCACTGACCTTGAATGTCATTCATGACACGTTGGTTCAATATTATACATTAATACTGGCAAAACTGTCAGCAGTGTGCAAATCCGTTCCTCTGAAATCCAACACACATGCCTTAACACACAGGCCTAATCTGAGATTTAAATTACTGCAATCTGCAGCACTGGAGGTAACTGCTAAATTTTCACATCATATTTATTTACAGTAAACATTTCAGGGAAATATGTGAAGTTGAGGAACACATTTTTTTTTTTTTTGTATTTTGCCCAGCTCAAATCTATTTTGCATGAGCATCTGACATCTTTTGTACACATTTCTGGCCACAAGCCTCAGGATCTTAAAGCTTGTAATCTAACTGGCTCTCCATGTTTTGTGTATACAGACTTTTGTGTGGGGTTTTTAGTGGGGAAACAAACACTGCAACCCAACTGGCTTTTCAAAGCTAGCTATAGTAACTAGACTGAAAAGTTTTTAAAAAGTTAATAACTTTCATTATTAACTTTGGTTTGAAGCACTGGGTGCTAAGTAAATAAGATAATCTTGCATGCTTGCCAACAAAAAAAGGTCTCGGGTTGATCATTTGTCATGCTAGTCAAATTGCCTCTTTTTGCTAAAGGAGGTGGTTACCGGCTATGTATGTTGATGAACCCTATCAGATGGTCTAGAAAATACTAGTAGTATGAGTTTGGCACTGACTGAAAAAAAAGAGACTGAGTGAATGGTGAATTATTAATATTCCTCCTGCATTGCTGGCTACAAACTGCCAGAGTTCAAATCTTGGAAATCCACTGTGTGCATTAAATTTAAGCAGGGTGCAAAGTATTCCCTACAGACCACAGTGTCACAGTTTCAAAACTTACAATAAAGGAGAGCCTGAGGATGAGACCCTGAAGGAGGCATACAGCAGAGTGTGCAACGACTGTACAAGTGCTGTAGCTACTGATGGATATGACGGATTCATATGATGGATGTCAAAACCGAGATGATCTGCTGAAGCTGCTCAGGTGGAGACATCAGTAATCTTATTCTGTCAAGTCCACAGAAGACGGAGTCACATGTTGAAAGCATTTGGGGGGGAGTTATGGGTAAAAGCTGCTTTTATGATTAAGGCTGCCCACAGTGAAAGAAAATGTGCATCAGAAATAGCCAGACTGTCTGTAGTGCAGATAACATGCGTTTTAAAGTATAATTTCATCTGTGAAAGAGCAGGCTTTTCTTCACCTTGCCATCTCGAGCATTTGTGTGAAGCAGCAAGGACACCCGAATACTTTCCTGTAGACTTTGCTGTAAGGCACTGGTGATGATGGAATCCTCAGTATAAAATTGAGTCTAAAACTAGTCTAAAAATGTGGTGTGCATTTGCCTTCCATCCACAACAAAACTAACTTCAAGCTGGCAATGTATGCAAATAAAGCTTTCCGATTTGTATATTTACTCATAAATAGTGATAAGCACATATTCTGAGCTCTGCTGATAGCACTACTAATGTCAAATACTGACTAGCAGGAGTTGCTGTGGCTCAACTCTGGAAATCAAACAGCACCTTCGCCTCTTTCAGAGAGATTAGAGTGTTGACGAAGCTCAAAAGCGCCCAAATAAGATAGCGCAGGCATTAAACCCCTGCCACTGCACAGTAAATACCCTCAAGCAGCCTGATGGCTTCACTTTGTTATTTGCAGTGCTGTAAGGCTGATGAGCTTTATTAGCATTGCAATCCATTCAAAAACTCCAAAAGCAAAGCAAACTCTGGGAAAGGAATTTAGACATAAAAAATTTTGGATGACTTTGTCCTGCTACAAATGTTTTACAGAATAAAGGATCTTGCGACTGTATATACATTTAACTGAACACGCATAAGAATAAAACACCAGGGGTCAAACAGTCGGCTTCTTCTTCTCCCGTTATTCAGCTCTGGGTACATTAGCCAGGCTTTAGATGGAAAATTATTACAACTAGAAATGTGAGTATTTCATAAAGTTAGCGTTAAATGCAAAGTTGATCAGGCTGACAGAAACAGTGCATAGGTGTATTTTGACAGGTATTAAATTGCTATAAGCCTGCTTCCATCATTTGAAGACAAAATAAAACTATTTAGAAATGGAAAAGTTGCTCAGTATTATGTCTGCTATTACTACAGTAATAGATATTTGCCACAAGTTCACAATTCCGATGCCAAAAGCATTCAAAGAGAGCCTGTTCGTTCACATACACCTTATCAACAGAATGCATTTACTGTATGTAATTCATATGTTTAGTTCAGTGTTATTTGATGTGCATTTGCGCATACATGCCGCAGGTTTCTTTCCAGCAGTCTCCCTGAGATCCAAGGATATAACTAAGCTAAATCGCACGAGCAAGAGATGTACTAAATATCAGCATGGCTGTGATTCGGCCATAGGCTGATATTCAGTACAACAGCATTATTGTGAGTGTGATACTGCTTTTATACAACAGTTTTATATATATATATATATATATATATATA
>CM075005.1:17789743-17821190 GCA_037576675.1 Pangasius sanitwongsei
TATATATATATATATATAAATAAACTGGGCCGAGCGTTGCCCTGCCTGACTGACAGACTGACTGACTGCCTGTACTAAGTGAACACCGCTTGTCAACGTAGTCAAATCATCAAATAAGTGGACTGGAACTACCTGTTGTACAATAAACAATTAACACATTCAAAAATCATGATTAAATATTTTCATCACTGTCTTTGCATGTGATGTAGTTTATTCAATTATCACTTACGACAGTCACTAACTGTATCTAATTTATCAGGTTGTGTGCCTGTGTATATTGTACACTACACAGTATACACACAGCACAGAGGAAAGATGTAAGAACACAGATTTCCATCTTATATTTGCATGGAAACATGGTGACACGTGGGATCACCCAAACTGCTCTAGAAGCCAGAGAGTGATTAAACTAGATTTTGTGGAGCAGTACAATGCTTCTCCAGCCCACTTTCAGAGCTCTGCTTAGTAACCACAGAGCATCGCATCCAAGCTACCTTAAGCATGCCATCATATCATATCAATCAAGCCAGTATTGACATCAATCACATCATAAACATGAAATTCCATGCAGAGAGGGTGCACAAATGCTTAACAGTGAATTCTGAGTTAATCTCTGAGAAATATGAGAAATGTTATATAAGCCAACTGGTTAAGTTCCAGCTCCTTCAAGGCTGGAAACAAACAGTGATTCAACCAAGATGCAACCAAAGAAATGGGAACATTCTTGCATGTACATGTCACTTGTTCCTTCTTCTGGCTCCTTCTTCTTCTGAAAGTATTTAGGAGCGTGTCGTGCAGGTGAAACTGAATCTAAGGTAAAGGGAAGTGTTTTTTTTCCATAGAAGAGGAGTTGTGTGCAATAGGCAGAGGGGTTATATTATATAGACCAATGAATACACATCTCTAGTTCCCAAACTCTGTAGGAGGAACATGGGAGACATCAAATGTCAGACACAACCCAAACAAAGCCACAACGGACAGAAAGAGAGACTTTCCGATAGCAAAACAACAAAGGTTTATCAATATATTTTTGCTCTACACATGACAGAGTGGTGTTAAAACACAATGAATTAAGAGTTAATCACAGAATCAGCAATGCAAATGCACAAGAGTCAAGGTTTATTCAAAATGCAGCATGTTTCTCTGTTTCCCAGAGGCTTGATAGATTGTAGTCATTATGCACAAACTACAAGTCTGGAACAATTGCTGTCTGAGTACTCAGTGACTGATGCATGTGTTCATTCTCTGCTGTGTAAATTCCACCCTCGCTGTTAGAGCTTTAGAGTAAAAAAATGCCTAACGTGACGGGTCTGTGCCGACAGTAGTGTGTTAAACTAAGCTACATTTCCTTCACACATGCTTCATCACACAGAAAGAATGAGAGGCCACTCGAGAGCATCTGGGCTGACTAGCCTCCAGCACTCGAGCCTTGAGCTCTATTGTGTGAGTAACAGTAGCACTGCTTGGGCAGCACGTTGTCTTAGCATGTCTTTTGTGTTTGTCCACTTGGGCAGAAGCCTGTGGGAGTCTTGTCAAAACCCAGAGTGAAGCTGAGTGCACCAAGTTAAAACATAACAAACCACAGTGGTCAATGTGGCAAGAGTTTAACCATCTGAACTTGGCAAATCAAGCACAGGAGCTGCAGTGGATATAAATATTGTACAGAAAAGAATATGCATGGGAATCATGAGCACCATTTGTCTAGAGGGTAAGTACATATTGTCCCTATTAGTTTCGAGGAGTCGAAGAGTTTTAGCTGCAGAACAGGGGGAAAAAAGGTGATGGTAAACATTAAGCCTGAACACACAATGGCTGCCACATGCAGCAGTGACTCTGTAAAATAAACCTGTGCTCAAACATTGAAAACCCACAGCACACCACATATCAGTCCACAGAAGTCTGATAAGGTGCCTGCATGTGGTTCAGGCTATGAGTCTGAAGAGCATCAGGCACAGAGGCCTGGCATGACCCTATCTGTAATTACTCTGTCCAGATGAGCCTAGCCCAGTGAACAACACAGCAGGCCTAGAGTGCAAATGATTCCACAGAAGCCCAGTCTTTCAGTCTCCACCAGGCACTAATCGCTAAATTAACCCACATTTTCCATCTTAGGGAGACAGGGCGCTTTTCTGAGGCTTTTGGTTCAGTGTGTCTTTGAACAAAAATCATCATGAACCTTGTACCAGGAAAGTGTTCTTTTTTTTTTTTTTTAACTTCCTTCACACACTTGCGTTTTGCTCAGTCATGCTGCTCTAGTTCTCTTACTGGAACACAGCTGTCTCCACCCCACCCCCACCCCCACCCCTTCTGACTGTGTGGCTTCCTCTAGCTTACCTACTTCCTTTAACACAGAACAAATCTGTAAGCGAGGAGCAGGTTTTGCTGCCTTACAGTGTAGAGCTACGCAATCACTCCCAGATCTGATTTCACAAACACCAAAATGTAAACCTGCAACAGCGCAATAAACACCAGCATGTGTTTACATGACCTGCAGGACAACCCAAAGGTGAGCATGACTCTCAGAGGCCCTTATGATTGTGATGCCCCTCTCGAAGACTAGCACAGAATAAAATCTTACGAATGTGGAAGAACAGGCTTGGACTCTACAGCGTATAGGACACACACCTGTTTGTCCCGATCCTTGTCCTTGGCCTTTCCGCTACTGCCAGACCCCCTGGAGGAAGTGACATCCCGGGGGATGACAGAGATCTGATGCAGTGGCATGTTCATCCCAGCAGGCCAGTGTAGCTCTCACAAACACAGAAACCAGCCCACCAGCAGCAGCATGATGGAGAGAACCATTAATCACGACCTGAGAGATGGGGGATGTGGGGAGAGAGAGAGAGAGAGTGAGAGAGAGAGAGAGGGAGAGAGGGAGGGAGAGAGAGAGAGAGAGAGAGAGAGAGAGAGGATAAATGTAAATTGTTAAACATCACACAAACAATAAGGCAAAAATAACTAATAAAGCTTCAAATAGCTAACCTCAAAAAGCATTCACTGTTAATAACAGCACTATTCAGCATGTAAAAATTGATCAACTACCTGAAATTTTCTTTGTACGTCATCAGTGCAATGATTCATCTTCCTATTAAGCGTTTAAATGGATAAAAATATTCCCACAAAGGGTTGCGTCTGCTTTATTTAAAATCTGCAATCTTTATAAAATGTGTGTGCAACAACTGTAAATCAGCCAAAACAGTGACAATTATCATGGCAGAGTCATAAAACCTCCAATGCACTGATATGTGCCCACACACCCTCTTGCTTTGACACATAATGAGATGTTTATTTAAAGATAAGTATGTGCTCATACTCTGCTGGGAAGTCAGAATTGTCCGATTATTAATAGCTTGCATTTCACAGTTCTACTCTTTCGGTTTTGTGACCATCTGTTGCTGCCCTGACAGCAATTAAATGGCTTCACTTCAGTGACTGTGCTAACCTCACCACATGGGCAAACTGCGACAACACTTGACCCGTCAGACAACAGCATACAGCACGGCATGACCACGCAGTACTAGCCACATTTATTAGGGACAAAATATAACTAATGATCAGTGAAATCATTAAAAAAAAAAAAAACACCCTTCACCCTGATTGTAGATGAAAATAACCTCATCAAGTGAACTTTCACCCTCAGTGCTCCGGGAATTACAGAGCGTGGCAAAGTGCAAAACAGCCTAATGGCCCAAAACCCAGCTAACAGAAAAATACATCAAAATAAATCTCAAAAGAAAAAAATCGTTCTGAGGACACAATTAAAACTGAATATGCAATACAGACAGTTTGCATCCAGAAAATAATGGACAAACAAGATGAAGTAATTCTGTTCCATCTGTCCTGCCAAAATGAGGGTGATTCACTCAATCGGACTTCAGCGGAACATCTGGTAAATGTATACAGACAGGGCTCTCATGACAGGTCCAGCATCATATCAAACACACACCCAAATCAGTGATCAATAAGACACACCGATTCCTCCACAGCAAACCGGCATCTGGCATGAGATCAAGATGATGGGAAACATTTAGGAGATAAGGCTTACCAAGCGAATATTATAAAAATTGACATCTGCTAAAATCTAAAGAAGTGCTCGGTCCTTGGTTAAAAACCCTGCTCTTATCCAGAGCAACTTACAGATGTGTGTGTCAGGACATAAACAGCCAAAGGAAGAATGCGGACAGTGACAGAACACCCACCACAGCCTTACTAGTGGTTAAATAAGAATGTCAATATACTCTCAAAAACTACATAAACGCAAGAAGAACGTGCAAGGCAGAGTACTGCAAAGTACTTATACTGCCTGTCTGACCACTAAGCTGCCGCGCTGTCATACACTCTTGCCTTAAAATGTTTCCAAATGGCTCCCCGTTTTCTGACAAAGCTGTGGGGATTGAGCATGTGAGAAATTGCTTACAAAAACGCCATTCTTATAATACAATCCCAAGCCTAACAAAATATGCTTTTACTATAAACCACTCCACCATAGTGCAGAGATGTACTGTGTAACCAAACCCTACCTAGCCTTCCATCACAATACAATCATCATGCATTCATGCCACAGTGAAACGTCTTATTTTCCAACTTCATATTTTGATATTTTTATTTTACAGTTCGACTTCATATTTTCTTTCTTTTGTGGTTTTCTGTTTTAATCATTTTGACTGTAAGTCCTGACATACCTATTCACTGTACTTTAGCTCCTCCTTTAACTCCACAGAGTGCTACAGGTCATAGAGGAAGAAACAGGAGTGTCTCTGATGAGCTCAACTCTCTTATCAAACCAGCAAAGTTACAGCAGCAGCGCTACACCCACAATTTACAGCTCTCATCCCACGATACCGACTTCATGCAAGGCATGAAGGCATGCACCGTACAGAGTGGTGCTATCAGTGTGCACACAAAGCATGGTGTACTCATGAGTGCTGAGAGTTGAAGAGAGAGAGAGAGAGAGAGAGAGAGAAACATACCAAAATGAGCAACATGAGAAGCAATGCAGCACACTGCAAACTAGCAGTTTGGGAATTTTAAACATTTGCTCTATGAGCAAGGTTTTGCTAACATCCTTAGATTAACTGAGAACAGGCAGGAAATAAATGAATGCAGCTTGGCACAACATTAGAGACTGGCTATAAAATTAATCATCATTTTATCTTGAAAGTTTAGTTGAGAACTTCATTTGCAGGTTTCTATAAAGCAATGCTGAATAAATTACTTTGCTTCTTGAGACGCCAGTGAATTACTGAGCTACTGCTCATCGACAAAGGCCTGAGGTCAATAATGCAATTTCTCTGTCGTCTGCAGATCTTTCAGCTTGACTTCTCAGAGAATAACATTCACTAAGTCATAATGTCATGCAGTGAAATGGTGTGCAATAAGGCTATGTTTACACTGCAAGCTGCTTCAGATATAGACTTCGCTTCTTTAAATTTAGATTTTTTTTTTTTTGTTCAATTTGAAAACAGGCAGGAAATGAAACCTTGCATGACTTATTCTTTGATCTTTAAGTTCCAAATAAATTCTAATTAGAACAGATTTGGGTCTGCTAGCTGAATATATAATAATTTTATTGATATATTGACATACCATTTAGTTTGAGAGTTATCTTCATTAGATGCCTTAATATGCTACTTTTAATTGAAGCTGAACTGCTCCATTTCTTACTGATTAGACAGTAAGAATGTGCACACATTCACATGCGTGCATTTTCCGAGGGCAGGCATGTACTGTTCATACATTATTCATATAGTGCACTCGTTTAGGGATAACATCCAGAGTGACAGTTTTTGTGGGTTCGGCCCTGAAATCCATGATTTGCATGTAGAATGTCAGATTTACATTTACAGATTTACAAGATGACATTTAAGATTCAATCATTTCAATCCAAGGTGTTGGAGTAGAGAGCCCAAACAACAAAAAGTCAATTGCAGTTCAATTACAGGCTGCACTGCACTGTTTATTATGGCTTTGATTCAATTTTTATTCAGAGAAGAAGGAGGTGAGAATGAAAATAAAACACCATCATTATGTTCTTGAAAGCACTATTAGTCAAGCCGGATAGATTTGCATATGTATATGTGATGTTCACACACAATGCTGTTTATATACAATGCCATCAAATGAGTTCAGCAGTATTACACAGTATTAATTATTTCTAGCCTAAACTGCCAGAACACCATATTACACAACAGTGACACAAAACCATAAGGCAGAATAAGTCAACAACATTGATAAATCTTACCACGTTACGATCCACAAGGATCTTACTGTTATGCCTAAAAACACATCAGAGAACTGTTTCTCTGAAGTGTCAATTTTTTTAATATTTCAGTCCCTGCCCTTGTGAATTTGTACACCTCAACCATTGTTGTGTTTTTCTGTGATCACTGTGACTGTGTTCAATTTGCTAAATATCTGCAGCCAGAACCAGGCACATCCATGATGTTTGAGTATCAGTTCTGTAATATACTTGTACATTTTTTCAACATAGATATTATGCAATAACAGTTCATTAGAGAAGTGAAAAATGCACAGCCCTCTTAAACTGATTTGGACAATCTGCACAAAAATAAAATACAGCAATAGTCAGGTAGAGTGCTGTCTTTCAAGTGTGTCACTCTAGACGCTACAGTATTATTCCATTCGACAAAAAAATAACACATTGAAATAGGCTGAAAAAGAACTGTTTGTAAGGAAAGGCAGGATAATTTACAAAGATAAACTGAGCTAATGAAACATATTTGTTAACCAGGTCCTGAATACAGAGAACACAGTGCACCACTTCAAGCGCATGATTAAAGCTGTGCTTTGTTCTTCTGACATATCTCTTCCACAGGCTCGAACAAGCAAGCACCCCAACACAGTCAACCTCTATCAATCACCTCAGGACACATCTATAAAAGCAAAGCAAATTTCATAAATATCCACGCCCCATGGTAAGTCGGGAATGCTGAATGTGTGTGTTCATCAGTCCATGGGAAGAAAAGGGGGAACACATGACACATTTTTCTAGAAGAGCAGGATTAAGAGTCTTGTGATTTAACAGAGGAAAATTACAACCACAAGATGCCTCCATCATCATTCAACTCTAGTCCTTCTTGTTATTAATTTGTATGCCAGAACTACCCTTAAAATATACCTCAAACTTTTGAGGAAAAACAACTGAAAACGCTGTTCAAGAAAAACTATTTCAGATATCTGACCTTGCTGTGACCTTGACCCTGTTTGGCTCAATTCCAAAATCTGTTTGTTACAATGAAAATTCCATACAAATCCTACAAACATTTAACCACTTGTTCTTGAGATATCATGCTAACGAGAATCTCAGACGGATGGATGGTCGGACAGATGCATGATCAGACTGACAAACATATTATACTGAAAAAGAAAGGCATTCTGCATTTCTTTGAAGAAAAATGTGTTCGAATTAAACTCCACTGGTGTTTGGACACGACAATAAAATATCTCAGAGCGATCAATCAGTCAGTAGTATACATGACTGTGCTGGCTGCTGGGGGAAAGGGAGACTCTGGACATTCAGCAGGAAGTGCTGAATTCAGTATTACTGATTTATCATTGTGCGCCGAAGCGAATGGCAGCAGCAGCCAACTCCACGACCTTAAATAAAAGTGCCTGGTTGCTATGCTACCAGTAAAATGATGAACAGCGTTTGCAGCAGTCAGTCATGAAGCTCTTTGGCGTCTTTAACAAGAAAAACATTTTTGCCTGTCTGTAAATGTGAACATGGGTGTCCTCTGGATTGTCCGGTTTCTTCCCACCTCCCACCTGTGTGTGTGTGTGTGTGTGTGTGTGTGTGTGTGTGTGTGTGTGTGTGCGCGCATGGTGGCCTGCAATGTCAGCATCAATGGCTGTATTCATGGTAAGTTCAAGGCAGGTAAAACAGAAGTCCGTAAATTCTTACAGTATTACAATGATAAAATTTTACAACATTTCAACAGTGTCAACAACAGCAGCTATATCAGGTACTTCACTTTAATATTTGATAAGAATTCTAAGATTTTTCCTGGGGAGACATTTTGGAAGACTTCTAGATACGTCTTTTCTGAGAACAATCGTTGTTCGCTGGACAGAAATGTGATAAACAGATCATACAGTCACAAAAAGCATCATGATAGCACTAAGAGCATTATAGTAATTGATTATTATAATACCACTGCACGAACACAAACAAGGGCTTATGTCAATGCTGTCAAGGATCTTTCCAGTAATGCATCACTCCACTCTACACATGTGTATTAGACTGCTGGTTGCCTGAAAGTGCAAACAAATAGTCGTTCATATGAGATTTTTTCTAGGAAATGTTATCACTGGACTACAGTAATTTCATTTCCAGGAATTCTCAAAACCATACTCTGAATAATTCTTGAGCAGTAATTCTGTTTACCTGCTCTTATATCACATCATATCAGAGTTATATCACTATTGCACACAACCTCAGTGGCTGGGGTTGGCTCCCTGGCCGGGAATCGAACCTGGGCCACAGTGGTGAGAGCACCAAGGCCTAACCACTAGTCCTCCAGGGACCCACTCTTTAACTGTATACAATTAATACAGTACTGAAGTTTTACGCGAGTTAGGAACTTAGCTGTGGACGCCACCACAGACAGAAGGAGAAGACAGGAAGAGTGGGTAGAGCTAACCTGCACTCCTATATCATTCATGGATACAGTTGTGTCTCAGTGCTAGGAAGTGTTGCTGAGAGAAAGCTGGATTGTTATGGGTGGAAAAAATAAGCTCTGTGTCAGGAAGGAAAAGCGAGTATCCAGCTGAGCCCTGAGCCCAATCCCTGACACCGAAAGCTGCAAAAAGTGTCAAACAGAAAGCCAAGTTAATATAAGGCAACCAAAGCGACACAGCACTGTTTTAATGACATTTACACAGACTTCACTCCAGATATAAATAACAATCAACTGACATTTCTGACGTTTCAGAAGTGGATTGTTTTAGGTCAGATTACGCACATAGTAAAAGGATCCAAAATAATTTTCCATGTCCACTGTGCCATATTGTGACTAACTGGAGATTCTTGAGTAATACATAGTCTCAGTTATCGGTTATGCTGTCTAGTTCTTAATAAAGCAGTCAGTTTGAAACATGCCCTTCTGTTCAGTACAAACTAAGATAAGAACATTAACACCAAAGACAAGAACTTGCCAATCGTTTTTGAACATGTCCATCCAATATCAGTAGCAAAAATAGAAAATAGAGAATGATAAATGCATGGCCTCTCCATCTACAGAGGAAAAGCATCTTTTTTTCTTTTCACATAATTGAAAAACTATTAAACACACCAAAACATTTACTCCCATTCCAGACTATAGATCAAGTCTCACTTAAAAACATTGCTGTAATGAATGAAAGGCAGTAAGAGCCAGTTAGCACTGGCTTCGTTCCCTACTTGTTTTTAATTCATGGCACGCTAAATTATATGAATATAAAAATGCTAATTCAACGGTTCAACGGCACTATGGACTTGAGGGATGACATCACCCCAGATAAGACAAAATCAATACCCATTATTTATATAGTGCTGTGTTGAACAGTCTAGTGAACATAGTCCAGATAAGTGCACCTACTATAAATCATTATCGGTTCTGTTTTGAGCAAAGCTAGAAAAGATAGTAAGACAGTACAAAAAAAAGGTTCTATGAAAATCAACCATTATTAAACCACCTAGTGGGCAGGAAAAAAGCAAGTCATGTACACAGTGTCAAGCAAAGCATGATTTAAGCATATAACAGTCAAATCCTAGTATGGCATTTAAAAAATAAAATCACCCAGGTTAACCTAACGTCTGGCAAACACTCTGCCTCACAGTGAGAGTGAAACCATCAGCAGCACAGTCAGGAAATGTTGGGGAAGGGACACAGAAGACAGTACAGTGAATGCCAGCAGTGGATGTTGGCCCAAAGCCCCAATGTAAGCCATAACCTGAGAGCTTTTGAGGAGAATTATCAATCAGGACAAAGGATCAATTCCCCCATGGTTTCTCCCTAGACCATCTAACCATTCACAGAGTCTCTATGTAGTTCCTTTTACAATACACAGAGGTTTAATGCTGAGACTCAACTGACCTTCTCCACAAAGGCAATCAAAGAAAACACAGAATAGTTTCTAAAACACAAGAAATAGTAGTGACAGAAATGTATAGTGCTTTCCCAAAAACACTGTGATGTGGAAGAGCAATCTCACATTGTGTCATTGTTTCCACTGTAAAATGAGCCATGCTACTTGCTTTGTACTCACACAGAATTTAGTCACTCCTCTTGCCAGTTACTGTGCATGCCAAACAGACTAATAGCATAGATCACTGGTTGTCCAACATAGTCATCACAGAACCCTCAGGATTGAATCTCTGACTAGAATGGCTTAGCCATCTTCTGTTTTCTGTAGTAATGTACTGGGATGAAAAATGTGGTATTAGAAGTTTTTATCTCATATTCAGCTTTACAACATGATTCAGCAAGATACATGTTCCATCAAAGACAAGATGATGCATCAGTACACATCAGTACATTATGTACCAAATATATACACTATATGGCCAAAAGTTTGTGGCCACTTGACCATCACACCCATACGTGGGCCTTCACAAACTGCTGCCACAAAGCTGAAAGCACACAATTGTATAGTATGTCTTTGTAATGCTACACAATACAATTTCCCTTCACTGGAACTAAGGGAGTCGGGGGGGGGCACGGTGGCTTAGTGGTTAGCGCGTTTGCCTCGCACCTCCAGGGATGGGGCCTCAAATCCCGCCTCCACCCAGTGAGAGCGGAGCTCGCATGTTCTCTTCGGGAGTTTCCTCCGGGTACTCCAGTGTCTTCCCTAGTCCAAAGACATGCTCTGTAGGCTGACTGGCATTTCCAAATTGGCCAGGGCTCCTCGCCCGACATCAGTGCTTGAGTGGAATCTGTTATAGCAGCAAAGGGGGACTAACTCTGGAATGGGATGTTCAACAAGCACATATGGGTGTTATGGCCAGGTGTCCAAATACCTCTGGCCACATAGTGTACAAAGGTGATTCAAATGAAAACCTCAAAAGTGTGACAAACTGGACACTTGTTAGAACACTTGCACTGACGGAAATGAAGATTTTCTGGACAAATTTGTGACACCTTTTTGCAAAAAAACAATGCAAATTTAAAAAATTAAGATTTTCATTTGACTCACCTTCATATAGGGTTTTTGTATTGCATAGACAGCATGATAGATTTAAGGGCAGCAATGATAAGGTAGGCACTATGAATTGGCTAACACTAAATTCATTCATTCTTTCATTTTCAATAACCGGTCACAAGGTAGGAATTAGGCTGGGCAATATGACAATGGAGAAAACCAGCATGAACACAAGGAGCACGTATGACAATAAAAGGGGCTCAGGATCAAACCCTGGAGACTGTTACTGTGAGACAGTAACAGTACTCATGGAAACTGTGGAATATCCATTTCATTTTTTTGTGGATTGTAGCTCAGCAGCACTGTAGGTCAGGATTGAGCTTGCCAGTCATGGTCATCTAGTAGAGTAGTTTAGCAGTTATCTGTAAATTAGCACTTAAGCTGCCTCCGAGTCTGTTTCATCTGTTTCAAGAGGTCCCTGAAAAGTGGTCAGAAAAGTCTTGGAAAAACAGACATCTGCACTGCGTCTAGTTATATTGATGAGTAATATGAGACATACTGCTGTCTGTAGCCCACCCTGATTAACCTGAGCCAAAAGATGTTCCTCAGGTTCACACAGCAAAATATCTTTACAGCAGTTCTACACAGGAAACTCCTAATATGACCAGTGCTAACTACTCAACATGCAGGCCCTTTCTGATGGTTTGAATTTCTCTTCTAAATTGCTCAAATAACCATACAAGAATTGCGGATGCAGCCTAAGAGCCAAGAGCTTTAAACATAACCTTGAGGCTTGTAATCTACAATCACCAAACAATTTACTAGAAACACTGTACTAATACTGGGTAGGGCCTACCTTTGCTCTCAAAACAACCTCAATTTTTTGTGACATTGAGTCCACCACGTGCTGGAAACATTCCTTTGAGATTCTAGTCCATGTTGACATAACTGCATCATGCAATTCCTGTAGATTTTTCAGGTGCACTTTCATGCTTTGAATCTCCCGTTCTACCACATCCCAAAGGTGTTCTACTGACTACTGACTGGTTTCATGAACATTGTCATGTTCATGAAACCAGTTTGAGATGACTTTTGCTTTGTGAGATGGTCCATTCTCATGCTGGAAGTAGCCATTAGAAGATGGGTAAATTGTCACCATGAAGGGTGCACATGGTCAGCAACAATAATCACATATGCTGTGGCATTCAAGCGATGATTGATTGGTATTAATGGGCCCAAAGTGTGCCAAGAAAACATTCCCCACACCATTACACAACCTCCACCAGCCTGTTGATAAAAGTCAGGTTGGGTCCATGGATTTACGTTGTTGGTACCAAATTCTAACCTTACCATCAGTGCGCCTCAGCAGAAATCGAGACTCACCAGACCAGGCTACGTTTTTCTAGTCTTCAACTGTCCAGTTTTGGTGAGCCTGTGCCCACTGCAGCCTCAGCTTTCTGTTCTTGGCTGAAAGAAGTGGGACCCAACGAGGTCTTCTGCTGTTGTAGCCCATTTGCCTCAAGGTTCGACGTGTTGTGCATTCCGAGATGCTTTTCTGCTAGCACAATCGCACAGAGTGGTTATCTGAGTTACTGTAGCCTTTCTGTGAGCTTGAATCAGTCTGGCCATTCTCAGTTGACCTCTCTCCTCAACAAGCCGTTTCCAGCCGCAGAACTGCTGCTCACTTTTTTTTTTAATTGCACCCTTCTGGGTAAACTCTATAGACTGCTGTGCATGAAAATCCCAGGAGATCAGCAGTTATAGATATACTCAGAGCAGCCCGTCTAGAACCAACAATCGTGCCACAGTCAAAATCACTGAAATCACATTTTTTCACCATTCTGAGTGAACATTATCTGAAGCTGCTGGCCATATCCGGATGATTTTGTGCACTGCACTGCTTCTACATGATTGGCTGATTAGATAACTACATGAATAAGTAGGTGTACAAGTGTTCCTAATAAAATGCTTGTTGAGTGTATATCCAAGGTCAGGGTCCTACACAGATTTGCATCTTCCTCATTGTAACACACTTAATGGTGAACAAAGGTTAGTGCTGCACATTGGAGGATTTGTGGAATGTCTACAGTCCCTATTCAAGAGTTTTCAAGTCCCTATTCAAGTACATGCATCCTAGTTTTATACTGATGGTGTTGCACATCATCTTCTCTCTCACTGTGTTCTGCCAGGAGATTCCATATCTGATTTCTAAAGCTCTTCAGCTCTCAGCCACACCCTGAAATCTACTGCATAACCACCATGAGTGTGCTAGTAACTGAAAGAAAATGTCCAGTTTCATGTGGAGAAAACTGGTTCCCTGAAGCACAAAGATAAGGTGATCAAATATACCTGTTAAAAAAAAAAACAGATTTATTATGAGCAAGTTGCTAGAGGATTAAACCTAAAACTGACTGTAGAGTAACTGCAAACGTCTAAGCTTAGTTAATGCGAATGCTTGACTGGGACTCAAGAATGCCACCTTCAGCTGTGTTTTTCCTGTACTGCTTCAGCACAGTGCAAAATCACATACACGTCTGTCTTACAGAAGAGCCAAAGAGACTCATATGACTTAGTCTTCACATTGCTATTTTATAGTGTAATGGACCATGCCTGCAGTGAGATGCAAACTAGATAAGACACAGATGCCAGTTCTCTCTAGAGTACTGAGAAAAAGGAGTGATATTCTATGTACTCTGTTGCAAAAAAGAACAAATATTCAATTCTTATCAACGTCCTATAGGATGCAGGAAAAACCTAATGATGGGTGTCAGAACTATCTAAAATTATTCATTCATACATTCATCTTCAGTTTTATCCTGATCAGGGTTGCAGCGGATATAGAGTCTATCCCGGGAACCCTGGGCGGAAGGCGGGAACAGGGACACCAGTTCATCGCAGGGCACCATGCACACATACAGTCACACACTCATTCACACATAAGTGCAGTTTAGCGTAGCCAATCCACTTAAAACTGGAGGAAACCTTCACAGGCACATGGACAACATGTGAAACCCAAGCTCAGGATAGAACCAAGGACCCTAGAGCTGTGAGCCAGCAATGCTACCCGCTGTACCAATCTAAAATTACTTACCAGGAAATCAATCACTGCAATGCTTTTTACTGTGATTCATTTTGTATCCTACAATAATGGCTCCCCGGAAAGCACACATCAACAAGTGAAATAATTATAAGCAAGTTTATCAGTAGAAGCACAGCATTTACTTGGTTTCTTGGCAGACTTGGCTACTTTGACAGAAAAATTCTATGGCACAACAATAATTACAAGCAAGCCTTTGACTAGTCTGTTGTTTGACTTTCAATTTCTATTAGTCACTCTGTGAAGTAGAATTCAACAAAACTTAGTACAGCCCATTGTTTATTTGAGCAGCCTTTGTGAAGCTGCTACAACGTAATTGCTGTCAGCCAACTTGATAAAATGGAAGGTTTGCACTGCACTAAACACGAGGAATAGTTTTACGTGATACAGATGTATTTAGTCCTAAGAATTGTCCTTCAAACTGTCAGTGATCCTGCCATTTACTCAGAGAAAAAAAAAAAACATATCCTCCACTGTAAGAACAGCTGCAGGCCTGTCATTTTCCTTGCACCTGCATACACATTATAATTACTTAAAAGATGTGTTCAGATATTGCATGCATTCAAATATTAAGCAATCTACAATTTTGCCACAGACATCAGTAGTGTTTTGTTAAATATATTTTTTATTTTATGCAATGGATGGCTAAAATTGTTGCTTTCTTCTCAAGAAAACTATGAAGATGCATTCACTTTATCATGCATTTCAATCAAAGCTTCAAATGAGGTCTTTTCATGGCTGACAATATTTTTGTCACTGATAGTTAGCTTCATTTGGCTTTTGTCAGGCTAGCTGTAAGCCATGTAAAAATCTAGCATCAACCCATCTTTAAGGAATTTGTTTAAGCACCTCCAACATACAGTTAGGCAAAAACTCAAATCCTTACTCACAATATATGCTCACTACTTAGGGTATAACCTGAGCATTGTAGACCCTATATAGTCCAATTTATGCTATTTAGGATTCAGCCACATAAAAAAAGACTCCAATAAAGTACTGTTGATTATAAACTACTGACATTTAATATGACCTTTTTTGACACATTATTAGATATTTTTTACTTAATTAGAAATGAATACAAGGATATATGAAAATAAAGTATTCAGTAAATGACAATTTCACAATAAAAACTTTAGGAAACATATTATGATAGATTTTTCTAGCAACTAAAAAAATGGAAATCTATATATTCATGTAGATTCTTTGTCTTGAAATCTGTAATTGTTATGAACATTTTGAGTAGTGAAATTATTTCTGATAGACATAGTTAGCATGTAAACCTAGTGTCAAAGGAAAACGTGGCACTGAGACAATGCTGATCATCTATAGGAACAGCAAAGCTGAGATGGATGGTCCATGTTCTCAGTGACTACATGTGCAAAACAGAGCCCAGGGCTGTCCATCCTGATGCTAGACAAGGACGTGTGGACATGACCCGTGTACGATTTGACCATAATTATGACACAACACATCCTTCCTTTTACAAGGCTTCTAACTACAGTTTCCCTTCTTGCAAAATACTACAGAGAAATGGCTTAGCTCCCTGTGTCATTTCCTTTCCACAACAGTTCCTTTTGAATGTGACAGCCAGGAATAATGTCCACTTATAAAGTCAGCATCACAAAATATTTATAAATGCCTTTGTCAAGCATTAAGAGAAGTGCACGCACACACAGGTAGTGTGTTGTGTTCGAACCAGTGTTTGGAAAGTGTCCCACTTCATAGCTAATCACATGTTTGCTTACTTCCTCTTAGTACAATAGTTTGGATAATGCTAACAAGCTAAAAGGCAATAAAGAATCAGCATATCATGCATTGCGTGCTTATAAACCCATGTTTACCAAGCTGCTAAGGGGACGAGGTTTCAAAAAACACAAAGGCAATGCATACTAATGGAAGGAATTACCAAATGGTTTTTATGTACAGTAAGATCTACAATCTAACCATATCCATCTAGACAAAAGGAGGAATGGGACATTAAATAAAAGATGACGTGACATTAATGAAGAGGACATCTTGTGAAGAACAATGGCATGGCAGGGAAAGAAGACATTGGGCAATTGATTTCCAGGACAGGCACTTCAGGATCACTCACTTGAAAACTGAAACAAGAGGCCCTAGGAGTCAGGAATGAAAAGTCTATAGAGGTTTTAGACATAAACCATGAACAAGATGGCCCTCTTTTTTTTTCTTTTTTTTTTTTAACTGCTCCATAATAAAGAAAAGTGAGTTCAAAATGCAGAACAATGATTAAAAAAAGTGAGAAGTTATAAGGTTCCTAGCACAGGTACAGCCTAGATACAGCCTAGATACTTATGGTCATGTGACCTACTAATGATCATGTGCAACTTGTGGTTAGAATAAAGGTCAATTCAATCAGGTTGCAGTCGGCATCGAATTGTGACAACCATGCATATGTCGTAAAGGCACTCCTATCTCAAGGATTTATACAGTGATTTAATTGCTATAATATACATATTGACTACAGACGTCTTTATGTCTGGAAATCATATTGCCTGAACAGTAATACAGCATGTAAAAGACGGTGTAATCTTTCCAGACAGTCCCTGAAATTACTGCCATGATGGATTCAGACAGAACTAAAAATCCAAGAGATACCCCGATAATGATTATTCCAATAATTCATATGTAAAACCGAGTGATGCACTGGAATGCAGAAACACGCACGAGCGCACTGCAGCTGTATCGTGACGTGTGCTTGTATGTGTTCCTCTTACACTTTAGTCATTTCTCTGCTTCTTTTGTCTTTTGTTTAATTTTTAAACGAGCAAGAGGAGAGATGAAGAACACTCGCTCTCTGGGGGATTATCTCGAGCAAAAAAAAAAAAAGCGAGCAAGTTAATAACCACACACACACACACACACACACACAATGCTGCAAGCTGAAATGGACCTACATTCAGGATGTTTAGCACAATCACGTCGATAAGCATGCACAACAACGCTTTTGGATTGGGAAACAATTCCTCATGAGATATGGCACCATTTGTTGAAGTCGATGCCATCATGGAAAGCTTTAATATCCAATCTCTTAGAAAATAAACAGATTTATTCCGTTTGAGACGCGATTTCAAGCTGTAAATCGCTGGAGATTTAGGTTGTACATCAGTTTGTCCGACATTTAGAGAAATAAAACACTGAACTGTTCAGCTTCCAGGGCAGAGTTAGTCAACTCGATATCGTTTTTACTCACCTCTCTCTCTCGCTTTCGCTCTGACCTGGGGAAAACGCGATGTTTTGTTTATTTCACGGTCTCCATCTGACTGAGTGCGTCATTCAGACTTCCGCGTTAATAGGAAAACGATATAAAAAATGCATGCAGCTGCGCATGCGCGAAGCAGGCGCTCAGCGCAGGATGGCTCTTGTGTTGTGTTGGGTTGTGTTTGAGGTGCTCTCATGTCTCATTCACACACAAATTCGAGTCTACTTAGTCTGCGAGATCGCATTCAGACTGCTTAATTAGACTTCTATCCAGAGATAGGTAATCAGGAACAATGGGATTTATGCAGTGACTTTTAAGCTCCCTCTCCTGTTTACTGAGGATCTTTTGTTCCCAGACTCTAATGCAGCGTGGCCCAAATCAATAAGGAGGGATCGCGGAAAACCATATTACACTTTGGAAAAAATCATGTTTGCCCCCCTCCACCCCCATCACAGACTTATTTAATGAACTTTGTGAATATAATCCAGCTAGTAAAATATTCAGGTCACTAACTATTGTATATATTACCTTTTGGAATACCTCTCTTCTTGTCTATTTTATTTTTTTATTTGTATTTGTCTATTATGCCAAAACCTTGTGAGCTGCTAAACAGTCTTTCATTGTTCAAAACAATGACAACAGAAATCTATTCTATTCTATTCAAATATGTACAATATTGTTCTCTCTACTTATTATAGCCATAAAGCTTTTTTTTCCCCCCTGAACCTTCCACCACATGGACACATTCGGCCCAAATTGGCATTATTTGTAGGCCTGCTCGTTTCTGAGTTATTTCAGTTTAGACCAAACCAGCTAATAACTATAAGAAGTTAATAATAAAGGTTATAACTCTAGTAGTCCTAGTGGTCCCCAGACCTCACTTTGAGAATTGCTGCTTTATATGACTTGTCCAAGTGCTTGTTTAATCAACTCTTACACTGGGGGATCAATAGGTTTAAACAGTGGGTTTGTCTCATTATTAGGCAACAACTGCCAAGAACTGGTATTTCTTGAATGGCAAATGGATGAGTCATGATTCACTGTCCAAACCATAAACACACCTAGTGATGCCTCATCTTGAAACGGTGTATGTCTTTGTATCTTAACCTGTTAAGCAAGTTCTTGTTCAGTATGTTTCTTCACAAGCATTTTCACTAGAGATTACATTTCCTAGGAATAAGCTATGCAGGCAACACAAAAACCTAAGAATACGGAGATCTTTTTATCTTAAGTTTTAGTTATTTAGATGAAAATAAAAAAAAACAAAAAAACATTGAATTTCTGTTACATAACAAAACACCTACTTCTCGCTTTCAGTTTCATAATGAGTGATCTGTGTGTATGCTTACAGTACTTTTTTCCAAACAGCTGTGTGTTTGTCTGTGGCTGGGTTTGTGTAATCAAGAATACCACAACAAAATTATTCAAAACTGCTGTCTATCACTTTCAAAAACATCTTCTGCCTGGTCCAGCATACTGTGAATCACAGTGCATATGATCTGTTAGTTCTATATATTTCAGGAGTGCCAGAAGTGAGTAGTCTTCCCATTTATGATTTTAGGTCTTGTTAAAAGGTAAACAACTCAAACAACAAACTGTTCTGCATTCCATGTAGAAAAATGTATGAGCTGGTGCTTGCTGGCTGCCTGCTTATCACATTAGCTGTTTATCGTTTTACGACATTATCTGGCTTATGTGATCACACCCCACCATGAACTTGGCCATGTAATAATGAAAGGAGGTACAAAGAGTGACTAAATGTAATAATGAACAATGCTTTCTGTTGCATGTTTGCATCCAGGAGCAATAAGTACAAAGTGTGCTGGAGAGAAAAAAAAAAAAAAACAGCTGTTGAAATAAATGGAACATTTAAGTATGAGTCAAGAGCTGTTCTTGAGAATAGTCCAATTCCCTGTCTAATGTAGAAGAAGAATGGAAAATATTCTGCAAAACATCCTTCTAATTGAGGATGTGAATTAATCTACTAAAAGGCTTTGCGAGGAGACTATGTGGCTGAGTAGTTTAGATGTAGGTGGACAAGTCCAGTTTAATTCCCATTTACAGCAATTTGAAAGAAATGAAGGCAGGCAACTGTTTTGATTTTTAACAGAGGATGTCTTGCTCTCAGGGATCTGCAATAAAATTGTACAACCATATTTCAGTGACTCATTTCGGCTATGTATTACTGGAATAATTCAGTTCTAATAAAAAGACTAAGAAAACAAAGCAGATATATGTAAACGAATATGGTTTCCACACTGGGGTAAGATGCTTAAGGAAGTATTTTCTTAAACATGCATTTGCTTAAGAAAATATTTTCTCTCCCAGTATCTCAGAGTAGCATAGTGGTAGAGGAGGGAAAAATCAAGCATGTTTACTACCCACAAAAAAGGAGCTAGTGTTAATAAAAATAAATAAATTTTAAAAAAAACCCATGAACAGAAACAAGGGTATTTCATCATACTTATATTTCAGTTTATTAGTTTGATTCCCAAATAAATACTTAACATTTTAACAGCTGTTCATAGTGGTGTGCAATAAAAAAAAAAAAAATTAAAAAAAAAATCAAGGTACAAAAAGAAACCTTCACGATGGCAACTCAGCTTTGTGTCAGCCTACCAAGCCCTTCTCAAAATTATTAATATGCTACGTGGCCATACTGCATAGTAGTGTTTACAGCTCTCAAAGTACAACTTGCATACTTCCATTCAAAGTGAATCCCATAACAGACACATCTTTTATATTGAGTATGTGCAGTACCTGGTGTGATGTCCTCAGTGGAGTGCTGTAGGCCTAAAATGGACCAATTTAGAGAAAGGGAAAAAAAAAAAAAAATGTGACGTCATTATTACTAAAGTGCATCTTGCAAAGACTTGTCTCATGAAGCTATTTACATTTTAAGAAACAAAGAGAAATATACCATATATTTCTATACATATTACAATTTGTAGTGATCACAACTTTTCACAACATTTCCACGCCAGTTTCATTTTTTCATCCTGTGTGTGAAGACAAAAAAGTTAAAAAAAAAAAAAAAAAAAAATAGAGAAGAAACAAATTCACATTTTTTGCAAAGTAAAAAAAAAACAAAAACCTTGCAATTAAGCAAACACGGTGATAAAAGCACACTGCTGGTTTAGTTCTTGCTCTTTTAATCATGCTTTTATTTGCATATCATCTTCCCTCTTACATAGTGCCTTCATATTTTGGGCAGCTTTGGTGCACTGATGATGGGATTAGACTTCTGTAGGAAGCGGCGTCCTGCACTTTTGTAGTCGTAAGTGCAGTTGTGGGTCTCTGCATAGCGGTGCGTGGAGCAGAAGTTGTTGCCACACCTTAATAACGGAAACAGAGAAGTATCATCAGGAGAGACCGTAGAGAGAAAAAAAAAAAAGAAATGTGTCTAGTGATAAAGTGTAGCACATATACAGGCTTTTAAATTAGTAACAAATCGAGGAACTCTAGAAGATTCAGTGGGATTAATGTAGTAAGCAGTTAAGTCTGCTTTATAGAAATATGAACACAGATCCATTCAGAATAATAGAGCATGACTGAGACCATTCTCTATTTTGGAATCCATTTTTAGCACCTTTATCATTACTCTACTTTAAATCACACATCAGAACCAAACCTCAAGAATATAACAGATTAAACACTGTATTTATATGTTTCAGAACAAATACCAGAAACATTGAGGCTAGCCAGAAATGACAAGCCGTCATACAAGGCAAGAACAGAAAAACACAGATGTCACTACAAAGCATCTCAGAGCAGAACTGCTAATTTAGGACCTGACAATTTTACTCTCAACCACATCACGCCTTCCAGAGAACGAGCTGATCTTACACCCCAACTCTAGCTCTGAAATATCACATCATAAAGCAACTAAGCTTCTCTCCAAAAGGCAGTTCTGAGATAACCGTAAGACAGTAAGACCAGAAATGTAAGGGCTTATCCTTTGTTTGAAAAGAGATCTTACAGATTTCACATATTAAGAATTCTGGAAATTCTTTGAGGAAGCCCAGTCTACTGCTGAAATGAAAATGAACATTATCATTCGGATCAACACTCAGACTTGTCTTATGACTGTAAGCTCTAGTCTACACAGCATGAAGAAATGTACAAAGGAGCACAGAGGGCTAACTTCAGCTCCCTGCAGCCAAGTACCTGCATTCATAGCTGGTGGCTAGCCCGGTCTTCTTCCCACATAGGAAGCAGTGTTTTGAAGTCTTCTTCTTTGAGCTCAGGGGGGCCTTCACAGGAGGGAGGTGATATGTCAGAGAGCCTAAACAGTTCAGCAAAGCAAAAGATTATGTTAGAAATGTCTATACTTATAAATCATACAGTAAGACGAAGAAATGCACCATCAAATAAACAAAAACAGTACACTGAAAGACGATTAAAAACTGTATCACGGCTAACAGAAAAGCGTTCACCCTATTCCCATGATGCCACAGCCATCCATGGCCGGGAGTCCAAAACAAGGAAAGGAGGGATACCGTTACTCTCTCTTCTGTCAGTCATATCGATGCTAGCCAGTCGTGGGCTTCTGTGAGCATATGTATGCGGAAGAGGAGAGACAGTGATCTCCTCCAAGTGTGTTCAGTTGCCCTGTGATGTAGCATGAGCTGAATTTTTTAAGTAGAGACTTCAGTGACCCAAATTTTGGAGAGCGCTCTGGATGCAATTCTCTGTATAGTCATAATGTTTGTACTTTGTAGTGGAAATTACTTCCTTCCTTCCTTCCTTACTTACTTAGTATATTAGTTCATAATTAATATTTGAGGTTTGGGAAGTCTCATAAGCCTATTCTTTTCGAGATGAGCTCTCAGGAGCATCACTACTTCCAGATCAGGCATCTATCGATCCATATCTCACTAACCAATGAGAGTACATCGTCGTTAGGCCCGCCCACACAAGAGGTTTGTGCCAGAATGTGCAACGTAAAATTGCGGAATGTAAATGAAAACTCTGGCATTTGAAGAACAAGTTAAATTTTTGCCACGAGTTCACTGGTTTCAGTTTCAGAGTATTTTTCATCTTTCTCATTGTAAATTTTTGTTCGTTTCTTGAAAATTTACGTTCAATACTTTTGGGACAAATTTAATTCCATAGAATTAGTCTGTGGGTGAGAATTGGCCAAAACTGAGTAAAAACAACAATAACAACAACAAAAACAATATCACTATGCTATACACCCATATTTTACCAAGATATATAAAGCCTGTAATGTATTTAAATTTGGTTGAAGGATATTTGGAGGAGAAAATTAACTCCTATAAACTTCAGACACTCATGTGGCTGCTAATGTACATTACTTACATAAATTCAGAGTGGTTACAGAAGGAGCCATAAATTCAGTGGCTACAGAAGGAGCACTGCAATTCTTCCCATCTATATAGTTCTACTCTGAAACCAGTGCTACACACAACACATTGAATCATGAAAATAAGACACAAACCACAAAGACAGCCACATCAAAGCTCAGAAGAAGCAGCTCCTACATACAGCATTCAGCTAGGTCACTGCCACATACAGACATCCTTGGAAATGAAGGCACAATTTATATGCTTGGAAAGTACACAACACGATAAAGGAACTCGTGCATGACAGAACAAGCAAAAGAAGCTCTAGTCCAGGAGCTGAGGCATGAGATTGGATTTGTAGTTGCTTTCTACAGCTATCAGTTCTGATATCAGAGAGATCAGCATGTTCGGGATGGGATGCAGACATTGGCAGTGATATTTCTGGGAACATTTTAGAATATCACAAACACCAGCTGCTGACGAATGTTTTACATTCACACCCACGCACACAACCATTTCTTGCTGCCTTGAAGCTTTACTATTGCAGTTCATATTTGCTGTTATTTTGCGGGTATAGTGTGTTGTATGCAGCATGCATGTTCAAGTTTATGTTAAAGGAACAGAGCTGGTCATGGTTTCCATTTCCTGATGCTAGGTTTCTATGAATAGTTCTTCTTCAGCCAATGCTAGTGAGGAACTGATGCCTCACCCACAATGATAGGGTCGTAAAACATTCATAAGCCTCTACAAAGCAGCACTGTAATGCCATGCTACCCTTTAGGTCATGGACACACACTCATCATCTTTCTGATGCATGACAGCCTTAAAAAAAAATAAAAATAAATAAATAAATAAAAATGCACAAAGGTGGTCAGTCATTTCTAAACACAGTTTGATACACAGCTCTAACGCATATTGTCCTACACAAGTTTATTGACAATTTGCTACTTTACTATAAATAACAATAAAAGGTTATGTATTTTCACTTAATCCATGCTATCTTTGGTTCACTCCACTACAGGTCACCACAGACGTAACAGACTTGATTAAATAAAGCCAGATGGAAGCTGGAATTTCACTGGCATTCATGTGAGACCTAATGCATGTAATAAAAAGATAAATCTAGCTGTGACAAAAAGCATTTCAAGGACTAGGCTGTGAGATGCAGCCTAGTGATGCGTGTCATGCGCCACTGAAGACTCATTCTTCAAAATACCTACTGTAAAAATATTACAAACAGTCAATGCAGAAATACTAGACAAGGTTAAGTCTCCAGACAGAAAATGCATGTTGTTTAGGGCTGTTATTGTTCATTTTTAATGGTGTGATAATTTAGTTTAAAAATATCATGGTTTCACAATATCAAAGCATTAGTTAAACAATTTAACATGTGCATTGCTGTTGTAGCACATTTCCACATGTCTACCATCAATGAGTAGCAGGATGCTAAGATTACTGACCATTTTTTCCAGGATACTAAGCTTACTGAACGTATGGATGGCACTAGAAACACTGATTGGTCAAATACAAATGTCACAGGGCTGTCACTTGAATCAGACAAACATCATGTTGATAAAAACACTAGTTAGATAGTATGATTTTTATACTTGGCAGAACAGCACCACAAAAATTTGGTAAATTTGGTAAACCAAAAAAAAAAAAAAAAAAGTTTTGTTTGGTCAGATCCTTTATCTCTCTTCATACAAAACCAATGTCACATAGGGAACAACATCTAACCTCAAACCCTCCAGAGAACTACCCTACTTTCACCAGTGCCATTATATGATGGAAAAGGGAAACCAATAAATGACCAGGGATAGTTCTGGATTCAGTTCAGTAACTGTTCCACTTCATACAGCACTGAGTTACTAGAGAAGAGAAGCACAACTGCCCTAATTGATATTTTAAAGTGGATGACAAGCTTCTGGAGGAAATTATGTGATGCTGACACATGGAGTAATAGAGTTTTTGTGATAGATTCACCTCTCTAACAAAATGTCTCCAGAATGTAAAGTGTGCAGACTCACCTAGTCTCTTTATCGAACTGGAGGGTCCATTCGATGAGTCCAGGATGCCTGATGGCTGAAAAGACAGTATTTTATAAATCTGTTGAGTCCTCTTATCAGTATACCTGAATCCATACCCATGTAAAGAAGAAGCGCCACTTTGATAATATGCTAAGATTAAAGAAAAGGAATAACTTTTTCCAACCATACTAAATTATTGACCAAAATTCAGCATCTTTGGTCTAGTGTAAAATGCAGATATGTACAGATCCAGCATTGGTTCTGAGAGCTGCACACTTACCGTGTATGTTGCTCGCTGCAGGGGAACTATTCTCTGTAGCAGATCCTCCTGTAGCAGATGGATGTTGGCTTGCAAGGGGGCATTTGTGCGACACAATCTGGACAGATCACAAGGCCTTGCTAGGTTTTCATCGATGTAACTCACACAGCCTGACAGCTCTCTGGAAGTGTTGTTGGCCATATTGGTGACATCCTGTGCCTCGCTCTTGCATACCCTTTCTGGCTGTTTTACTGGTGAGTCCACTCTGATGGCATGGAGAGGAGGGATCTGTGGAGTCGGGCATGGTGGAATGGTAGGCCCTCTGTTAGAGCCGAGGAAGGGGCGAGACACTTCCCCGCTAAAAGTGTCTGTGAAAGGTCGAGGCACATGTGGAGGAGTGTGTAGCGAGTTCAGTGCAGCTCTGTCAGATTGGGACTGTAGTGTCTTAGTGCCTACTGACCATGTGCTAATGGAGTCTGTGCCCACAACTTGGGAAAGCAGTGGAGTTGCAGTCATGGGTTCGTTCACAGCTCCTAAAGAGTCCAGACTGGCCTCCGGCTGAGCAGAAACATCCAGACTCAGTGGCTCTGGAAGCAGGCTATTAAACGGAATGGGTTTGGAAGCCTCCATCATAACTCCATCTTCCGGTAGCATTAGTCCATCACTCTGTATCTCTGTCTCGTCTTCAGCTTCCAGACCAGACAGGACAGAGAGCGGTGGGTACAAACAGTCTGTTATAGCCTTTGGCTCACCCACACCCAGCCTGGACACTTTAGGAGGTAGCCTAATATTCCTGGGTGTGGGCTTATTCCATGGCTCCTCCTCGTGAAGTATGTATTTGCTAGAAGTTGTCAGTGAGGAAATGGCTCTACCAGAGGCAGGACTTGGGTGACAGGTGAAAGGTGGGCCAGCTTCAGAGGAAGACTGTTGCTGATCACCAATCAGAGGTAGCTGTGTTGCAGGGGCATGGCCAATCTGAGGAAGGATGCGGAGCATTCGGTGGTGGCGAGCAGAGCCAAGTGAGCCACAGAAAGGACGTGGACCAATAGGAGGCCTAACTCTCAACTTGGTAGACTTCTTGGGCTAAAAAGGCAATATCGGGGGGAAAAAAAAAAAAAGGCAGAAATGCAAACTTTTATCTGAGAATAGAAAACATTCATGCACAGCCATTAGTCACTGGCGTAAGCTAATGAAAATTATGAAGAACTGTTCCCTGTAGATATTAAATCCCAGAAATAGTTGCAAGAGCCGTAACATTTTGGCAGGCTCCTAAAGAATTTGCAGAGAAGTGGTGTTAATTAAGGCACTTCACCACTGTGCTGAACTTGTTGTTATTACTATACTGGTTATGAGAATTGTTCCTCCAGTCTAGTAACATTTACTCCTAGTCTGTTTTAGTGACAATTCTAATAAAAAAAAAGCTTAAGAAAAGTACTGTTTGGGATAAAATGACTAGCATCGTTTTAAGCACTTTTATACTCATTCCTCTATACATCTATCCACGATCTTTCCTCTGGTACCTTTTTATTGAGGTTCATATTCTCCATCTTGGCTTTGAGTAGCTTCATCTTGTTCATAGTGATGGTGTTCTCTAGTGTCAGCTGCGCAGAGGAAATGCTAACACCCTCCTCCTCTTCCTCAGTGTACACATTGTGCACTGAACCACTGCTAAACCAAAGACATGCACAACAAAACCATTGAAGCATTATTAAATATACTCAAAGTGTTTATCTTGAATTCTGTGTTCCCAAACAGAACATTCACACACTTCTGCAAAACGTTTAAGCCATTTTTGAGCATACCAAACATCTTTATTTTCAGCAGCCTCAGACACAAGCACTTCTAACTCACCTTCACTAAAATATATGAAATGTACTTTGCCTTATTTTGATTCAAAAAGGAAGCACTTTTTGGTCTATAGCTCAAATTTCTCTTAACTTGTGACTTCCCTTTGAACAAACCTTAGTGACTTTGACACAGGTGTCAGGGTTCCGTCTCCACGGTCCACAACGCGGAAGACGTTGAGCTGGTCACCCTCTTTGTACACCAGCAAAGTGACCTGTTTATTAGACAGAGACTTTTCCCACACCTCATCACTCTTTGAATCCAAGTAGTCAGAGGTATCTTTTACTGAGTTCTCCATGGTCACTTAAGAAGAGGAGGGGGGGGGAAAAGGCGTTTGTTCACTCTGTGAAACATCATGCAGTGTATGCAGTACTCATTTCAACAGTCAAAGTGTGCACAAAGCTTACGATTCTCAGTTATTAGTATTAGTCAGATAGTCAGACACCTCGTTTGGTGTTGATAGGCCCACCCCTCATGGCAAGGACCAGCTTGAGAGTGCAACCTTCTGCAATACTGTAAGGACAAGCAAGTACAAGTTCTAATTAAACTTTATCTCAGTCCAATTTCCCCTAATCTATACCACAACAATTTACCTCAGACGGGGTGGCATGACTACAGTAACTGAAGTCAGGCTTATGTGTTGAAGACAAAGAAATGCCTGGGTGCTGAAATTCCCAATCAGAGCAAGAATAATTACCTGTAGTCATTCAAACAGTACTCATCATCAAGTTCCAAGCTGTTCCAGATCAAATGCTGCTGAGCAACAGGGATACCTGTAATAAACAAAGAAGGAATAAAGAACTCATGTTAAGTAACCTAGTTGGTAAGATACAACTTTCAACTCTGACAAGGTGCAGGAAAGGGGTGGAGGACAAAGTCTGGTTAATGGCTGACACGGGACTATTATACTGTAATGAATGTCAGAGAGGCTATAGACAAAAAAAGTATGCACTGAAAACAGCACACAACAGAAAAATACCTTAAAAAAAAACTAAATTCAACATGGGGCTTTAAGCTGCTGGAAACCCACTGTACGCTCAAAGTGTCTTCATCCTTCACAAAAAAAAAATCCATTGTCCTTGAAATCTCTGAGGTCTTATTGTTATTAAATGCACCAAAAGCAGAAGAAACACCTGGTGCTTATACAGCCCATTAGCAATTCCTATGAAAAAGTAAATAATAAATAGTTCATATTACATCACAGTTGCTAAAAGACCCATGCAGAAGAAGCATGTCTCAGTGCTGCCCCCCACTGTAGACTGAATGCATCAATCAGGCCAGAGATGCAGTTTATCTAGCATCCAGGTTTAGCAAAGGGCACTATGGCCCCCAGGGTTGACTCAAATTCAAAATGAAAAAGATCTCACCAGGAAAAAAAAAAACTGGATCACAGCAGACAATTACTCACAGCTGTTTGTGTCAAATTAGATTAATCTCTAGATTAACCCAAACAAGATTACATATTCAACATAAGACCTTGGCTCTTGTTTCTTAATCACACACATGTAGAAACGAGACACCAAAATAAACTTCAGCAAAACTATCCAGTCTACTACGGGACACCCAGTTCCTTCCTCTCGGCACAAAGTCCATTTTAAGGTTGCCTAAGAACAGGTAAACAAAGCCAACCACAAACGTTCATGACTTCCAAAACATGTGTGTGCTGTTTCTAATCAATAAATGTCTCAATTAATAAACTCACTCACAATATATATATCTCGCAATAAATTAAACTGAAGTTACTGATGGCAGAAGTTATGAAGTTACTGATAGACTATAACTAACACCATTTGCCTTTAGGTAAATTTATATGTTTACATCTCAGCTCTGAAGCACCTCACAAAAAAATATGCATGTGTGTATGTAACTCACTCACATGGATGTTAAAAATGGATATAAAAAGTCTACACACCCCTGTTAAAATGGCAGGGTTCTGTGAAGTAAAAGCATGAAACTAAGATAAATCATGTCAGATCATTTCTCACCTTTAATGTGAAATGATGTGTGCAGAGTATACTAATAAAGTGAACAACAATAAGAAACTTTTATAAGGAAAAAAGAAAAATTAAAAAAACTTACAATAACCTAGTTGCATAAGTGTGCACACTTCTAAACTAATACTTTGTTGAAGCACCTTTTGATTTTACTACACCACTCTTATTGAGTAACAGTCTAATAGCATGGCACATGTTGACTTCCCAATATTTTCCCCACTCTTTCTTGCAAAAATATTCTAGATCCCTCAAATTGTAAGGGCATCTCCTGTGCACAGCCCGTTTCAGGTCACCCCACAGATTTTAGTTAGATTCAGGTCTGGGCTTCAAAAACATTGATCTTCTTTTGGTTAAGCCATTCCTTTGTTAATTTGGATGTGTGCTTTGGGTCATTATTGTACTGAAAGATTTCTTCAGTTAATTCAGTTTCAGATAAAACCCGCAGTTCTGGCTGAAGAAAAGCAGCCCTAAAGCATGATGCTGCCTCCACCATGCTTCACCGTGGGTATAGCGTTCTTTTTGTTGATGTGCTTTTTTTTTGCGCCAAACATACCTTATGGAATTATGGAATTATTATAACTTTTGGATTTGGTCTCATCAGGCCACAACACATTTTGCTGCATTGTTTGGGGTGATTTATTTGGGCTTAGATTTTTTTTTTTTTTTTTTTTTTGTGAGAAAGGGCTTCTGTCTAGCCACCCTAGCCCAGACATGCAAAGAATATGAGAGATTGTTATCACATGCAGAGACTAATCAGTACTTGTCAGATATTCCTGCAGCTCCTTTAATGTTGCTGTTGGTCTCTTGGCAGCCTCCCTTGTAAGTTTTTGTCTTGTCCTTTTATAAATTTCGGAGGGATGTCTGCTCTTGGTAATGTCACTGTGGTGTGCCATTTTCTCCACTTGTTGATGGTGGTTCCATGGTACATCTAATGTTTTGGAAAATTTTTTGGTACCTCTCTCCTGATCGATTCCTTTTGACAGTGGGACCCTGTACAGGCTTTGTCAGTTCTTTGTAAGCCATGGCTTGAGCAGTCGGATGAAAGAATTCTCAAGATGGTGTCAAGAAAATCCTACAAAAACAGCTGGTCTTTATTTGGGGTTAATCACAATAATTTCATTGATGACAGCTGTATGATAATTACTTTTGAAAAAGAGATTGAATGTGATTGGTTCATTCTGAACACCCCATCTCCCCAATTATAAAACAGTGTACACACATATGCAACAAGGTTACTGTAAATTTATTTTTCCCTAAAATGTTTGATTGTTTTCACTTAATGTTTATAACTTGTAATTTGAGGGTGTGAAAAGTTCTGACATGATTTATTTGGGTTTAAATTTTTTTCAGCACAAAATCTTGCCATTTTAACAGGGGTGTGTAGACTTTTTATATCCACTGTACACTACACACTAGGTGTCTTGTTGAACAACTCATTCCAGATTTAGTCCCCATTTGCTGTTATAATACCCTTTATTCTTTTGGGAAGGCTTTCCACTAAATTTTGGAATGTGGCTGTGTGGATTTGCTCATTCAGCCACAAGAACATTAGTGAGGTCAGGCACTGATGTCATGCGAGGAGGCCTGAGGTGCAATCAGAGTTCCAATTCATCCCAAAGGTGTTCAGTTGAAGTCAGGGCTCTGTGCAGGCTACTCAAGTTATTCCACTCCAACCTTGGCAAATTATGTCTTCATGGACCTTACTTTGTGCACAGGGGCAATGTCATGCTGGAACAGGTTTGAGCCTCTTGGCTCTAGTGAAGGGAGATTGTACCGCTACAGCATACAGTGACATCCTATACAACTGTGTGCTTCCAACTTTGTGGCAGCAGTTTCGGGAAGGCCCGCATATGGGTTTGATGGTCATGTGTCTACATACTTTTGGCCATGTTGTGTAGACTTAGCAAAAGAACATTTAGTCACAAGGGGGCTATTAACACTGATATAATCTTTGTTGGGTTCACTGTGGAAATGACCACAGACAAAGCACCTAGAGTGATATGTAACAATGTAATGATCACTGCATAAATTATATCATGGCAACACAGCACTGCAGCAGGTAGCGTTGCCACCTCACAGCTCCAGGATCTGATCCTGAGCTCAGGTTACTGTCTGTGCAGGGTTTCTCATGTTCTCCCTTTGTCTGTGTGGGTTTCCTCCAGGTTCTTTGGTTCTCTGATATTTTTCAGCATTTAATATGAAACTATAACTGACAGCCAAAAACTGAGGTTACTGAGGTAAAGACTATAAACAATATGCTGGATAGACAGGTTATATTCAGTCAGTTACAGTTGGCAGGGCTTTGTTTTGCCTATTATTCTCAAACATGTCTGATCATGCCCTTCAGCTACTTCAAATATATTAATACAAGAAACCTTATATTTCTCACATGAATCAATCCAGGCATAATTCACTTCTAACCTAACAGCAGAGAAAACACACTTACAGTTAGGTCCGGAAGTATTTGGACAACGACAGACTTTTGTGATTTTGCCTTTATACACCACCACAATGGATCTGAAATAAAACAATCAAGATGTGATCGAAGTGTAGACTT
>CM075005.1:17830385-17850071 GCA_037576675.1 Pangasius sanitwongsei
TTGTGGTGGTGTATAAAGGCAAAATCACAAAAACTCTGTCACTGTCCAAATACTTCCGGACCTAACTGTGTGTGTGTATATATATAATATGAAATATTAAAGGCAGGTTATGGGATTAGTCATAGTCAGTTTTAGGAAATGGCAAATGCAACACTAGAGCTAGAACACTGAATGGAGCAGAAATCAGGAAATGGTGAAATGCCACGGCTGTACTTGCTTTGTTGGCTGAATGTCAACAGCATGTCACAGAGGACACATTGTCCAAGATCCACTAGACTTTCTCCCAAACAATTTCATTTAAAGAGCATTTCTTCTGCTCCAATTTGCTGCAAACATTACTTGATATTAGCCTATTTAATAACTAACTAATACTAGACCGGTGAAGTGAAAGTCAAATAGTTAACATATTGATAATGTTTCCATGAAGGGACTATGGGGGGGAAAAAAAACCAACAATTTCACTCTTCATAAAATATATTTTCTTTAGTTTACAAAAAAATCATTTTACATGCAACACAAAAATTTATAAAAACAGCATCAAAAGACAATGAGCACTAAGGTTGATAAGCAATCTTGACAGTCATATGCAACAAACTGATGCAAAAGAATACAAATAAATCATGTTTACCATGTCAGAGGAATGTATCCATTCACAATCAAATCAATTTGATTTTATATGATGTACAACAGATAATGTCAATTTTAAAGTGCTTTACCATAATAACCATAAAGAAATAAAACAATCCATTAATAATCTAAATAACACTTCATGGCAGCCTTACCCTGCTGCTGAGAGATGAGCAGATGCCATTAGAAGTTACTTGAGATTTCTATTCATCTCTTTTTGATGAAGATGTAAGCTATTGATCAAACATGAGTTTTTATATAGCGTTAAAAGTTAGTTTTTTAAATTTTTATTATCTATATGTCATAAGGCTGTTTTTTCTATTATTTATAAATTATCTGTCAACAGTATTAATTCAGCATGTTCTAGCCCGTCAGTCCAACAATCTCAACACGAATATACAAGATATTTAGTTTCCACCAAACACATTAAGAGGGTCATCAAAAATATTATGGCCTGATTCCTCTGCCGAGGTGGTTTCCTGGACAGACTTCTTAGACTTCTTTGCAGATGAGGCCCCTACTGGTTTTGTGATTCCAGATGAGAAAATATCATCTGTAAACAGCAAAAATAGTAGTGAACATCTAGCAGGTATGCATGCATGTTTTACCTGTCTTTACCCTCTAGCAGCAGTAACTTACCCATGTCATCATCAAATATTGATTTAGTTTCTACTTTCTTCTTCGTCTTTTTCTCCTTTGGCTTTGTAACAGGAGTCAAATCAGCAAAAATGTCAACATCATCATCAAACAGGCTTGCCTCCAGGCTCTGTTCTTTAGGTTTCTTAAGTACTTTGGAGGGTGTTTCTTCATCATCCTGTAAAGACATTTTAGATCAGTAGTTATCAAAACAGTTCTCAGGACCCCCAGACTGTCCACATTTTTGCTCTGTGGCAACTTGCACAACACAGGGAGCAAAAGTAGAGCAAAAATGTAGAACGTCGTGGAACGACTGCTGGACGCTCATCAATGAAGTCACAAATTTCATCCCTTAACACCAATCCTAACTAAAAAAGGAGCATTTGAGCTTTGTCTGTATTTGTCTGCTATAAACCTTTAGGAATAGGATTAAAATATACATCACCTGGAAAAAGTCTGGCTTAATGGAGCTGGCAGGTGGCTTAGGGTGCTTCTTCTTCTCTGTTCCAAAAATGTCATCGTCGTCATCAAGGAAAGGCATAGCCTTGGCTTTCTTCACCGGCTTTGGCTTGACTGTGGCAAAGAGGTCCTCGCTATTGTCGTTGAAAATAGGCAAGGCTGGCTCTTTTTTCTTGGAGGCTCCATGGACCACTGCCTCAGGAGCCTTTGCCTTGGTTTGCGGTGGAGGTGTGTGTTTGGGGACTGAGGCAGAAGCAAAAAGGTCCTCTGAGGAAAACAAGTCCTCCTCAGCAGCAGGGAGAATCTTGGGCCTGACCACCCCATCAGAGTGTGATTGTGCAGGCATTGTGATGGTGCTAGTGCTTATAGGTAGTGTGAGAGCAGAGGGTCTGGCTGTTATAGGATTAAAGGCAGATGGTGCTGAAGTCGTCCTGGCTGCTGAACCAGCTTGAAGAGCTGAGTTTTCTTCCGGGCTGTCTAGACGAGCCTCTTCAGAGCGCTGAGCAGCCAAGTGTCTCGCGGCACGTGTCTGGGGACGCCGATGTATTGCGCCTTTAACACGGTCCTGCACAGACAGGTTTTGGATTAAATTTACAAAAGCAAGTCCATACAAAGTGAGAGTGAAAATGTGGACTATCTGGGAACGACTGCTTTACACTCATCAGTGAAGTCATAAATTGAATCCCTTAACACCAGGAGAAAAATAGCATAACCATAAGGTAAGTACCAATTAAAAAGCCACAGTCTGACCCACCTTGTTGGCATTCTGTAATGTTGTGATCTGAGCTGGCGTGTCAAAGCTGATCCCTCCCTCACCAGCAGCCTGGAGTCCCGCAGTGGCAGCAGAGGCAGGCAACAGCCCTGCAGGTCTGGGTGAGGAGGACTGAGTCAGATCAGGGGTTATGCTGACTGCACCTGGAACCCGTGGACCTGCCCCTGGCATGAGGCTGGCAGGGTTGATGGCCAAACTAGCCTGAGAGGACAGAAAAGATTCAAAGATAGATTCTCAGAAATGCTGTTAGGAAAAACAGGAAAACGAATAGATGTTAAGAGTGGGTTATATGGCAAAAAAAAATATCATATTGCAAGATACTACATAAGCTACATAAGGGCCCATCAATCATCAACATCCACCAAAATTATCTACAGGTTACACACCTGGATGAATGTGGATGAAATTTGGTCATATGCACCCTACAGTTATCATCCTCAATCTGACAAACCAGTTTTATGCTAAGTTCAAACACTGTATTAAGATGTACAACTAACTTATAAACACTGTACAATAAAGCACTGCTATTTGTGGAGGAAGCAATTTATCCAGGGAGCTTATAACCATCTGCCAGAAAAACAGTAGTACCACATTTGAAAAAGTGCAAATCTACAAGTTTGATTATACTTTCATTAAATATCTAAAAATAAATTATTTGATATGGAAAAGGGAAGGAAAAAAATAAACATTTAGTACAAAAATATACTTTAATGTCCAATCAGCTGCTTGTTACAGTGAGTAACAGGGCTTTTAACCAGTGTTATATACATACTGAAAAGTGTACTGTGAAATAACTGATTATGATGATGATATTTTGTTGCCATATAGTCCACAATAGATAGTCTGATGCCATAATCAAGATAACTCAAGAAAAAAGGCTTAGAAATACAGATTGTTGCATATTTTAAAACATGCCATACATATGAAGAAATACAATGAAGAGGAACACACACAACAATACAACAGAGGCAAGTGAAGCAAAGATACGTGCAGACGTCCTTATTGCGTGATCTATAGAATGTAAAATACAGCTTTAATGTGTTTAAAGAGAGTTGTGTTAGCCAGATGCCCAAGCTTTGTGTCCTTTTTTTTTTTTTTTTTTTGGATGAAGTTCATTGTAAGTCAAGCCACAATGGAAAAAGTTCTTATAGAGTAACAGGAAGAAACAGGAAGAGAGAATTATTCATTAAAAATTACTTGAAGTTTTCCAATCCTTGATGAAGTTTCTTTGGGTTTTACAGGGCTCACAGGCTTCTGTGCAATCAATAACAAATACATTTTAAAATCATTTGTAATACTTTAATGCATGATTCTAATTACTAAAATAACTTAGTAGGCATATCCATATATTCCACAGAAGATCTGCTTTCTATGGATAATATAATATCATGGTGGGAGCTGGATAAAATCGCAAGAGCATGGAGTAACTGCTAAACATGTCTGTTTCATCAAGCTTGTAAATCATGATATTAGGAGTGTAACAATGCAAAGTGACATGACACATCACGATGCAAAAACATGACAAGTTGCATCGTGGAAATTAGCATTCTATTAATCATGCATCTAATGCAACTTCACTGTTTGAACAGCAGAGGTCCTAATCTGCACAGCCCATAGAGTTAAAATACACTGATCAGCCATAACATTAAAACCAGCTGCCTAATATTGTGTAGGTCCCCCTTGTGCCACCAAAACAGCTCTGAGCCGTCAAGGCATGGACTCCACAAGACCTCTGAAGGTGTGCTGTGGTATCTGGCACCAAGACTTTAGCAGCAGGTCCTTTAAGTTCTGTAGGTTGTGAGGTGGGGCCTCCATGGATCGAACTTGTTTGTCCAGCACATCCCACTGCTGCTCGATGGGATTGAGATCTGGGGAATTTGGAGGCCAAGTCAACACCTTGTACACTTTGTTATGTTCCTCAAACCATTCCTGAACAACTTTTGTAGTGTGGCAGGGTGCATTACCCTGCTAAAAGAGGCCACTGCCATTAGGGAATACCACTGCCATGAAGGGGTGTACTTGGTCTGGAACAGTGTTTAGGTACATTATGTATGTATCAAAGTAACAGCCACATAAATGCCAGGACCTAAGGTGTCCCAGCAGAACATTGTCCAGAGCACCACACTGCCTCCGCCAGCTTGCCTTCTTCCCATGGTGCATCCTGGTGCCATCCTGGTGTCTTCCCCAGGTAAGCAACATACATGTACTCGGCCGTCCACATGATGTAAAAGAAAACGTGATTCATCAGACCAGGCCACCATCTTCCATTGCTCCATGGTCCAGTTCTGATGCTCACTTGCCCATTTTTCCTGCTTCCAACACATCAACTGTGAGAGCTGACTGTTCACATGCTGCCTAATATATCCCACCCCATGACAGGTGCCATTGTAGCAAGATAATCAATGTTATTCACTTCACCTGCCAGTGGTTTTAATGTTAAGGCTGATCGGTGTATATAGACATCACGCTGGTCACATGATCATGTTCTTTTGTGTAAAGCCTGCGCCATTACTGGGAATCATCTGTACTTGTGAAGAGTAGCTTTCAAATGACACCATCCTCGTGGCATTTTAGCTGATTTTGGAGCTGTATTTCCGGTTACAATTACGCCTCAATCGCTGCTACGGAGCTCATTAGGATTCAATTGATCATTTTCCCAAGTCAATAAATAAATTTTAATTTTCCCCCAGATCAATCAATCAATCAATAAATAAATAAATGTATCATTTCTCACAAAAAATTCCAATTAAATTTGTGAGAATTTATTTATTTATTTATTAGATATAGTGAACCTGTCAGTCATTTTATTTACAATATTAAACATCTGTTCATAGCAAATTTTGATTTATTTAGTTTTATACTGACAGATTCAGAAATTTAAAAATGAGTCTTCTCAGTCATAATTTTTCTTCATTAAATTTTGTTCAAAATATACTGAGAATCAAACTGAATTGAATCATGAGCGAAGTCTACTGTCAAACCCCTAGATGATATGCATTGTCTTCATGAAAGGGAATGTTATTCATACCCAAAATTTATACTGAATAATGTGTAAAGAAAAGGTTTTAGTCACATACCTCACTCTTAGCTGACTGTATTGTACTTGCACCTTTGTCGGTTTCTTCAAGTTTAGCCTTACTCGGCTTGTCTGGTACTTTCTAAATGTGGAAATTATATAATGAGAATTATATATGTTCCTAAATCCCCTACTCCTAATATGTTCTTTAAAATATAAGTGTAAAAAGAAACCAACACCAGACTCCATATTTCTTAATAATGTTTATAGAAAGAAATCCAACTGTATTACCGGTGGAGCTTTAGGCTTTGCAGAGCCGAACAGGTCGTCATCATCCTCATCCTCCCCAAACAGTGTAGAGACAGCAGGCTTCACTGAGCTAGGTACAGGTGTCTGGAACCACAACACACCACTATCCTTTATAATCCAGTTTTGCCTTTTCAAACATAAAAGTTCACTAACAGCACAAGAAAGTAATTTCTCATTCAAATTTTTGGACTGCTGTAAAATCATATTTTCAGTAGATCAGAGAAATAATTCTTGTCAAAGTAGTTTAAACTTACTGAGGGTTTAGCAGACGTAGCAAAGAGGTCCACCTCTGGGTCATTGTCTCTTTGCTGCGTCTGGCTGAACAGAAGCTCCTCATCCTGAAACACACCTGTGCTCTTCACAAAAGTTTTAGGCTCCTGAGACTGAAACACAACCAGCATCTCATTATTAACTCTTTGTACGCACATACACAGTAATGTGCACTGGCTGTATTTGTTATGCCTTACATCCACATTAAGTATGTGAAAAATATGAAAAGCAAAGCCATGTCCGGCAGAATTTTGTTGCAGAGAGCGACACTACCATGGTGTGCAAGTTAGAGGTGTGCATCAGGGCTAAAAAGCATCAACAACAGTCCGTTTTTACACTCATGCACGAAGACAGTTCAGACAGGAAGCTTCCAGGATACGACAACACAGTACAACTCAACTCAACATCTTAAATTACAATGGAGACCAATCATGTACATCAGGTTAGCATTTCAAACCTATTGCCCATCAGAAGTGGCACTGCATGGGGAACATCCCAGTCACAACACGTTTTATTCCTGTCGCTGTTCTAATGCGGAGCATTCATGTAGGTTTCATTCACTGGTAATTACTAAATAGCAAATATCTGTACTTCATTTAAAAATGTGATTTTTACCTCTAAACTCTAAACAAAGTTTCATGAAGTTTTTAACCATTGCTGCTACAGTAGGGCTACAATCTGAAATACTGAGCTGATATTCAGTAAAGCTTTTGCTGTATGTTTAATATTTCTGTTCATTAGTGAAGTGACGTGTGGCCAAGTATGGTGACCCATACTCGGAATTTGTGCTCCGCATTTAACCCATCCAAGTGCGCACACACAGTAGTCAACACACACCCGGAGCAGTGGGCAGCCATTTTTGCTGTGCGCCCGGGGAGTAGTTGGGGGTTCGGTGCCTTGCTCAAGGGTCTCACCTCAGTCGTGCTATTGAGGGTGGAAGAGAGCGCTGGTCATTCACTCCCCCCACCTACAATCCCTGCTGGACCTGAGACTCGAACCCACGGGTTACAAGTCCGACTCTCTAACCATTAGGCCATGACTGCCCCCCATTATTTCTCAATATCACATCTGTCAAACACAAACTCGTGCACTGTTTAACTGTCGTATAAAAATGATACTTGATTATGCCACGTAAAAGACATTTTCCTCCTTTCCAATCGGTTAACCAAACATCCCTTCATTAACTGTTATAGATACACTATATGGCCAAAAGTATGTGGACTCCTGACCATCACACCCATATTTGGTTCCTACCCAAACTGTTTCCACAAATTTGGAATTGTACAAGATGTCTCTGTGTGCTGCAGCATTACAGTTTCCTTTCACTGGAACTAAGGGACCCTCGAAGTGGGAAGGAACTCGAGTGGCCTGCACAGAGAAGTGACCTCAACCCCACTGAGCACCTTTGGGATGAACTGGAATGCAGACTGCACCAACATCAGTGCCTGACCTCACTAATGCTCTTGTGACTGAATGAGCACAGATCCCCACAGCCACCCTCCCAAATCTAGTGGAAAGCCTTCCCAGAAGAGTGGAAGCTGTTACAGCTGCAAAGGGGGACTAAATCTGCAATGGGATGTTCAGCTAACACTTATGAGTGTGACAGTGTCTTTTGTGTAACTTTTGGCAATATAGCATATTTAAATATTAAAATTAAACTGAACCCCACATATGCACATAGTTCTAGATAATAAAACCAACCTTTAATGTACTTTTGTCCATATGCTTGGTTGCTGTGGAAAGAGGAGGTATCTCATCATGTTCCTCTTCTTCTTCTTCATCATCATCAAACAGACTAAATGTGTTTTTCTTGGCCTTTTTCTCCTTGGTCTCCATGGGTGGTGGGGTTTCCTTATGCCAGTCAAGATCATCGAGGTCCTCCAGTGCATTCTTGCTCTGTTTCTGTGGCACACACATAAATTGGTTTTAGTTCGATAAAAGAAATTTTTAGCATCAAATACCTGAAAGGGAGGGGCATAGTTTTTATCCTCACTGTCGTGGTTTTGGCTTCGTCTCCTAGCACATTAATTCCTCCAAACAAGCTAACAGCGCCAGCAGGCTTTTTACTCTTGTTAGTCTCCTCAGGGGATGATGCTGGCTGCACAAGCTTCTTGTCTGAAGGCTTTTCCTCAGCTACATTTGCCACTTTCTGTGTCTCCTCTGAGCCAAACAGAGAGGGAGCCTGAGACACAGCAGCAGGCACCTGAAACACACACACACTCATTCAGTTCTCTTCTCTGCTAACCAGTGTGCACTCCGTCAGCTGTTCTAACACAGATAGCTTCTAGAGTGGCATTTCACACTGGCTACTCTGTCTGAAACTAAATGAGTTATACCTCACATGGTTAGTGACTGGCCTGTTGGAATTTAATCAGATTCCTCAGATTCAACTCCTTAAATCTTATGCAAAATCTGCTTCTTACACAGGAGATGCACACTTACAGATTCCATGAACAGCAATAATTAATTGTGAATACAAATTCCACGTGAATAATTTCTGAATAAGAATAAGTCATCAAGTAAATAAAGTCAACAGTGCAGCTAAACTGAAAATATTACTAGTTTGTACATACGTGTTTAATATGAATCTCTTTTTTGTAATTACAAAGCGTACTTTGACTTCCGGAGTTCCTTTGCCTGCAGATGGCTTGAAACCAAACAGTGAACCTTTGTCTTCATCGTCTTCATCCTCGAACAGGAGGGAGACTCTCTGAGGTTTCTTCTGACTGAAAGGACAAATATCAGTCTGCTGTGTTGGTTGGTGCAGGAACTTTCAAACATTCTTTGCATTCTTATTCAGATACGATGTTTCTCTGAGGTTAAAGCCACAGTCAGTGCTATCTGTACCTCTAGTACATTGGTTTACAATAGGCTGCATGGGAAAAGATGTTATCCTTAAAAATCAGTGGAATTTAAGGTTTCTTGTTAAAATAATGTTGATTTAAAGGACACCTTGGCTCCTTTGTGGCTGCAAATAGATCGTCATCATCGTCATCAAACAAGCTATCTTTCTGTGGTGCTTTGCCACTGGGTAGCCTGGAGGGGGCACTAGTACTAGCCTTCATCCCACCACTCTTTACGTCAGGCTTGGCTGGGCTGGGCTGGGAGCTCATCCATTGGTCCTGGGAAATAAACAACGAACACAGATTAGATACATTTAATCCAATGACAACAACTTGGTTAATCATATTCTGCACATAATGAATTCTTTTCCAGTTTTATGGAAAGGTTTGATGTTCTCCATACCTCATCATCACTAAAAAGAGCACTTGATAAAGTTTTCTTGAGTTGGGGCACTGCTGTTTTGACCTGAACTGATTGAGATTTTGGCACAGAGGAAAAGAGATCCTGCGAAATGCAGAAAAAAAGTGATTATTTAAAAGGCCAAAATTCTTGGTCTGGTATTAAACTCTCCTGTTTGTTCCATATCTTCAAGCTAGATCTGCTTACACTCACCTCCTCCTCCTCATCATCAAATATAGAGATCGTAGCCTTGCTTGGTTTGTTCTGCGCTGGGCCTTCTGGTTTTGACTGACTTTTTGGCACAGTAGGGAATATCTTTGGCAAAAGAAGAAACACAAAAAGAAAAACAGGCAGTGTAAAAAGTCACTGTAAATGTGAAAGTATTCACTTTTACAATTCACGATAAAAAAAAAATGTAATAAAAGCATACCTGTGAGTCCTCATCATCAGAGAAAAGACTCTTGCTCTGCACTTTCTCTGTTGTTTTAGGAGCAACTGATGGTTTGACCACAGGAGGGGGCATACTCTTAAAAAAAAAAAAAAAAAAAAAAATTTCCATAAAAAAAAAAAAAAAAATCACCAGCATGGAAAATGAGAAAAAAAATGAGACAGATGTAGAAAGAGAGAAAGTATGGTTTTTATACCTCCTCAGATTTCACAGACTCCTCACTTGTAGAAGGATGACTTTTCTTCAGGCTTTCTGCAAGAAGATTATTTGTGCCAGGCCCAAACATGGAGATGGCACCAGCAGGTAACTGCGTGCAAACAGATTTATCATGCATTTGATTTAATGACTGTGAGTAAAAGTGAGTACAGCTGTTGCACTGTCTGAGCTGTATGTTATCCTCAGGATTAACATTAGGCATGCCTGAGACATGTGCTCACGTTGGGTTTTGCATCCGGTATGACTACTGATCACCAGTTAAATGTTTAGAGCTTTAAACAAGCTGGACTGTGAAGTCAACAAGGAACGTGATGGACAGCCAACAGAAACAGAATATAACTTTCATATGAATGGGTTATCGGCAGGGCAATCAGCAACATGATGCAATAGCCTCATCAAGAAATTTGTGCTGCAATATTCTTAACTACCTTTTTCTCAGGCGGTTGTATCACCTCTTCCTTTTCCACAGCTTTCTTGCTCTGCTGAGCAACTGCAGAACGAGAATCCACACTAAAAATGTCACCATCCTCATCATCATCTTCTTCATCACCTCCAAACAGGTCTGCTGTCATCTTTGGCTTGGCTTTCTCCTGTGCAGCTAAACACAAGATATGATTTTTACTACAGCATCTACTATTTTTGACAAGTAATAATCCTGCGACAGGACTCAGGTGACTCAGGCCTACACCAACTCACCAGACGTGGGTTTTTTGAGCATCTTCCCGCGGAAAAAGTCATCATCATCCTCGTCGTCATCAAAAAGGCCACTTCCTTCCAAGGTCTGTTCTCGAGCTGCCTGCACTTTGGATTTGACATTCTCTTTACTCACTAATGAGTCTGAACCATTTGGTGAGCCAAAGAGACTGTTTTCTGGCAGAAAAACAGAAATATCCCTCACCTGAAGGCTAAACACTTTAATGATAAACCTCAGGTTTTTATGCTTTATTAAAAAAGTAATTTACCTGGGAAAATGGAAACGGCACCTGTGGGTATTCTCTTAGTGTTGACCCTCTCTACAAAAACAAAAGAATATGAAGTTAGAGATTTAGAACACACATAGTTGCAACTTATTAGCTATACATCTTCCAAAAATAAACTGTAGGAGAGGTTGCTCGTGGTAAGGTACCTGTTTTTTGAGATGCTGCTTGCTCCGTCACCTTTTTGGGTGCCTCAGAAAACAGATCACCCTGCAGAAACATAGAGAAACATTCAAAATGTTGGCAATTATATTATTTTGCTACTGCCTTCAGTTGTTAAAACTGTAAAATTTTATTTAGAATTTGAATTTCATTTCCCAAGAAATATTTTTACATTTTATCATCTTGTCCTTTCTGGGTGTTTATTAAATGTGTAATAATCAATAAACAGTATGAACACTTACCTCATCATCATCAAACAGGCCTCTACCTCCACTAAAGAGACCACCCTTTCCTCCAAATGGAGAATATTCATCATCCTCCATTTTTGGAGGCTTGAACATCTCATCATCATCATCTTCCACTGCAACAAAATGGATGTGAAAATGACAGGGTTTATCAAATGATTTGCTCAAGCTACAATAAACAATGAAAGTCATTTGGTGTAAAGATGTCCTTATTGAGAATTTTAAGGAAATAAAATGAAAAGGAAATTAATAATTTGTGTAACAAAAAAGAAAGGTTGCAAGATATGAGAAAGACATTACCAGTTTATATGAAGACTAATTTTCCTGTTAGAAGTATTACAAACATATTAAGCAAACAGTAAGACGTTCTGACTGAGGGAACCTCTCCTGCAGTGTGAATGAAATTACATGTACCCTGTGCCTCTGGCAGTTTCTTTCCTTGGTTTTTCCTCTTGGTGACAGATGTGCCTGATGACAATGCTTGAAAAGAATTACAAACATGCAAATGTAAACAAAACTAAATAAAAACCCCAAATTAAAAACGCTTTAAGTGTGACAAAAAAAAGCTAAGTATCTTATAAATAAAGAATGAATGGAAAGTATATACGTGAACCATGAACTTACACGTACGGTCTGCCTCTGGCTTTTTTGTTGTATCTTTAATTCTTGCAGCCAGTTGATCAGCAAAAGACGCTGGGCCCACGTCATCCTGAAATACAAGCAGAGGCAGAAAATCAGCCCAGACATTTGCTGAGAAATCTAGTTTTAAATAAGTTTAACTGCAATCCTTGATAAGCCCATTTTCGACAATGAAAGCCCACTGCACTGAATTGCGTTCATTCTCTCCTAACAAAACTCAAAGTGACAAAATATTTTTTTGTCAAATACACCCTAATAGCATTATCCATCACATTAGATTTTAAAAACATGAGATGCTAAAAAATTACTATCAAGAAATTTTTCACATGTACCAGTGTCATTTATTCATGCGTGTATGGACAAATGCAAATTATTCACCCTTCTGGCTTCATCTTCATCCTTGTCAGATTCTCCAAATAAGTCAGAATCTTCATTTTCTTCCTCTTCATCAGAACTGACGGGCTTCTATAAAGATCAAAAACATCAAAACAGCTCACAGTATGTTACTAATATTGCCCATCTCATAACTAAGACAAATACACATTTTTTTCCCACTTGCATGCCCTCATAATAATAGCACTGAAAGCAATGAATTGAATACATAAACAGTTCTTACTTTCTTTAAGCTTCCTTGGCTTTCTCCGTCTTGGTCAAAGTCCTCGTCTGAGTGCTGTTAGGATTAGAAATCATCTTATATAGACTAGCCTGATTTTTGTTGGCCGGTACAGAAATTCAAAAACGGCAGAAGGCTATGCTACAATAAATCTAGTCAAACTGCATTCAGCTAGAAAGGAATAGATTAGGGTTAGGGTTACTGTCGCCTCTGGCTTGCTCAGAAGGAATCTAAATTTAACCCCAGATCGTCACAAAGCAACTTTACATCCAGTAAAGCTGTTTTGTGACAGTGTCTATCACTAAAAGCATTATCCAAATAAAATGTAACTGTGTTAAATTGAATAAATGTGTATAATATCCAGTTTTACCTCCTCCTGATCTTTATCCACTTCACTCTCAACAAAACTCTCCCTGTCGCTGTCAATGGACATTTCTGCAAGAGAGAGAGCAACACACAAGCAGTTATTAAAATAAGAGACAAAAGTGTGAATTCAGTTCAGAGAATGGAATGAAAGAAGGCATTAGGAGTACGCCACCATCGCTTGAGAGATCTCCCAGGCCAACGTCATCTTGTTCCATAAAAGCCTGAGATCCAATCAAGTACGGTAGCGGCCTGTCTACGTATAAATCCTGTTAAAAAAATGAGAAAATGCGAATTAAAAACTAATGCTATGTACTGCACTTTGTCAACCCAGAGAAAAGCAGTGTACCTGCATTAGGGCTGCAACAATTAAAGGTAAAATTGATGTAAATTGTTGGCAACAAATTTCATTATTAAAAAGCGGGACTGTTTTATGATGCAAGCATGCTGTGGTGTACTGTGTCATTTCATTTAGACTAAAAAAAAAAAAAAAAAAAGATTCTTCGGAATTGGTGGTCAAAATAGAAAATATGGGAACTCTTTACATTACACTATGCTGCTGGCCTCATGACACAATTTGTGGTTTCATGTGTAATTATGCTTCTGTGGGCAATGTGGGAAAAGTGGAAATGCATTGTGCAGTGGATATAAAAGATCTACATAGCCCTGTTAAAACTGCAGATTTTTGTGATGTAAAAAAAATGAAACCAAGATCAAGCATGTCAGATCCTTTTCCTCCTTTATTGTGATATAGCGACCAACAAAACAGAAAAAGGTCAGACATAATATATCTTGGTTTCATTTTTTAATCACAAAAACCTGCACAGGCATTTTAACAGGAGTGTATAGACTTTTTATATCCACTGTACCTGGCTGAATCCTGTTTATTAACTAGCATGCACGGAATCTAGCTTATCTGGTTTCCTAGCTGTAAAATCACATTTATGGTCATGTATTTTGATCCTTCCTGCCCTATCAGAAAACATTATCTTGTTAAGTTGAAATGGGTTGAAAATGAACATGGCCTCAAATAAATGATTAGCCTGTGAGACAAACGTTTTCTCATTTCAAAACTTACGTCATGAAGCATGGGTGTTACGCAGTGTTGGCCAGCATGTGGCGAAGCTGTTTGAATCAATTAGCTTGTAAGTAGTCAAAACAATTTTTTGACCCAGTAGTGTTGACAAATGCTACATTGTTTAATTTTCTTAATATACACAATATATACTGTATATTTTAATATATCTTGTGTGTCAAGCAATCAGCTCCGCCTCCTGCTGAAGTCGATCCCAAAGAGAATTGATTCATTGATTCCAGGCATTAAAATGTGTTGACTGAAATGTGGAGTCGATGCAAGCAAAATGAATTTAGCATTGGAGTGTTTCGGTTAGCGAGACAGTCAGTAGATATTTATTTTGCCATTATTTTGAATTTGTCTGTCCGAAATTGAACAAATCAGGGCTGTAAATGCAGATAAGGAATACAGTTATGAAAGAAAAGTGTGCTGAACGAGTTAAAAAAAACTGGCCTAGGTGTCTCATTTGGTTGACATTAAGTTACTGACCTGTTATTAAATTAATCCTAGTTAAGAGTTCCGTAGCTGCATTACAGTATTATTAATTTTAAAAAAATGATTGTTTAATCGATCATCAAAATAATCGTTAATGGCAGCCCTAATTTTCACTGAACCCGAGAACTCTCACCTTGGGTTCCAGAATGGGTTCCACTCTGTCAGCTGCCTCCTCATCCTCAGAGTCCGAGTTCCCTACTTTAACATCCAGCTGCTCAAAGGCAGATTCCAGGACCCTCAGACCATAGTTCACTGCCTCCTGGACTTTAGGTATCAGCTCTGCTTCTTTCTGTTCTCGTGTTTTTTCCTTTTAAAGGGACAGAAACAGACAGTGTTAAAGTGATGCATCCAAAACCACCTGTTTTTTTTTTTGGATATTTGTGAGTTTTGTAAACATGCAGTTTAATCCCCCTACGGAAACAGCAATAAGTCCAACTTTGTCTGGAATAGAAATTAAGTTTAGTTAAGACTTAATTAGACATGCACAAATCCCATTTTTCCATTAAATTATCAATATCAGAGCTCTTAGTATTGGCCAGTACACAATAATGATCAAATACTGACATCCTCTTAAGCAACTGAGCCAAAATTTCTGCAAGATTCTGTTGCAAAAGTTAGACCTGCAATAGTGGCACGTTGTGACAGATCTGTGTTGTGTCAGTTAACACCAACCACGCTCACAGTTCAGCACACGTCAGTGGACAGACAGAAAAAAAATGTCAAATCTGATCTGAGAACGGTCCATTTCAGGCCAGTATCAACTTACCCATTTTTGACTGAGCAAAGATTGAACAACTTACACGCATGTTTACTCTAAAACACACACAATAAAGCTTAACACTCAACCACAGACAGTAGCAACAAAATAAAACTGTCATGACATTATAAGAAAAAAAACGGAGATTTCCCAGTATCAGGGTTTCTTTAAAAAGGCTAGAAGTGTACAGACCTGTTCAGGGCGTTTCTCCTGAGCCTCTGTTTTTGGGACTGGCTCCTCAACTTCTTCATCATAAACCCTCTGCGTCATTAAAAAATGACATTTGACATCAACACTGGTTGCTCAAGCACATTACTATCTAATTCAAAATAAAACAATCAATTTCTCAGACGCACATTTTCTATAAATTGTATGTTGGAAAGCATAAGAAAGTCATTAAAGACGGTGTGGAGGCAGCTATCAGTTGCTTTGGTATCCCGAATAAGGCCATCCAACTGTTTTTCGATCTCATGCGTCTTAGACAGCATCCACTGAGAGAAGTCTTGCAGGTAGAGAAAAAGCTGTCGAGGTGAAAAGACATCAGAGTGACAATCACGCATCATGACAAATAACTTCACACTCCAAACATTTCTGTTATTATGTAACATAAATACCCCAGAATCTGCAGCTAAAGACCAATTTGCGCTGTTTTTCCGCATCTCATCCAACGTCCAGGGTCTCTCCCATACCTGCTCGGCCTCACCGTTGCAGTTACTGGGGCCGTTCTCCATGGGTTCTGCCATAGTGATTACCTGTTGCGTTACCAGGACACCATGGTCAATATAAACTGAAACAATACTGATCTCTGAGCAGACTCATGTTTTCATTTTCCTGTCTGAAACATCAGCCATAGTGGAAATACCTACCAACTAGAGTCTGCTGTCATGATGTGAGACTCAGATTTTTCAAAATACAGATTAAAATGCTTTACCTTAGTGTTAAATACTGACAATTTAAAAGATTTTATGAAAAAGTCATTTTAAAAAATATCTTTCTAAAGTCCTTTTGAAATCTGAACTAGTTTTAGATGTGAAGCTTGGGTAATATAATTATTCCCCAGAGTACCCCTATCCAAATCCCCAGCTTACATATAGTATAAAACAAAAGTATGTGGACTCCTGACCAACACACCCATATGTGGTTCTTCCCCAAACTGATGCCATAAAGTTGGAAGCACACAGTTATATAGGATGTCTCTGTATGACGTAGCATTACACTTTCCCTTCACTGGAACTAAGAGGCCCAAATCTGTTCCAGTATAACAATGTCCCTTTGCACAAAGCGAGCTCCATGAAGACATGGTTTGCCAAGAAGAAACTCCAGTGGCCTGAACAGAGCCCTGACCTCAACCCCAGTGAACACCACTGAGATGAACTACAATGCTGACTACATGCCAGGCCTCCTCACCCGACATCAGTGCCTGACCTCACTAATGCTCTTGTGGCTGAATGAGCACAGATCCCCACAGCCACGCTCCGAAATCTAGTGGAAAGCCTTCCCAGAAGAGTGGAGGCTGTTATAAGAACAAAGGGGGATTAAATCTGGAATGGGATGTTCAACAAGCACATACAGTATGGGTGTGATGGTCAGGTGTCCACAAACCTGTATGCACTATCTGAACTGACATGGTAATATCCCAGTTATAAATTATGCCATGGGGAAAAAAGGATTAGGATTTTTCCTTCAGTATGTAGACACTCCAGGAAGCACTCACTAATTTCTATCACCTCCCACTGAAACCAAAACGAAACCAAGTTTAAAACACAGAAGAATAAAATATATAGGACAATAACAAGGACTTTAAATGAGCAAGTTCCCAGCACAGGTATATCCTACATAGAGGTTATGGTCCCGTGACTCACTAGTGATCAAGCGCACTATAATAAACCCTTATAAAGAAGAGCAAAATGATCAGTTTGTATGAAAATAAAGGTTTATATAGTACACATGGAGTTTTTAAGAGTGGCGAGTGAGTTTATGTGCATGGTGAAGACACTCCTATCTCTGTGATTTACAGACACACACACACACACACACACACACACACACACACGATAAACAGTGAATTGCTCAGAATTACTACAAACTTCCTGCAGCAATATTACTTACAGAAATATGTCCAGAAACCTTATCAGATTTGAACTTTTTGTTTCCTTTTTATTTCTCTTACAAAAGGGATTTTCACACAAAGATTTTGCAGTTAATATTTCCTTACATTTTCACCACAGGCTTGTGTGTGTGTTTACTGTGATATTGTTAGACTAGGTTATAGATAGATAGATTCTTTATTGTCATTGCACAGGATACAACGAAATCTCTTCAGTTAAGATAGTAAAGCAACTAAGATACTGCACTAAGGTGATCCGGTAGGATTTGTACATTTTAAATATAACATTACAGTGTGTTTGTTTGTTGAATTGCTATTTTGTCTTATGTACACATTTTTGCAGTTGGGGATAAATATGAAGTAAGAGTCTACAGAAGTGAGTGAGTGTGTGTGTGTGTGTGTGTGTGTGTGTGTGTGTGTGTGTGTGTGTGAGAGTGTGTGTGTAGTGCAAATCACACCATGAGAACTGCAAATCATAACCCTCCTTCAACCAAACAGTGATTAACACTAAAATGAAACCTGGGTTCATCAAAGCTTTAGATTGGACTGATTACAGACCCACCAGTTATTGTGATCAGTGATTTACAGTGTAACTGGACAAGGGCAGAGTGACAGACACACTCATGCTCCTGTGGTGCACTTATTTACCAACACAGACAGTGTGCGATTACACAGAAAAACCATGCATTTACAACATTATGTCCCTAACTCACCACGTGCTTCATTTCTGATCCTAAGATCCTGATTTAAGGCGATTTTAACCGGTCATAGACAACACACAAGTCCATCAGTCAGGAGCTTCAAACGCACGTTAGCAAACTCGGCTAACACTAATTAACGTTAGCCACTTTGTGTAGCGTTAGTGCTATTCAGCTAGTTGTTGAACTGTTAAAAATACACCTTTTTTTTACTTTAACCTGTGTGACTCCAACCAAATCAGAAGCTCTTACCTTCTCGACTTTTAATGTTTGGTATTGTAGCTAACTCTCACCAGCTAGCTCCTTCCTTTCCCTCAACAACATCCCCATGTTTCCCCTGTGTGCAATGCTAACCTAGCTTTCACCAGCTAACACACGCACTGTGTGTCATTCAGCTGCTCCTTAACACAACAGACATGCTCAGTACCTTTGAGGAATTTATTCCGCCCAGATTGTGGTTTTCATAGAAAACAAAAACCTAGTTCAGCCCAGGCGAAAAGGTGGCTGTTGATGATCCGCTGCCTCATTAGTATTCCTCCTGCTCGGCCATGTCCTGTCTGCTACAATCAGCTGACTCCATAGTCACCTGACCTTAGCGAGGCAGTATATTTTCCACCTGTATTCCGACACACCCCCGCTTCCCTCTTGTGCAGCTCGTCCACGAGACGTAGCTGACATCCTGTGTTGTGATTGGTCCGAATTCAGATCACTGACGAGAATATAATGCCTTACTATGTACAACTAACCAATCCCCAGCGACGGAGGCGGGGTTTATCAGAATGCAGGTAGAAAAGAATAATAAAAAAGTTTTCATGAAATAGAAAGGGGAGGAGGTGAGGAGTAGTAGAAAAGAAACAGTGTGAAATTAGTAAAATGTTCAGTTATGGGTTTACTTTTGGCTTGGTACTAATATGTTCCTATGGGATGATTGAGGAGTTGAAGAATGAGTAGCATTCACTAGTGCAGTAGTTATGAGATTTGGGTCAAGTCCATTCATCTTTGGTAGTTCTAGCATAAATATCACCTTTGGTTAATATCACACTTACAAGCTGTGATATGGGGGGCAGTGGGGCACAGTGACTTAGTGGTTAGCATGCTTGCCTCACACCTCCAGGGTTGAGGGTTTGAATCCTGCCTCCTCCCTGTGTGTTCTCCCTGTGCCTTGGGGGTTTCCTCTGGAAGTTGTGATATAAATATATCCCTATTGCTATAACCTTCATTTCCAGTCAATCAAGTAAATAGTTATGGTTTTAAAGCATAAGAAAATTTTTGTTTTTCACAATGCCTTATCAATGCAAGGCATGTGACCTTCATCAGGCTAATTAACAGATTAGCCTTAAATACTCAACTCTTAATATCAACCTGTTAGTTTTTTAAGATTAATGCAGCTGACATGGATACTGGGTAGATCAAAACTAGTTTTTATTTTATTTTTAAAAAGTAATCAGAAAATCAAGAATATCTTGGAATTGATATTGAATTTGTGTGTGTGTGTGTGTGTGTGAGAGAGAGAGAGAGAGAGAGAGAGAGAGAGAGAGAGAGAGAGAGAGAGAGAGAGA
>CM075005.1:17850585-17873802 GCA_037576675.1 Pangasius sanitwongsei
GAGAGAGAGAGAGAGAGAGAGAGAGAGAGAGAGAGAGAGAGAGAGAGAGAGAGAGAGAGAGAGAGAGAGAGAGAGGTGGTGGTGTAGCATGTAGTGTTGCAAACACACAGTTTCAGGGTTCCTAGTTTGATCCTGAGCTCAGGTTAGTGTCTGTGTGGAGTTTGACATGTTCTCCTGGTATCCATGTGGGTTTTCTCTCCAGTTTCCTCCTAAAACATGCCAGTAGGTGGATTGGCTGCTCTAAACTGCCCCAGGTTTGACTCAGTGTGTGAACGTGTGAATGAAGGTGTATTCTCTGGGTCCACCATGGCCCTGACCAGAATAAAGTGCTTACTGAAGATGAATGAATGAACGATTGTTTATGTGATTAATGTATTACCCACAGACGGATGCACAGCAATCACCAGCAGGCTTAGCTATTAAACTCTGCCTTTGATATTAATTACCTAATCAATTAACTATTAAGTAAGTATTCAAGTTTTTGTCATGCCCAAAGAATGTGTAGTAATTAATAATTAACCATATGCTGCATACTACTGCCTGGAAGCAACACCTTATATTGGGGACCACTCCTTATCCCCACTTTTTTGCATTTTTTTCCCATGTGAATTTGTTTTTATCACATCATATAACAAGGTGCAATATGGGGTATTTTATGGGTATAATTTGGGAGAAGGGACTATTTTAAGAAGATTCTACTGCATGGTGCACCAAGAACAGGTTAACTACTGGTAAACTAAAATTATATATATATTTTTTTTTAATTACAGGAATGTCTCTAGAAACGTTTGCTTTGTTTTAAGATTGATGAAAAACGTACATTTCTCAACATTGCCATATGACAACAATGTGCAGTTGTGGTCTTCATTAGCAGATAATTAAAAATACACTTTGGCCCTTTGAGTGCTTACATGTCCAAAGCTGTTCCTATGTTTATTCCATTAAAAGAATAACCAGTATTCACAGGGCATGGACACTTGATGGCACTGTGTAGCCTACGATTTAAGCCTGTGTAGCCTAGATTGTGAAACAATTCCCATTTTAGTGTCCCAAGAGGCATCCCCAATTCTAAACCTAACCGAAACACAGGATATATTATAACTAAAAATGAAATATAGATATTGTTAAAATTTTCACCAGTCAACTTCATCATGTCTATGGACATCTCTAAGTGAGGCCTACGTTTATTAGCATAGTTAGATGGGAAATCATAGTTGTATTACAGATGTTATATAAAATATTAGCTGTATTATATGTTCTTTTACAAAGAATCTGTGAAAAATCAGCTATATGATGTAAATGGTACAGGAAGTGCACTCCAGATATGCAGACTCACTGCCATCCTGTTTAGGATTCTGTCTGGAGACAGATAGTAGATTTTTTTCAGTGCATTTTTTGAGGATCACATGATCTCAAAGCAACTTGTTAGCAGTACTGGCTTTGCATTGTGGATTTTTTTTAATGCCCAACCCCAATAGGTTTCATACAAAGTGCAGACAGCACCTGAGTTTACTTGAAGTGAACACCAAACCACTTTTCAAGAGATATCACTATTTATTCCAAGTTATTATGACAAAAGTGCAACAAGTGGAAAAGCAAATATATATTTAATATATCACCTAATCATAGTATAGCAAGACTGGAAAATCGTAACTGTATTACACATATAATGCAAAACTTTAACTCTATTACAGTATACAGTATGTTCTTTAACAAAGAATATGTGGCAAAAAGAAGCATATGACATAAATGGTGCAGGAAATGCTCTTTTCCTTCAGCACCCCTGCAAACTCTCCAGGTATGCAGACTCAGACAGCAACACTGTTTGGGATTCTGTCTGGAGACAGGTAGTAGTAGGGGAGTTTCTTCCCCTCGTTGCGATTCTTGATGGCTTTGGACAGCTCATCCAGCTTTTCCCGGAAAGCCTCCATGGCTTTCTTCACCGGTTTGTCAATGAAGTGTTCATCGGGATACATGCCTAAGAACAACTAGAAAAAGAAGCACCCACCATTGTCAGTAAAACTGCATTATAGGAGTGAATGTGAAGAGGATGCATGTGTTTTTTTTGGGAGATCTCACCTCATTGTCCTGGAACTGACTAAGAGCCCACACCGCTCCGAGATGCCAGCAGGAGCGACCACGGTCAGGCAAACTATTCACGATGAATTCTATATCCACCTGGCCCTTCTTTGTAGGCGGAGGTTTTCGCATTGTGGGGGGAGAGTTTGGGATCCATGAACACCAGTCATACTGAAATTGTTGTAACATTTGGTTAAGAATTTTGCACTGCAATATTATTGTTCATGTTGTTCATTCAATTATTTATAACCAGTGTTTTGATGTATCATTAATATATTAGTTTTTGATAATCCTTGATATAAATAGATGTTACCTGTCCAAAGTTGATGGCAGCATGTTGTGCAGAAGCTGTGAAGATTATAACAGTCAGGTACTCCACCAGCTGTTCTCGGTTCTGCAATGATTTCGGAAACTCTAAAAAAAAAAAAAGATGAATGTGTTTTAACCAAAACACATTTGTGTGTCCAGTCAGACATGTGTGTCCTCAGACATGATTGGGAACACATAGACACAGAACACAGTTTCTTCATTTTTAAATTTTTTTTTATGAGTGGTTGTGACTTGGAGGAAGTTCTTGCATGATGAAACTCAGGAAACTTCTTTTAGAAGCTTTCAAAAGATCTCGGACATCTGACATCATCACTGACATAGTTAAGCTGACATTTTTTATTTTATTCATTGTATATGTATACTTCTGTTACACATCACATCAGGGTCAGAGACAGGGTTATAAGAAATGTGTCTTTTTAAAGAAAAATATTCAAGAACATGGCAACACAATACAGTGAAAAGCCTGTTCTCACCACAATAGTCAAAATCCTGCATTCCAAAGCTGCAGACATCTTTGATGAATGCCTGTATCTCCTCATCCTCCAGTACCGTTTTGTCACTATCGTAGTATATGTGCACCACATCCGCGACAAAACTGCCAAGAGCCACAAAAAATGAGTTTGTCATCCTAAATTTTATAAAAGATTTTATAGAAGAGTAGATTCTCAGCCAAAAATATTCATTCTTGCTGTTTTCTTTTAACTAACAGAAAATTTTAGTGGATTTATATTTATATTCTCTGAACTTCCCTACTTACCTTTTGATTATCTCCCACACTCTGTTGCCATCATCTCTGTAGTAGTAGTAGGGAAGCTCCTCCTTGCTGTCCATGCCTCGAGCCTTTATGGACTCCGGAAAGCACAAGGACTTATAGGTGAAAGTCTTCATGGCTTTCTGCACTAGCTCTGCATGGCCACCTCCACCTGTACCATTAGCCTGGAGTATGCCCACATACACACATTTAAAGTCAGTGTGGTTCCGAAACACACCACAGGTTCAGAGGAAGAATTGTTTGGTATGGTGTAAAAGTGTACTACAGGGTAAACATACCTTGTCAAAGATTCCACATTCGCAGATAAGTTGCTCGCGTGCTTTTGTATTGATGGCAATTGTGAAACGAATATGTGGCACTAGCAACTGGAAATTTGAAACATGTCTTACAAAAATGTCTTAAAGAACTTTGCACAATGTACATACTCTCATAAGGCTATTTCATGCTTGGCTGATATGTGTATTAGTTTTGCCTCAATAATGCATGACATACAAAGTGTAAAAATGGCACACCTTGTACACTGGATGAACAGCAGGCAACTGCCGGTACATAGCGATGCCAAAAACCTCTGATATCAAATGAGTCCTCAGGAGGTGTGTCACTGTCTGGTGCACATGAAAGTCTGAGGATTTCACCCAGATCTTAGCCAGCAGCCAGTCATACTCATTATCACTAGGCACAAAGATTGGGCTGTCTTCCCCTGCGGTTTGGCTCAACTTTTAAAACATATAGAAACAAGTTATGGCCATGTCATCACAGTCTGCAAATTAAAATGACAATACTAGAAGGAATACATCTTAAACATAACTATGGTACATTTATTACAATTCAGGTTATGTTCAGTAAATAAAAAAAATTATCAGCCACAGAAAAGGCCATGGTAGTCTGGATTTTTTGGTTGTGGATGTGGTCTGGACATTTGATATTACATATTCAATATTCCAGAGTTGAATAGGGGAAGAATTATCCAAAAAAATGCAGTAAGTGCTTCTGTATCATCATTTTTTAAATAATTTGCATATTATTGTTTATATATCCTGGTTGTGGTGGATCAGGAGCCTATTCTGGGAACACTGGATACAAGACAAAAATACAACCATGACAGGGCATAACACACTCATTCACACCTAGGGGCAATTTGGAGTGTCTAATCCACCTACTGAAAAGTTTTTCAGATGTGGGAGGAAACCAAAGTAATCCTGAGGAAACTCATACTTAAACATGTAAATTAAAAAGGTGACAGCAGGCACTTTTTTCCATGTTTAAATTTTTTTCTGTTGGTGTTGTGACATTGGTTTAGGTGCCTTGAAGAATCTTTTCTGTGAGTGAACATTAAATCTTTTTAATCTTAGTTACTTTGCTACAACTGAATTTAAAAAATCTAAATTAACTGTGGTTTATTATCTCTTTCCTGCATCTAAGTTAATTTTTTGATGGCACCAGAAGAACATTTATAATGTAATTGAAATGAGGTTGTAAAAGACATTAAGATCTGCAGGTACTATAGAAAGTATAGCTATATACCTGTATGGCAATTGGCAAAATTTTGTCCTGACTGTTCTTGTACAGTAAGCAAATGGGTGCAGCTAAATACTGCAGGGTACAAGGATCTGTAGCATTAGGCGTGATGTCATCCATAATCTCATAATCTGCAATGAACAGGTTTCCTGCCTGAAAACCACAAAAAACACAATTGCAGATTAAAAATAGATTGCATCAGAGTTGTGTCAGTGTCAATGGTTAGTCACCTTAAGCTCATCTTCCAGAGTGAGGTCTCTTTCCAAGCAGTCTTTCACCATTTCATGCGTGACTGGAAAATTATCTGGTATTTTTGTACACTTCTGGATCATGACAGGATTACAGCCATTTAAGAACTGATATCCAAACATAAAGTCTTCTTTCCAGTGCTGCATCACATACTCTGTCCAAAAGAAGACATGATCAAAGTCATAAAATGTCAAACAGATTGTTATGCTAAACTCACAATCACTCAGTTATATCTTAAAGAACTATGTAGAAATAAACTATGTACTATGTATTGTTTCTCCCAAGTCTTAATATTGGATGAGGATGTAACAGTCTAAATATTCAGACAAAAGAACCTGATATTGTGTTCTTGATCCTCACAAATATCCGCTCAAAATCTGCAAAATCTCCCCAAGAGGACTGGAACATATGCATAAACTGGTTAACACAGAGGTTCTCTATCCTAAAAGAAGAAGAATAGCTGGTTTTAATATTGTTGCTTATCGATGGAGGGAAAACAACATGCTGGTCATTAACATCACATTTGCTTAACTTTCTGTTTTCTTAAACAAGTGAAATTAGATTGCAGTCACTTTCCACTGAACTGATTATATTTTTAATTCAAACGATCAAACATAGAGTAAGGTTCTGACTACAGAGAGAAAACCACTCAGTGGACCACATAACCTCTTTGTGGGTGTCTAACTGCATGCTAGAGTCTTCAGTAGTAAATGATCAATGCGTGCGAATGCTCCACATGTGCTGAAAAACTGCTCTCATGCACAGTTACACTGATGTTTAAAATTATGGGTTTTAAGAAACGTATTAATTGTTGATTAATGTCAGATTCCCAGAAGGTTTATAAGAAACATATACATTTTATTAGGATCCATTGTGTTATTAAGAAACTTATATAAGTTAAGAAGCTTCAGATTCTAAAAGAGCTGACAGAGTCATTTTTAGAGGATATTGTGTAAAGATACAAATGAGAAGTCTGGGAAACAATGCATGTCCTAGGCACGCATGTGTCTGACAATAGACTGTATGTGTTCAGGAGTCTGGCTGCAAAAACTACATGCAAATATTACTTAGAATAGTACTATGGCTGTCTGTTAAACAATCCAGGAATGTTATACCAGTGGGTGTAGGTTAATTTGTAACTAGGAATATAACACTTATAACTAGGAATTATAACACAGAACTCACGCTTTACTGTAGTTGAGGGCGAAATCTATGCCTTTCTCACTGTCAAACTGGATGTCTCGTGGTAGATCTTTATGGGCATTTGCATCAATGCTCATGGGAAAGCCAGGATGCCATTCCTTCCATCTACAATTAGAAGTATTAATAATTATATCTGCATTTAAGCACTGACAAAATAAATGGAAAAAACCTCACATTTTCTAGTGCAAAATTCCAATAGCAATGGTTCACATACTGTAAAACATGGAAATTCAACAAGTAATTGTTTATTCTGCTACATTTTTCATTTTATAGAGCTAAAAAAAAGAAGCCATACATGAAGGCAGACAAAAAGGAAACAACCTCTTATGCTCAGACCATTTGTATTCAGTGTAGCACATACAATAGCTTAAGATCTTAATTTCTAATAAACCTAAAAGTCTTCTGTCTGTTTTCCAGCTCCTTGCGTCTGTGTTGTTTTGCCACTCGGGTTTTGTCATGCTGAGGCAGGCGAGCTGCAAATCACACATGGAGAAAGCACGCAACACATTTTGTTAGGTCTGACTCTCTTTAGAGCAATTAAATCATAGAGATTTAGCAAGCTACACATGTGTAAGATACAACAAAAAGATCCTACCTCTGCCATCTCGAAGTATCACCTCTTTATCGTCCACTACCCAGCGAAAACAGGGGAACTCAATGTAATCTCCAATGGGTGTCTTCACTGTAATGTATTTACAATACCAGTCATCTTGCATCCAGTACTTTTTCTTCTCAATCTTCAGGAGCTCTATGTCACCAAGGTTCTCTGCCACTTTGACATCGTATGAGTCCACCTGGGATTAGACAAACTGGGATTCAACTGACATGCTATAAGATAAGAAAATGTTATGAGTTTATTTTTGTAACAAACCAAATTGGCCCATCATAAGCCCTCCTAGTAGACAGAGTGCAACGCCTAAAATAAACAAGATCATTCTTGTGATATGAATATGGTCAGATTGTAATTAGAGAAAATGACAGTGAAGGTTCTGACTCTTCTTCTCACACTTTAATGCTTAAAGTCCTCCATTTTCGCATTCATCATTTTTATCTTGTTCATTGCATTTTCACCTTATTTACCTTGTCTGTCTACAGTTTAGTGTCCATTTCAGGATGTCTTTGTTATGTCTTTTCCCTATTCTTTTCTCTTCCTGGCCCATGTTTAGTTTATTTTTATTTACTTTTCATCCAGATTGGTACCAATTGGCACCTTTTCCAAAGTTAACATTAAGAGTTTTTCCTGCAGTCACTGAAAATTTTTTTTGAAATTGATGACAGACATCTTACCGCGCCTCGTTCGAAGTCATTATAGAGTGGTTTATCCAGAAGTGTTCTCTCACTGCTGCACTCCGTCCCCACCAGGGTCAGGTAGATGTAGTCGTCGGTGCCAGCAAACCACTGAGTGCCCGTGGCAACAGTCACAGTGTATGAAGGCATCCTGGTCACACAAGCGGACAAGCTTCTGTGTCTCCACAATGAACCCTCTGTAGCCTCTCGCTGAAAGCATTTCCTCTTTTCTACTTCACACACACAGAAGTGTATGTGTGTGCGCACACACTCAAAAATACGTTGCTGATCTACTGAGATAAGACATGCAAATGCTTAAAGGCTATTTCTCAGTGGACCATGTTCCACCCATAATTTAGTCACGTGAAATACAACGAGTATCTGCAATTAATCTAGAAAAATGTTCTATATAAAATTAGAAGCATTCCTGTTTCTCCATTGACTAAGAAATTGTTTAATAATGCCACTAAAAAAAACACACTAAAGCACTGTGGAATCAGAATGATGAGTAATCAGAAACCTTTTTAACTTTCAGAAAAGGAAACCACATAAGGTGCCTTTTCATTTTAGAATTACAGACAGAACAGATCATATTGGATGATACAACATCAAACTATACACTGTACTTCTGCTATTTATTAAACAAGCTACATGATGTGGGATATGTCAAACAAAAAACCACGAACAGTATTTTGTATACACCATATTTACGAGTCAAATGAGCCACTACTTCATGCAGTAGCACTAAACAAAGCCAGAGAGGAAAATGCAAATAGGTGAGGAAAAGCCAGCCTTTGCATATTCTCAAGTTAGGGGGGTATTTTGGCTTGTTAGAATATGATGTCCCTGATATGAAGGTTTAATAAAAAATACCATTGCATTATAAAGAAGCAGGTTTAATGGTTTGGTCAAACAAAACCAACTTTCACAACAAAGAAGTCTTGTATATGGCTGTATTCTTGTTCCATACTCAACCAAGAAGACACACAATCTCTGCAATATATGATGGCATGGCTAATATAATAAATGCAGTATTCCAGTATGCAGAAAAGCAGGATATGGAACAGCATCTGTGAAAGTCTCCTCACTGAGGCCTGATTATATATGAAACTGCATTGGGGATGCTGTCTGTGTAGAGTTTCACATGTTCTACTAGTATCCACTTGGGTTTCCTCTGGGTTCTCCTGTTTCCTCCAATCTCCCAAAAATAAGGTAGTAGGAAGACTAGTGACTCTAAATTGCCCTTTGAATTAGTGCCTGGAGGCTCCCGATTCTCCACGACCCTGACAAGGATTAAAGTAGTTACTGAAAATGAATGAATGATTAAATGTATTGGTGATTAAAGTGTTTACTTCCAGTAGCCTATTATAATATCTGGTATTCTTTGGAACTGACATAACCATCAGAAAGAAATTTTCCATCACCCACACAAGTTCTTAGGCAGGGTGTATGTAAAATAGCTAGTGTTACTGTGGTTTCCCTAATCAGCTGTCAAAGAATGCAAATATTGCCTCCTAACTATGAAAGAAGTTATTCACTATAAGTGAAAAATTTCCATGATATCTTAGTTTTTATTTCACTATTAACTGAACTGTATTTATTAAAATTTCTATTATTAGATTTGTACACATGTAGCAAGTAAGTAGAACTTCACTGAGATGTGTGTGTGTGTGTGTGTGTGTGTGTGTGTGTGTGTGTGTGTGTGAACTGGCTGTTGACCTCCTCTTGAAGAGTTTCAGTGCCAGATATCTGTTTGGAAAACAACATATTATGGGATGATAATAAAGACTATGGTGATGAAGAGTAACTTATTCCAAAGTCCTTTCTTAGTGTTCTGAGGTAAGGTTTGTATGGTTAGGTAAGATTGGCTACCTGGGCTCGTGATTAAGTACTTTTGTGATTAATAAAATATTTGCTTGAGCATATTCAAGGTTTGGTAGTGATCATGCATTTACAGGTGAATTTCCACCACATATTCTTGGTGTCTCTGGGTGGGCTCCAACATCTCAGTGGAGGTGACCATCTGAACTAAGGATCAAAGGCACGTGCAACTTCAAATTGGAGAAGAGTGAGATTTTTCTCAACAACTGAGACACTATCCTGAACTTCAGTGGATACCCCACGGAGTGACAGAGCCATACATTTAATAAGTGAAAATATTTCTTGATCTGCTCAAGTAGAATATTTTGAAAAGGGTCAAATGACCTGCAGTAAATATTGAGGTTTACTGTTAAGTTGCATAGCGTTTTAAACGTCTGGGATGTGTACTGAGTTTGGTATTTTATTTAGTATTTAACTCCAACACTCTTAGTAGACATACTAGGTTATAAAGAGAGAAAAAGAGTGCACAGAGTTGTGAGTGGACAACTCAATCTAAATTGGGGGTTTTCAAGTAAAAAAAAAAAAAAGTGCATGATTACGAGTGATCAGTACGAAGTCGTACTGTTATATTTAACCTTTTGTGGCTGTTTCAAATTTAGACAGGGAGTGAGGGAAGAAACTGTATTTTTATTTCTTTTTCTTTGAACAGGTCAGTTATCTCATTTGTATAATTAGAGGAAATAATAATAATAATAATAATAATATAATAATAATACTTGAAATCATTATCAGGACTTCAAGTAGTAAGAAACGATGTTCTGGTCCTGATAAAGAAATGGAAAAAAGTTGTAGTACCATAGATCATGATCAAAATAAATTAAATCTGGTTGTTCACCATCATCTGCCTATGCTGTGTGTGTGTGATCAACATTAGGTTAATGAAAGCCACAAATTGCCTGCCTCACTTTCAGCTCAAGCTGCTGAGTTGTTTGCACTCAGTAGAGCATGTATTCTAGCTGAAGGCAGGAACTTAACCATGTATACAGTAAGTAATTACGCATTTAGAACATTGCATGACACTGGTGTTATATAAACACAGGGAGTTTCTCACATCTTCAGGCAAACCCTTCGCACACAAGGTCCTGATAATAAACTTGTTAGAGGCTGTTCAGCTTCCCAAATCTGTATGTAAGTGCAGGGCTCACACACGTGACACTGACCCCAGTGACTGACTGGACAGCTTAACAGAGCTTAACAGCCTCTCTTGCAGCAAGCCACTACTAAACAGGAACTGAAACTGTGGAAAGCAAATTGCAGAATGGATTCAATCACGAGCAAATGGCTGGATCATCAGAGCAGACCAGCTATTCCAAAAATAGCTTTTCCGTATTTGGCAAAAAACACCCACGGTGCAGACCATGTATCTAAGGGAGGTGTGGTAGAAATGGTAAATAAATACTGGTACGCACCTGGATTTGGAAGTATTTTCATCTTTTGCAACACAATTTTGCAACAAATGTAATCATATGTCTACAAATGAACATTGGGAAAGTTTCTAACATTCTGCAAAGCGCACACCCCATACCTGATACAGTTATTGTTTAGTGATTGCTGATATGTAATACCCTGAATGTTTTCCATGTAGGAGACAAGATGCAGTTACAGTGGCAAAGCACCTGGTCAGAGAGGTAATCCCCCACTGGAGAATACCTAAAAAAAACTTTCATCAGATAATGGAACCCCATTTGTGAATAAAATAATTACATACTTGTCTGAGAAGCTAAATTTTGATTTGAAACAACTTTGTGCTTACCATCCCCATTCACCTGGGGCAGTGGAAAGATTGAACCAAACTGTCAATCTAAAATTAGCAAAGATCATGACAGGACAGAGTCCACTGGAAGCTTTGACCGGTCTTCCAATGAGATTAACTGCTTCTCTTCCTTTCAGGTCACTGCAGTTTAAGGATCGTTATAGCAGAGGGATGACCAGTTAGTGAAATACATGTGTGACTTGTGCAAAACTGTTGAGTCTGTGCATTCACAAGTGAAAAAGGCTTTACCTGTACCAATTAAAGGGTCTCTACATAATCTGAAAGTTGATGACTGGGTGATAGTGAGAGATCATTGAAGAAAAGCCTGGCACAGTCCATGGTAGTGTGGACGGCGGTGAATCCTTCTGACGCCTCTAACTGCCCTCAGAGTCGCTGAGAAAGACACCTGGATCCACTCCTCCCACTGCCTGAAAGTGAGCCCACCAAATCTCACACCAGGCGTGCCTCTAACTCTAGCAGAGGCAGAAGAGTCTTTCAGGGAGAACAGTGAGGGTCTGGAGTATGAGGAGGCTCTGGACTCGAGAGTAAGAGCAGAAGTCGTCACATGAAAGACATCTCTGAGCAGTCTTGTGAGAAACAACTAATCCACAGATGTTCACAATCTGACCATTATCATTCCATTATCATAATAGACAGAAGAAGAATATGCAAAAATAAGCCTAAGAACTTTATTTTGCATACTGTAAGTTTGGCAATCCTGATAACCTCACTCAGCCTCTATTAAAGTGAACTTTAACGAGTGAGAAAAAGTACATTTACACACGTGATTATAATAGAAGGTCTACTCTATTTGTTCACTGTAAGTGTGATCACATGACTTCTTACATATTAGATAGAGGTATCACTGTGAGGACTGCTAGAGTATCATTCTGAGTTCTCACCTTATATGGTTTAGGTTTGAGGAATCATAGTAAGAAGATTGAGTTGAACTAAAGATAGGATGTCACACCAGTCAAAATACAAAGATGGACAAGGGGAGTAGCAGGACATTCAGTAACTCAGTATCTCAAACTAGCACAGACTCATGAGATAAATTACAATGACATTGATTACCCAGATCTCATTCCTTATCCAGGAGCTTATGATTCCCTAAAAGAAGAGGATGATAAACTGTAAAATAAAGGGTTTAAGAATTGTGATTAAGTACTTTTGTGATTAATAAAATATTTGCTTGAGCATATTCAAGGCTTGGTAGTGATCATGCATTTACAGGTGAATTTCCACCACATTACATGCCATGATGGATATTGTAACACAATAAGTGAAAAATATTACATGTTACAGCAGATGAACATCCCCACAACTTTGCTCAAGTATGCAGGTTTGGGTTGAATGTTGAGGGGGTTAAATTGAATCTATATAAGCTGTGAACAAATGCATTTATGACATCCTGTGGGTTTAACACAGTTTACTTCCTCATTTATACAACGCCTATTTCTTTTGTGCATAATCCTGAGCTTGCTAAGTTTGAGTGAGACACATGATAAGTAACATTAAACATCTGAAAAGATCTGAGTTCAGTAATGATGCTGAAATATCTCTTGGACAATGAATGGCAAATATATTTTAGCTGTATCATAAATAGTGTTCAGTTGGATTGTTATTTGTCCCATTAAGTAAAGCGGGAAGTGGTAGCTCAGTGGTTAAAATGTTGGACTTCTGATTGGACGGTTGTGAGTTCAAATCCTGCCGTTGCTGAGCCCTTGAGCAAGGCCCTTAACCCTCAACTGCTCCGTTGTATAAAATGAGATAATTGTAAGTCGCCCTGGATAAGGGCGTCTGCTAAATGTAAATGTAAATTCCACATACACTCAATGGGTCCATTTTTAGGTGGTGGGAAGTTGCTGCCTCACAGCTTGCCTTGAGCATGAAGTAAGGAAACATGACAAATATGCAGATGTGTATGTGCATGGGAGGCCATGACATTTTACACTCCCCATGTAGTCACGCACTTTTCTGCAGTTCATCAAAAGAAAAAAAAAAAGACTACTTACAAGATGTATGTAAAATAGTGTGCCTACTGTACTTATTGTATTTTACGTCATTGTGCGATAATTGGAGTCCTATTGTTAGAAGAAAACTAGGATGCTAGGATAAGTTTAAGAAATGGTAGGTAGCTGAGGGATAGTTGTAGTGTATTTTGTACATGAAATTAACGGTTGTGGCAAGCTGCATATTTCTGCAGAGATTTTGCAGTATGAAGAGTTTTGTAAAATGTGAATTTGGTAGTAAACAACTATATCCAAAGAAAGGCACACCATTATGCACAAGATTATGTATAATCTCAAAGTACCTTGTCATCAGGGCACACAAAATGCAGTGTCTGAAGTCATCATAATGAGTCATAACTAACCTCACACTCTCTGAGTGTGTGAGGACGGTCCAACTGAAAGTGAAATAGATACCAGGCAGAAGACAGATTTATATAGTATTAAATTATAGTAAACTAGGTCCATGATTATATTTAAACTGATTATCATGAACTTATGTCCTTTCAATCTCAGGGTTGGTCAGCATGTAAAAAGACAGAGGAATCAACATAGCTTTATATATTGGTTGATGATGAACAGTGCTTGCAACCTCCTTCTACAGATAAGAGGACATTTTATTGGTATACTGACACGTAGACCATATCCAAACCAAATGATGCTTTGCAGAAATAGAAATGTACATTTAATAACCACTGCATAAACAACCATTAAATGATAATTTTCACTGATCAGTAGTTCTGTACCAATTAAGTATTTGCCTGATGTGAAATTCCAAATCTTTAATTTCATTTTTTAATCTTGTACAGGTAAATTCCCTCATGATCACATTAATAACATTAAATCTCCTATCAGTCTCTCAATACAAGTGCAACAGTAACAAGACAAACATTTCTCAGAGCAATTCTTCTGAGCACATTATAATGATTTCATTCATGGATATCTAATACAATAAATGAAAGGTGGGACATATACTTCAGAAAATGACATGAAACAAATTATAAATATAAGCATATTATCAATGAATGTTCAATTTGCTCTATATACAAGCTGCGAAAGCTAGTTAAACTTTCATTTTAACGAAGATTAAACAGTCTCTTTCATCTTTCGTTCCATCAGACAGAGCAGCACCTGTCGGTAAAGGCATGTTTATCACATAAAAAATATTAATAAAAAAAAAAACACCATTTAAAATTGTCTTAATGATAACAAATGATAACTGAATCGTGTACAGATAATTCACTGATAGATAGCTGTTTCAGCTTAAGACTGCCATCAAGTGGAAGCAAAAAAAAAAAGCAAAGCACTGAACAGGATGATGACACTAAGCCATCTGCTGTGTTCTACACCTCTGTAAAGATGCTAAAACATATGTTTAACTTAAATAAAATAATAACATTAAAACATATCTCTCAAATGTGCATGGACTATTTTAATTTATCATGCTTTAATAGAAAAGGGGGAATCTACTATTAGATGCTCTCAGAAAGAAATCATCTGGACCAAGACTTATCTGACACATCAGTAGAAATTCTATGAGTAAAATCATATCAGGTTCTACAGCATGCATTTGGGGTACATGGAGAGAATACAGAAAATATATACCATGCCACAGTTAAAGTCACAGAGATCACACTTTTCCCCCATTCTGATGTTTGATGTGAACAATAACTGAAGCTCTTGACCTGTATCTGCATGATTTTATGCATTGTGATGCTGCCAGGTTATCTTGGCTGATTGGATAACCGCATAAATGAGCAGATTTACAAATGTTCCTACTGAAGTGGACGGAGAGTGTATGCCACTATTTAATGCAGTGTATGCTAACGAAAAATAAAGTACTAACTCTGCGTTGACAAGACAATCACAGTTCCCTTTCAGTCATGCTCATGGTAGATTATAGCTTTCACGGACCGACATATAATCAGTATTAAATGTACAGAGCAGCCAGGAAAAATATATGTTTGTGTCACTAGTTTCCTTACACAAGACATAATACAATCTGAACGGTTGAGGTGGATTGTTCAGTGCAACCATTGTGACATTAGCAGATAATTTCCAGTGATCTGTGTTAAATGGTGTTCCCCTGATCCACATGTGGTGTTCCCCTGATCCACATGTGAACTCCCTGTTCTTGGTGTAGAAGTGAGGATACCTGCTCTAGTTCAAGTGCAGGACTTGCTTCATAAACTCATAAGTGGTGAAGGCAACGGCTTGCGATGGTACACAGCGGATGTAGTTGAGAGACAGGCCACGGTACAGTCCCCTTTTAATCCCGTACTGACTGTACACGTGCTTAAGGGTCTTTGTAAGGGACCTAGGCAAAAAAAAAAAAAAAAAAAAGTGTAACCACATATTAGAATTATTAGAAACAACCATCTTTGATGGCCTCATTTAACACTAGTAAATTATTTACTACCACTTGTATATATGATATAAAGAATAAACTCTACTATCACCAAGATAGGGCACAACTATATTTAAAATCAGACAACTTACAGATATTTGTCGGCATCAGGCAGCGCTGCTCCCAGCTGCATTCTCCTCCGGGCAACATCCAGAGGATAGCTAAACAATACATATCAAAAGAGATTATTAAACTACAGGTTTAATAGTTTCAAGTATATCCTTCACACATTTTCATACTTATTAAAATAGTGCAGCTATCAAACAGAATTTTGGTCTCCATTTAAAGCCAGCAAATGGGTGACTCAGACAGAAATCTAAACATAGATCAGAACCTCCTAGTGAGCAGAGCAGAACAGCTTAATGTAACAACAAAAACAAATGATTGGTTTGGAAGGAAAATATTACTCATTCACTAAAACCACTACATCAAGATTATCCCATGTATTCAACAATGGGTGCTTTAATAGAGCAGTTTTAATATTGTAAATATCTAGTTTTTTACTTTTACTACAGCTATGCTGTGTCATGTCCAAATTTAGGTTTTAGGAGCCTGTAGCTGATCAATTATTCCTTTGCAACCATGGCGAGCAGAAAAGCATCAAAGAATGCACAATACATCAAAGGTTTCATGGTTCAGTTTTCTGAGATGCTTTTCTGCTACCAGATGATAGGCCAACAGGATAATTGCATGAATGGGCAGGTGTTCCGAATAAAGTGGCCAGTCAGTGTACAAGATCATGCTGAAAATAATATTCCAATAGTGTAATATCAAAAAACAAAATATCAAGAAAAAACAAACACTTAAAGTTTGCCCTTGCAATCATGGCTTATAAATGAGATTTTTTTGTGGATCATGAAGCGTTAAAAGCCGCTACATATTGATTTTCACTACATTTGTACACATGAATTTAAAAAGTCCTAGGTGTAACTTACGATATGGTTTGAGCGATGGCTCCTGCTACTCCTCCACATAGCAGGTTAACATGTGTCTTCAGAACCAGGACATCAGGATTGTCCAGTGACGGCTTTCCCAGGAGCTCTGGGAAATGAGCCAGTCCCAGACTCTTCAGTGTTCCAAATGTAAAAAAAGAAAATCCTAGAGGAAATCAATGCAATACACACAATTCATATACTGGAAAAGGATAGTATACAGCCAGTAACATCACATTTAAAGTTACAATGAGGCCCTGATTTATTGAAGTTTAACAACTTGACAACATTCGCAAAAACATTCAAGCTGATTTACTAATAGGGTCTATGTTGGAAAGCATCATTGACGAGCACAGTAGTATGCCTTTTGTGTGTTTGCATTAATAATTAAGCAGGACATTCAAAATTGTTTTATTGGCTATGCCCAATGCTTGAGCAATGGTTCTGATCAATTTTCCCTCTTTTATCAGCTTCAAAATGGCTTGATTTTCTCCCATAGACAGCTCTCTGGTCTTCATGTTGGTTTATCCTTTTTAACAACAAATGCAGTCTTTTCAGGCGAAACCCAGGGATCAAACCAAGAGTAGACATTTAGAGCTATTAAACATTTAAACAATCAATCTAACAGGGCACGTCAACAAGAAACACCTGTCAATCACAAGTTCCAATATTTCTGATCATTTGAATAATGGGTGGGTTCAAACAGAAGGTGCCACGTTCTAAGTCGTTTAATACATCTAGATATAAATATCAGGAAATGAAAGCTGAAATTCTGATCTATTGTCTCATATTCATCTTTTGATCTCAAACCCAAATGTCTTCAGTGCATATAAAAACAAAATAATCGGCCTTGCAGTTCCAATACTTTCAGCAGGGACTGTATACCTTAGGAACGGAAAGCACACTGTGTCTACACTACTTTTCGAAGCATCCCACTGACTTCAATCATGTTTTAGTTTCACTTTACTTTTCTGAGAGCTCTCTGATATCTAAACTCGCCGTAGCTATAGAGAACAATTAGTTATTTGCATGTTGTTGGGTCTCTTTGCATGTGACGTCATTTGCACGAGGTTTTAGTATATCATTCACAACACACTCATTTACTGCATGTACAGTTTATCCAATGCACACCAAAATTAGTGCCTAAATCAGGGCCTAGGTTTTAATGAAATGACAACCAATTGAAAAAAGCTTAACCTGCATATGGAGCCATGCCAATGATGGTTGGAATTAAACCACGGTAGAACCCAGGGATACCCCCCTCCTTTGAAGAGAAAGCACAATTAAAAAAAAAAAAGGATATGACAAAACAACTCTCATTCAAATACCACCTTCCTCTTATACCTTCAGGTAGATAGTCTGGAAGGCGTTTCCTATGCCGGTGTAGCGATGCTCCCCGGTCACCTGAAACGCCAGGCGAGCGCGAATAACATCAAGAGGATAAGTGCAAATGACTGCAGTCATTCCTACAGAAGAAGTGCAAACACAGAGAAGCACACTCTGAGTCAGATAATGTCATTAATACGCTCATTTATAACATCTAAAAACTAAGAAAAAAAATGTACGTGGATGGCCAATATTACACACCTGCCATAGAGCCAGCCATTAGCCGATGAACATGCCCAGATATACCAAGCTGTGTTCTAAGGAACTAAAAATACCAAGTAAAATTAAACACACTAACACTGTTAAACAGACACCTTCTTATATAACTGTAGACCTTATACATACATGTGAATAATGTGAAGTACCTGTTTATAGTTGTCAAAGGCCATAAACTGAATGGCTCCGTATGGAAAGATCCTGACCATCATGGCCCCATTTCCTTTGTACAGCCCGAGGAAGCCCTCTTTTTTTGGTACAGCCCTGAGTGTAGCAAACACTCCTACAAAGTGCACAAACATGTACTGTATAGTTTGTTATCAGATTTAAGGTTTACCCTTAAAAGTACAATCCAAATAAATCTATTATCTTGCTCTTATTTGCAATAGGTATTACTTACCCAAGTGTTTGTAATGAGGATTATGAGCCTGAAGTAAAATTTTCACTCTGTCTAGAGGTGCAATAGTGGTCTTGGCACAGCATCCTGCTACACCTATATAAGTGGGAAAAAAAATATGACATGCCATATTTAAATTATGGCCACTTAATCCTGTCACCTCACTGGCTCACAATGGCAGTCAAGGGCAAAATGAGCTTCTCTAAAGGTCATATGAAGGAAACAGCTGCATAAATCTCACGTCACTATCAAAGCATGGGTCATCTTCTAGGCCAAAAACAAAGTCACTCTTAACCCACATGCCTCAGTGGGTTGTCCTAATCTAAATCATGCAATGAAATTTTGCACAATCTAACTTTTACAAGTACAAAAGATAAGCCAGTGTGTCTATAAAGGTGCAACCTTATCAGCCTTTGAAATATTCATAGATCACATAAACTGCAATATGCAAAGGAGCCCTTTGCCAAACCACACTTTTTAGCATCTGCATCAACGTTCAGATGTTCCAGATGAGTGTGGCTGCCTGTGTGGGTGTTTTGATGATTCACACCAATCACACAATCCAGCAAACTGCAGTATTTCTATCTAATACCATGCATGCAATGTCACATCAAAGGATTATCAATATTGCAACTCATGTTGTAATCACAATGTGCAGAAACATAATTACACTAGACATTTTCTCCATGTTATAAAGCCTTATACAATGAGGGCTCACTATGTTGCACTCTATGTGTCACTGAATACACACACACCTGCTTCTCTTGCATAAAATCTTGTACTGCTTGTTCAACCAGAAGATATATTGACCAGCTTTACCTCCCGCTATAAAGGAACGGAGGACGTAGTAGTAGTCCCTTTGCACAGTGTTCCCTCCTGCAATCTGAGACCGACCAGCGGAGGAGACAGACGCCTCGGTTGTCATGCTTAGTGGATCAGCACTCAAGCACAGGCATGTCTTCAGCACAATCTAAAACATAAAAAAACCCATATAAAAAGAATAATAATTATAATAATAATAAAAATAATAATAATAATTATTATTATTATTATTATTATTATTATAACACACTAACTGGTTTGTACAGTTTCATGCAAATTTCTCATTGGATAACGTTGGTACAAACGGTACAAACTTTGTCGCATCTCGGCATCATTAGAATTGCAATATGTTTGTTTTATGATGAGTTGATTATTGCCAATCTTTACTTCTGATAGAAATGACTAGCTAAAGTTTTTTTAGTGACTATGCGCTACATTGTAGTTTTACTTCATTACCATAATGAACCACTGCACTGTTTTAATGGCTGTATTGTAAACCTTATGAATAACCATAATATAATTAACTCTTACATCTTTACACTACTTATTGTAGTGATGCATATTCTTATAAATTCATGTATATTCTCATCAGGTCATGTCATTATGAAGGTTATGCTATACATTACATTATCTAGATCAGGAGTTCTCAAACTTTTTTATAGCCAATGGCTCATATAGCAGTAAAATAAATCGCCAGACCCCCCAGCACAGGTTTATTTCATGATCATTATTTCAATGTGTACAATGTTATTGTTTATTTATTAGAATTATAATTAGAGATTTTATTCCTGAGCTTTTCACTGACGCACATTAGTCAAACTTCAAGTCAGCATTATTTATAGGCTTCTAGTTTTTCAGTTGTTTTGGTGAGGTTTGGATTAAACCCATTTAACTATTCCAGTCTATAATAAGTCAGTAATAAATATAATAACTTCGATCATGCTGGATTGTGATTTCCACCACTGTAACAAGATTAAAAAGTGACTGATCTCCTGGATATGCTTCACTGACCTCTCTCTTTGTACACCACTGATCTAGCTAACCAGATAGTTTCTAGCTAACTAGCTGTCAACAGATCCGGTCAGTAAAGCAAGGGATTAGTGCTGTGATCGGATCTTCAGTGTAGTCTAGAATATTTTTGCTATTTTGCAGGCAGGAACCACGTGTTGTTTTAAAGCATAGAAAGCCCCCGGATATAAAACAAACCTACCCGACAACAATGTCAACTGTCAGTCTAGGTTTTTGGCTCCTGGTGTTTCCTCCGCGGACTTTGCGCCGGTCCTGTGTGATCCTGTGTGATCGTCTACACACGCAGCAGTTCCGGATCACAGATGGTCTCCGTGAAATCTGCGTTACTGCATTTCCCTGCCAAATGTAATGATTAGCCAAATTAGCTAGCTCTTGAGTGACACTGCCAGATTGTGAATCTAGCGCAGTAATGTTACTGGGTTAAAATGTTTTCCATTGTAGACCGTATTGATCAGGTTCAGCCATCCTGATGACCGGGCTTTCCTCATAAGGCCAATTCAGGACATTAGGGACAAACTTCGCACGTGTCTCTTTCACTGGCTATCCGCCTCCGGTGCTCATTATAGGGTGCGTCTCAAATCGATTTCTAGTTCCACAAACTAGGGATCTAAGGATGGATTTGATGGTAGTTTGTGGTTACTATATTCTGTCCTCACAAAGACAAATCACCAAGCCTTTGTAAACGGATTCACATGTTAGAGCAGGGATCACGAAGTGCAGAACTTGGGATGATACAAAATGCGATTCTGCATGTAATCTCAGTGTAAATAGGTGGGTTCTGTGCAGAAAGTATAGGGATATAGTTTCCAATAAATACATATGATCTGTTTATCTAATGTGTCTGATGAACAGTTGGATTGTGTTCATAATATCAGTCTGTTTCGTCAATATAAGGGGCCCCGTTTGAATTTTTATTTGTTTGTTTGTTTGATCTATGGCTGCAAAAGGTTTAAGAAGCCCTGTCTTAGGCTATTGGAGACCTAAAGCCATCCCATAGAAACTATGATGTCATGGCCCTAGGATGAGATTTACATTACGAAAACCTAGAACCTTTTCAATGTCCGAAACACGAGTTGATTCCATACAGAAAAAGACGCCGATTTGAGACACACCCATTACGATCGTTTCTGTCGCATAAATATTACGTCATTGCTAAGCGCAATGGAACGTCACTGTAGCTGGAAGTATGGTTTTAACTATTTTAGTTTAATGATTAAACTGCAATTTAATAATAAAATAATAATATAGTTTATTATTATTATTATTATTATTATTATTGCAAATATTATATTATATAATATTATTGTTTCAGTATTATAACCAGTGTATACAACACAGCGAGCAGTATGACTGGCCATATAAACTAAGTAGCCTAACTAAGAATCTTACTTTATAATTCTATTTTTAAATTGATAATAGCAGCAGACTTATTGGTCTTTGCATTTCACTGCTCATGAAATCTTTGATAACATGTTTTATCATATTTTATCATATTATTGTCATAATTATTCTATATTATTATTTATAATTTAAGCTGCTGCAATCTCTGTTGTAATCCAAATGTTGGCTTCCTGCTGTGTTTACATAATTCCTTCACAATTTAAACATTTAGCTTTTTATGGGTGTGTACAAAATGCTAGTGTTCGATGGAGAGTTATTCATCCCAACAATATCACATCACTGAAAATAAAGAAAAAAGTTAGAGAAGGTACTTTTCTTCCTCCTGATCATGAGATTCAGAAAATTTGGATGCTTCTGGAGGCTACAAGTTTCTGTTAAACATGTGACTTGTAGAATAATTCAGATATTTCATAGGGGTGCATGAATGTGGTGAAATTAAATAACCTATAATGGATGACTCAGTGTATAGCATTGCTGCCTCACAGCTCCAGGGTCCTCGGATTGATCCTGTGTCCGAGTGGGTTTCCACTGAGTTCTTCTGTTTCGTTCCACTGTCATGTCTGTAGGTGGATTAGCCACACTAAACTGCCAGTAGGTGTGGATGAGTGCATGAAAGTGTCTGTGCATGGTGTTCTGCAGTGGACTGGCTTCCCATCTAGGGTGAATTCCCCTGCCTCGCACCTCGGATCCACTGCTACCCTGACCAGGATAAAGTGGTTATGGAAGATGAATGCATGAAAATAATGAAAGTTTCAAGCTTGAGATGTTAAATAAGATAAGTCCTTTTAATTATTATACTTCAACATCAAGTGTAATTGTGGTAGACTGGGATTGGCAAAAAAAATGCTTTTTCTTAGTGCTGTAGAGAGTTTTCTTTTTTATTAATGTTTTAGGTTAATTATCCTGTTTTCTGAAACATGCACATGTACTATATGGCCAAAAGTTTGTGGACACCTGACCATCACGCCCATATGTGCCATTCCAGATTTTGTTCCCCTTTCCTGTTATAGTAACCTCCACTCTTCAGGGAAGGCTTTCCACTAGATTTTGGTGTGTAACTATGGGGATTTGTGCTCATTCAGCCACAGGAGCATTATTGAGTTAAGGCACTGATGTTGAGTGAGGAGGCCTGGGGTGCAGATGATGTTCCAGTTCATCCCAAAAGGTGTTCAGTGGAGTTGAGATCAGGATTTCTTCCACTCCAGTTTTGGCACATCATGTCTTCATGGAGCTCGCTTTGTGCACAGGGGCGTTGTCATGCTGGAACAGGTTTGCGCCTCTTAGTTGCAGTGAAGGGAAATTGTAACACTACAGCATACAGAGACATCCTACACAATTGTGTTCTTCTGACTTTGTGGCTGAAGTTTGGTGAAGACCCACATACTGGTCTACATACAGTACTGTGCAAAAGTCTTAGGCACATGCAAAGAAATGCTGTAGAGCAAAGACGCCTTCAAAAATAATGAAACTAAATGTTTCTACATTAAAAAAATCCTATAAAGAGCAGTAAACAGTAATAAATGAAACAGAGTCAGTATTTAATGTG
>CM075005.1:17873902-17895765 GCA_037576675.1 Pangasius sanitwongsei
AATCAATAATGTAGAAGTCATAAAATAAAAATCTATAACAAAGTTTGTACTAAAAAAAAATAGGGTGCCTAAGACTTAGTACTGTAATTCTGTGCATATAGTGTATGTTTTTGCGAAGGACACCTTGCTTAAGGTTAAGATGTGTGTCTTGACCTTTACATGGCACACGTGTTGGTGGGTGGAGAGGCAGTGTGGAGAGCAGAGGGGGGTTAGAGAGTGAAAATCCACTCCGTGTTTTGTCAGCAGCCGGCGGCGGGCGTTAAAGAGCCGAGCGCTGCCTGAGGCCGGAGGGAGTGGAGCTGCAGTACACGCTCACGTAGAAGTGCACTTTAACACGGTGTTTTACACCGAGACAGCATGGCCGTGTTATGAGTAAAAGTTTCTAGTGGACTTATTGCTGAGTATATAGTAACTCGACCGACTTAGCCAGTTCGCTAAGTGAAAATGCTGAAGGACCAGGCGTCTTTTCCAGGAGTGGAGTATTATTAGCAAGCCAGACGCTGCAACTGTCTCTCCGGTATGCAAAGTATTTAAACTGGCTTTAAAGTGTACGCGCTACTGTAACACCACCACAGAATTAGCCGCTGATTATGAGTATTAGGTCCTTTTTCTGTAATTTTGTATAGAGAGTGGATTTCAGACGGTTTAAAGCCAGAATAATTGTCGTAACTAGACGCTGAGGCGGGCTTTGTAGCGCCAGGAACGGATAAGCAAGTGGCTAAGTGGCTAAAGCTAGTTTAGCCAAGTTAGTAAATGTTCAGCTGGACTAGCTAAGTCTACTTTAATAACTTGTCAGCGTTAACGAGGGATTGGAAACACACATGGACTTTACACAAATTATAATTCTAATAAATGTAAATGATTCCAAATATAATATTGAAAAGTTTTATGAAATGAGTACAGATAACTTTATAAGGACTGTGTATTCTGGCACACTAGGGCGTTAGCTATGGTTAAAGCAGCATTGTTGATATGCTGCATTGCTTACTTTAAAACAACAACAGATTTTTAGATTTAATTTCTTCCACACTTAGGCTATATTTTATAAATGTTGCTGTGTTACATTGTAACTAACAGGCTGAGGAACTTCACACACCGTTTATTACACTAACACTTCAGTGCACCACATAATGACCACTGACTCCAATGATATTACAGTGTAAGGTACATTAAAGTAATAATAATACAAAAATACACAATAATAACACCTTAAAAGTCCAGGACTTGTCAGCAGGTCCATCTTCTATTCCTGACTCTTGTAACTACAGTACCTTATTTACATTAGTTGCACTGTAATTACTTATCATTTATTACAACTATTTATTTATCGTAGGTACTGAGTAGCATGCTTTAAGATAAATAACTGAATAACAAGTACAATAACAAGATATTAGATGAGATAAGAGATTACTAGTATGAGATCATGATATATTTATGTTCTCCACAGACATGCCCAGGTTTTATTGGACTGGACGCTAAATAAGGATGATCAAATTCCATATTTGAAAGATCAAGCTAAAAACTATTGTAACTCCATTTCCCATGTGTGCTGACTCATCTTTTAACCCCTTCACTCTCATGAAGCTTAGCTATGCCTCATACTGTCAAACGACCAAAGAAAGTACACCCCCCAATAAAACAAAATGTTAGAAAGTTGAAATCATTTACTGATAAAAGGCAAGCAGTGACTTCAAGCAATCCCAGGGGGCCAACAAGGTGTACACGGCAACCAGTAACCAGAAAGCCCAAAGCAAAGAAACAAGCAACCAGGGTGGTCCAGGGAAGTGCCATCAGCAAGGTCACCAATAAAGCAGTCCCAGGAAGAGCAAGCAAGACCAATAATACATTTAACATTACAGGATCTATCAGGTGCACACGTAGCTCTCGGACCCAACATGGCCTGTTTGCAGACCTCGCTGGCAGGAGGAGGTCCTTTCGAGGCAGTCAGTTGTCCCAGATTGTCCTGCCGGAAGTGAAGTCTCACAGGAGGGTGGTCACAAAAAAGCCCAACAAAGGCCACGAGACCGGGGAACAGGATACTATGAAAAACCCAGAACTTTGTGACCCCAAAAGTGATGTCCAACAAAACAAGGCACTTGTTCCCAACAGAGGGCATCCCCCCTTTAACCCAGGTTCGGAAGAAACAATAGTGGAGGAGGACAGAGAATCACTTGTTCTCAATGCTGCTAAGGTGGAGGAGGAGAAGGCAGAGGTCACCTCTGAAATGGTAGAAAGTGCAAACAGCCCTGGGCCCATTCAGAACACTGCCAAACCAAGCACTGAGTTCAGTGATTTGCTTGAGAGCCCGTGTGACTCAACCGTTAAAGTGGACTTTGTTTGTACACTTAATACCTCAGACCTGACAGTATCCACGCTTTCAGAGTCACATGATACTGATCCTCAAATAACTCCAAAAGGCTCTTCTCAGCCAGATGTGTTTGTGGTGCCCCCTGTAAATGAATTACTTAAAGAATCAGCAGCACTTCAGCACACTCCAGACCCTACCCAAGTGGCGTACAGTGAGCATCAGTGCACCTTAGACCCGAAAACCAATGATGTGAATGACGTGGATGTGAAAACCAAAGATGCGAATGACAATGATGATGAGATGTACAACAAGAATGAAGGAGCGCTGTCACTCCTCTCATTGAGTGCAGGTTTTTACTGCAGCTCTCTGTCCGGCCTGGACTGTGAGTCACAAACATGTTTCCTAAATAAACTTTTGAGCAGCTCGGAGAGCACCCAGTCCTCTTTTGACACTGAGTCAGAGGCTGGAGGTTCAGGACTGGCTCCAGGACCTGGGGAAGCAGGTGCTTCTTCCCTCCTGGAGGCAGCGTTACACCAGCATTTACCCCAAGTTCAGGAGAGAAGAGACAGAAAGAAAAGGAGGAGATGTGGGGCATGTGTGCCTTGTCTTCGCAAGATCAACTGTGGACAGTGCAGCTGCTGCTTAAACCGAAAGACTGGCCATCAGATCTGTAAGCTCAGGAAATGTGTGGAGCTGAAAAAAAGGCCCTCTCTGATCTCTGCTGGAGAGGTAGGCCACTTGACTTCATTCGTTTAATGTTTCTGTTCCTCAGTGCTCACCATAGTGAAAGTGAAACTCTGTAGTTCCTGACAATAGCAGTTCATAGTGTAGCACAGATCGTAAAGTATTTTCTCCAGATACAGATGTTTTTTCATGCTCTTTAGCTCTCTGGATTTGTCAGTTCAATGCGCAAGAGAGATTTTAATGTGAAAAGCAAAACTCTGGATAATGACTCACATGGGCTTTAACAGAGTGTTGGGCACATTTATTATCTTAGAACAGCTTAAGAATGCCAGCTGTCACATTCTGTGTTTTACGCGGCTGCTCCCCCTGCTGTGACATGAATGGGAGTAGCCAACCACATGAGTCGCTGTCAGCTCAGCACGTGGTGTGAGTGTCTGTTTGTGTGTGTTAGGGAATGATAGGCTTCCGTACGCTAAACTGCCACGATGACGTGTCTCCTTCCTTAGCCCAGAAAGCTGTAGCATGTTTTTAGCTGAAGTGTCACGCTGTGCTGAAATTCAGTGCTGTTCAGAGCATGTCATGTCACGCATTCGCACTGACAAAGTTGCCAAAAGGCAAATGTGAGAATGTTTACTCCCTTTCTTCAGTCAAGGGCCGTCTAGAAAATCGAGGTGCAGAGTTCAGGACAGAACTGCAGTAAATAGGAGCCTGGAATCTCTGTTGCTCTTGTCACTCTTGTCAGCATGAATGTTTATACATTTTCAGAAACGTTGCACATTTGCTGCTGAAATGCAGTGGGATTCGATTTTAAATGAACTATGTATTATATAAATATTGTTGTCATAATCTAATGGAAACATTCATGTCTTTAGTAATACAAAGGAATGTGCTGGTGTCTGCCTGATAGCACAACTTTTGCAGTGGTATATTTAGTCCTTTTGAGATATTAATGCCACGTTGTACAAACACACATACTGGAATATTTATAACATGTTGCAATAAATTCAGTAAATCTTGGTGAGGTCCTAAATTTTACCTACACGAATCACATACATGAATTCTTTATATCATTAAATAGGTTTATTGGAGTATATATATAGGTTTTGGAGATCATTCACTGATCAATGATTAGCAGGCGTCCATTGGAGCTTATGCCTTGCTTAACTTCTCATACTAAAAGCTTTAACTGCTTCATAGACACAGAAGGATAGAGGAATCTGTTCACTGTCTCACATTCTGGATGTCAGAATAAAACATGGAAAATTTCGCTAAAAGCATAGATTCAGGATAGGTGTATGAGGCCATCAAGTATGTGGGCACTATAAAGTTGTAGTAACGCACAATGGATATATTAAAATAAATAAATAAATAAAATTGTGCAGTGATTCGTTGTCATGAAAAACAATGTTCGTATGTGTGGGAGGAGTGTGAGTAAGAGCGACAGTCCCGTGCTTAAATTTGGTGATTTGATCTGTAAGATTGGTGTTAGAGCGAGCAAAAGTACTTTCATTATGTACTATTATTATGATCAAGACAAGGCTAAACACATCGTGGCTTTTGCCTTGACAATTCTTTTGCAATACTGAACAGCATGTTGACTGTGCTAAAACACATCAGATGCTCAGGGTTGTGTGAAGTAATGTAAAGTCAGCATCATAAACAGTTTCAACTACTGGCTAGCTGAGAGTCAGACATTTTATACTGGGCGGTAATATAAAAGGCGCATCTTAGACCTAGTTCACAACAACGCAAATGATTTAGATTTTTTTTTCTTATCTTATTTGCATTTCCATGCACCACTAAAAACTCTTCTTTTCAAGGCTCCCAAGTGGCACAACAGAAAAGTGTTTGCCATGTCTTTGGGAGATCGCAAGTTCAAATCCTGACATTGCCACAGCCATCCGTGGCCAGAAGTGAAGAGTAAAATTGCCCATGCGTTTTGGTTTGCGAGAGATGGCATTATACTTTCTTGCTCGTCAGTCAGAGCGACACTAGCTGATTGTGTCTCTGGGCTCGTGTATACAGAAGAGGGCAGTGCTTTCCTCAGATTGTGTTACGCTCTGACACAGCAGTTCAAAAAGATGTGGAGGTTGGTTTCACCTATCTCATTGTAGTGTGATCGGGGACGTCACATCTTTTCCGCATCTCTTCACATATGCTATCCAAAGATTTAAGGATAAATCTACAACTGGATTGCTATTACAATTCCAAGATGGTGAAACTTATTACAGTGCTCTTTTCTGTATTTGGTATTTAGGAGTGTGAGATGAAGCTAGTGACTCCATGCAGGGTAATCAGGATCAGCCTGTCTCCACACCTACACCAGCTCAGTCACTTGCCAGGTCTTAACTGACAAACAATCCATTCAGGTAGCCAAACAGGATGAGGATCGTCCCTGACAACCGACTGTGTGCAAACCAAATGTGTAACGAAGCTGAACTGTAGATTGTATGGCTGCACAATATGGAGCAAAATAGCTTAGTTGAAATTCTACTGCAGCATATAGCATTCATGATATGCCATGCAGTAAACAAACAGGTAGGTGATGTGTAGGCTAAACTGTATATTTATGCTATACTATACTGTATGGCCAAAAGTATGTGGATACCTGACCATCACACCCATGTGCTTTTTGAACATGAATATTCATTTATTCAGTCATTCATTCATACATTTTAAGTAAACTTTTTTATCCTGGTCAGGATCTCTCTTGATCTTGAGCCTATCTTGGAAATACTGGATGCACGGTGTGAATACACACAGGAAGGGACGCCAGTCCATCAGATGGCACCATGCGCACACACACATCTGCTATGTCAGTTCACATTTTCTATATCCTAGTTTTTTTTTAGGTTTAAAGGCCAGTACTTGATTTAAAGGGGATAGTCTAGACACAGCAGGAGGAGAACTGGTGCTTTTAATAATATGAATGGGAATGTCAGCACCTTTGCAGTACAACTTTTACTGTTAGAGTTTCTCTGTGGAGATACTAACCTATTCTTTAAACTTACTTATTTGGACTTCTGTTGCCAACTGAGTACAGCCCAGCGTATGCAGTGCCAAAGGGAAAACCCACACTGCAGCAGTAACTGCAATGCTTTTGGGGATTCCTTGCGTAGACTGAGCAAATGCTTAGTAGCAACAGCGAGGCTACAATGACACATAATTCATGCAGCAAACATGTCCATAATATTCAGAGACTTTTACAGCCAAGTAAGATGAATACAGCAAACGAGAGGGTGCGTTGATTTATTTGTTCCAGGAGCGTTCTACATTGTGCAACATGCCAACCATCCAAAAGATGACAGCGGCTCTTGGCGCTAAACTATTTTCTGCTTTTCATAAAATTTTCTTTCTTTCTTTCTTACTTCACTTGTTTACTGAGACTGCACTGCTGACTTGCTACCACTGAGCTAAAATGCCATGTGTAGCTTGTAATAGCTGTAATTTAGTACTTGCCATACCATCACCTACAATTTTGTCCTGTTGTCATAATAAACACAGCATGTGTGTTTGTTTCCACTGTATGTATTCTGCAAACTTGTTTTCTTTTGTCCAAATGACTAAAGAAAGCTGTGCTCATAGTCAAATGCAACAATCTTGGAGATTTACCATTTATTAATTTCCAGTTCACCAGCTCTGTGATTATGTGGCATTCGTTTTTCATTCTGTGGCTTTATCGAGTAATAGGAGGAAAATTCTGGTCAGTGGGTACTGCAGCGAGCCAACTCGGCCAGTCTGGCTATACACTGTTCGCTCCCTTATGACTTTATGTAGTGTTTTAGTAGTTGTAGTGCCACAGTGATGGAGCTACTATAGTTTGCATTGTAAATGTAGCAGGGCTTTGCTTGGCCATGTACGGAGAGGAGGGAAATCAGGTGAAGTCAAAGGTGAAGTCTAAAACAGAATGAATGTCACTAGAATGTCACAACAAACCTGATACATGGTTCTGATCTATCACAACACATAATCAGCAATGTGCAAAAATGGGCAGCATATATATATATATATATATATATACATACATCTGCTCATACATGCAGTTCTGTAATAGCGAATTATTATATTTATGGCAGCTGCACAATGGATAAAATAATGTAGATAGAGATTCGGAGCTTCAGCTAATGATCCCCATCAGAGAGGGGAGAAAAAAATCTGATCTCAGTGACCTTGGCATAGTTGTTAGTGCTAGGCTAGTTTGAGTATTTCAGAAACTACCTTGAGGTGGATGGGCCACAACAGCCAAGCACAGGAATCTGAAGCTACAATGGGCACAGGCTCACCCAGACTAGTGGAAGATGAGCAGAACTGGTCTTTTAATAATCTTCAGTGAGTGCCATCAATTGCATACTATAATTTTATTTAATTTCAAGTTTCTTGCCATCACTTCTTTCCTGACACCATTTGATAAATGTCAGAAATGTCCTATTATGGTAAATATTGCTTCACATTTTAATGTAAAATAATCTGTCCACAATCTCAGGTCATAAACATATTAGTTGGATGTCATGAAGTTGGGAGGATCTCCACTATGCTGTGATGCAGCAGATGATGTTATTTCACTTCACATGTAGTTTTGCACCTCCAGTTCCATAACCATAAAACAAGGTTTTTCCATTTGAATTTAGAGCATTTCTGCATTTACACTATAGCCGTGCTCTTGTTGATGGTAGGCTAAAATTCCAAGACTGTATGCACTGACACTGCTATGCTTACACTGACAAAAATCAATTATAGAGGATTGTAAATAGTCAGTTTAGTAGCAAGCTGCCTGTCTTGGAGGTGTTTGTGTCTTATTAAAGTTCACTGCAGTTTTTCATAATCAGCTACATTTCTTCCAGTGATCATGAGCCTGTGCATTCAACAGTCTAAGTTCAAGCTCGTGTGTAACAGTGTGTCAAACCAACATACAAATACCCTGGTGCACTGTTGATAACCAAAACACACACACACACATACACATTTGTCTTACTATCCTTGTCAAGTCCTTCCATTGACATAATTATGCAGCTAATTAATGCTGTGACTGCACCTAAATATAGCCCTACCCTTAACCTTAGTGACCCAAAAGAAACCTTTTAGGCTCTTCTGGTTTTTTAAATAAAAGTTGGAATTTTTTGTAAAAGAAGCAGTTCTTCTCGTTGGGACCTTTCAACATCAAAACTATTAGCTATCCCTATCCTTGTGGTGACATTTAGGCCCCACTAAGATGCCCATGAAGAAAAGCATGCCCAAGCATGTACACACACACACACACACACACACACACACACACACACCCACACACACTGCTGCTGAACTCATTCAACCCTTTATGGCATTGCTATAGTTCAGGCATGGAAGGAAGTCTGTCTTGTATAAAGTAAGCTTGTGGGAGCCTCCACCCTGCCACTACAGCACATGGAAATGCCTGACACTCAGGGCTATGATACTGTGTTTGTGTTTATAGCTTGGTTTGTTTAGGACATATAACGGATTAGTATGAATTTTTTTAATATGCTTAAAGTGAAATGTGACAGATTTCACAAGAAACACAAAAACTGAAAAAGATAGTGTGGGTTGCTCATACTGTGAGTGTGTGTCAGACTGTGAGGTGTGGGCATGGCCGCTAGGAGGCTGAGATGCCAGAAAGGATTCGTGAGAATCGTGAAGCATGAAAATGTGAGGAGGCAGCACTCACTGGCAAAACTACTGTAACATCTTTTCTCCTGTCTGCCTACCACTGCTCTTACCAACCTCCACACCCGGTAGTTACCCACAAATGAAAACACCAACCACATGATGTTCTGTAGTGGATATCACAACACATTTTATCCCTATGAATGCTGTAATGATTGTAGCTAAAGGTATTTTTTCTGGGTCCAAGTTATCTAGACATTTGAGTATCTACACAGTTTTGCATAAAAACTGGAATCCAGTGTGTAGAGCAGTGAAAAAAAAAAAGTAGGAGCATTTGGAAAGGCTTTTCACAATGTGGGATCTGCAAAAATTGTTTGAAATATGATTAATAGGATATAGTGCCTAGTACTCCACCCTGACACACACACACACACACACACACAGAGATGTGGTTTATGTTTTCAATTTAAAATGGCCTATTTTTCATTTTACCAACACTAAAAATGATTTTCCTTATTATATGTGTGAAACAAAAACGAGGTGAAACAAAAACGTTTGCAGATGTGAACCAAAAAATGTTGTAATGTTACTGTGGTAATGTTACTAGGCTATATCTTATCTATATGTTCTCTGTCTCATACTCCTAGTCCCACCTTTCACTATGAAAAATTTATGTATTTAACGGGCACGACATTGCGACAAAGATGGATTCCAAGCGCGGGAAGTTTGATCATATCCGCTGAAAAATCCGAATCGTGAGACACACACGTAATGGAAAAAACAGGCACCATAGTCCGCAGCAGGTAAACAGTCCAATCCGTGAAAACAAAGCCAAACTGGTAATCCAATAAACAGTAGTCGCAAACCAGAAACGCAATAGTCGAGACGGGTAACACAGTGGAGAGGCGCTCAGTAAGACAGTGCTAAGAGAGGGCTCCCTCTGGTGGTTGGCTGAATGGGTCTCAGCCAACTCTGTTACAATGTATCAGATATCGTTCCCAATAAAGTGCTCAGTGAGTGTATATGCATAATCTTCCCTTAATCTACACATCTCGTGTTCTAAATTTCAACTTTATGCTGTACGATAACTTAAACTCTTAAACATGTTAGTTACTGAATATAGATGAATGAACATATCTCTGTCTTTTTGGCCACAGTTTGAACATTGGTTAATGTTAGCCTTCTTATTGAAGGAATAGTTTAGTCTTTCATTGTATTTTAAGCTCATACAGTGGTTCTGAAATTGATTCATGGAGGTCTAGGATGTTTCTAAGAACTTTATGCTATTTGCTCTTAAAATGATCAATAAGGCAACAGGCAGTAATGGTGATTGGCTAATTTGGCTCAAAAGTAGAAGCCATTTCATAGTTGAACCAATAGTTTCTTTTTTTTCTTCTCTGCTATTACAGAAGTGATTGGTCTCACTTTATATTAGGCGTCCCTGGTGATTTTAGTTACATATACACTGCAATATGCAGCTATAATGTCACTACTGAGGATGCGTGCCATGGCGAAGTGATGAAAAGCAGATACATTAAACAGTCCTTCAAAACCGTCATTTTCGAAAGGCATAACTGATAGACCGTTCCTCTCTCCTGAGATTTTTTGCACCGGCGAGTTAACGTAGGTCAAGTGTAAATATGAACATTACATTTAGGAATAATAAACTACAACTAAAAGGAATAAACAGATAAAAGAAGCTCTTTTAAGTAGGATTTATATTATACTACTATTTCAGGTAACTGCCCATAGCTTGTGGGGGGAAAAAATAGCTTTGAAAGTGTGTGTTCCAAATGGCTGTTACTTTTAACCTTTACAAAGAATTCTCACTGCAAAGGGTGTAGCCTTCTTAGGGAGTAGGGCATAGTCATGATAATCCCAGAATGCCAGTAGCAGCTAGTATCTGCATACTAGCCACACAGGAACTGTCCATTTATTTTAAAGTGTAACTTTTTAGAGAGCCATTTTTTGTATAGTTAGTATATAAGGACTGTCAAATTACAGACTGGTGTTAATCTTTTTGATTCTGCTGGGTTAGTATGTTACCACACAATTACGGTTTACAGGGATTATATAAAAGTTAGAAAACGTCAAGATGCACAAAACTGAAGTTGATGCACATGTTTATTTACATAATATATACTGCTGTAATCCATCTGTGTCAGTGTACACACCGTCAGTATTTACATTATAGCTACCTGTATTGTTCATGTGTAACTACACAGGTATTAGATAAACTTAGTTTAAAGTAGAACCTTTGGTGTTCCTGTGTCACTCCACACACACACACACACACACACGCATAAAACACAGAGCCATACACTCTCTACATTTCCACCACTCAGGGAACCTGTGGGCTGGATGACTGGGGTCTCAGTCCAGTGCCGCTCACAGGCTCCACACTCTGCCCTTCAGAAGACAATGGTTGGTGATGTCCTTATCAAGGGCTTCATTGATCTTTCAATCATGTATGATTTTGGGCAATCAGCCTGATTCAAAAGAAAAATTCAAGTGAAGCAAAACAAGGAACTAATTAGACTGCAGATTGGAAAAATAATGACTTTGTTACTTAATAGGTGTCTTAATTTTGAGTGATGGAAATGTGACACGTTTCTTCTTTCTTCATGTTAGAAGGTTTTCAGGCCTATTAAGTTAATCATATTGACTTGGTTTGCTGTTCCTGCTGTCTGGGGGCTTATTCATTGCGTGGGTTCATGCATGGAGTCATGCTTTCCAAATCTGTCACCATTAATGCAAGTGTTGGAACTTTCCACCATTTCTACATCCCACTTGCACCTGAATATGTTGTGATAGGGCATGGTGTAGAGGGATGGGGCAAGCACCCCCAACCATCTAACTCATTAGTTGTTAGTAAGGGATAGTTTGCCAACACGCTGAAAAGAGCATGATTAATGCTGGCACTGCTTGTGACTAATGACGGTTGGTCAGCTTGTTAAAGCTCGGCATATGGGACAATTTAAGAGTAAGCCAATAGGAGAGAGAGGTGGAAGAGATGCAACTCCAGGCATCATTATCAAAACGATCTAATGCTTCCCTTGATATGTATCACATGTTCAGAGCAGTGACATGACAAATGTTTGGGCATTTGTTTTTATACCAGTGACACAGGGGAATATACTGCATATATTTTTAAAAAACCCAAAAAGCCAACTTCAGCATGGATTCTACAAGAAAGCTTGTTGGGCAAACATTAACCTTTTGTACAGTAAAGTGAGGATTAAAGTGAGAATTTTCTGAAACAGGGTTTATTTAAAAGCAGATAAAGCAAGAGCTTTCACAAGTGGGCACATCCAACACATACAAAAGATCATTATTCAACCAGATTAAATTTAGCATTATTACTCACAAATAGCATCAGCTGGGTTTTCTGCAGTCAGAGATTACCTCATCGGGTTCACGCTGCAGTCTTCCTATCCGAGAGGATCTCACGAGCTCTATTATTCGGCAACTGTGGCGTCTTTCTGAAGGCTGCTGATTCACTGCACGACCCAGAGCTCTGCTAACGACCGCACTCGTCATCGCTGAACGCACGATGACAATAGCTGGGGTGAGGGAGGGTGAGGGGGACACATGCTCACAGATCATGGGAGTATACAAAGTTTCAGAAAAGTAGAAGCAAAGTTTAAATAGAGTGGGTTTGCTTAAATGTGTGTGAAGTGTATCATATGTAGACAGCAGACCTTGTCTGACTAGTTCACATGATAAAATCTGTCACTCCACGTTGACTCAATGTCATTTCACAACAATTCAGCATGTGATCAAGCATGAAAGCCAATCTGTCTCCACACCTTCTATGCCAGGTATGCTCTTATCTCCTAATGTAATCATGCATTTAAATGAGTGCTCAGTTCTTATGGAGTGCATTATAAACTCTCATTTTTATGGTATACATTCGCCTGTGATGATAAGACTAAGTGTGTGCACTACATTAGAAATGGCTTGCTTAAGTTGCCAGCAGTGACACTCACGGCATTTGTGATGCTCTGTAACTAAGGAGTTGCGTTTACATTGTTTGCTGTAATAATGTAACAGTTAAACAATTAAACATGTTTCCTTGTGGTTTCTGAATGCGCCAATGGGTGTAAATGGCATTGTGTACTTAAGACAGGTTTGACAGTGGAAAGGATGGAAAGAGGACTCACAACAGCGAAATACACTTCTCATGGGAGAGAGAGCAGATGTGCCCTCTGAGGTGCCTTATATATTTGTGCCCTGAGAGACTGGCAGACCTTGCTTTAGTGTTACTTTGAGGAAATATTAGTTACTACTTATAGAATAAAGTCTTTTTTTTTTGTAATTCCATATAGATATGTGATTAATGACAATGAGTGCAGATAAATCTATATATGTGGTTTACAGCTATATTTTAGCCATGTAGAACAACCTGTTCCCACTCGAAAGCATAGCTCCCCTTGCTGCTTTGCGCTCCAGTCCAGCACTGCAGTTGTCCACCCCACAGCTTGTCTCTTGCCCTCGTGCGTACTTGTAGAGTAAGTGCCCACATAGGGGATCCTTTGTTTAGGAGGGTCTAGGCATGGCCGATGATTTACAAGCTGCTAAAGTCTCCACGCGATTGGCTGCCTGTGCTGTGTGTGCGTCGGTCAGAGGCATGCGTCAGGCGTCTGCGGCAGTGTGTAGCTGTTTCGCTCTGTGCTGATCATGCAAACCTGGGCAGCTCACTTCTCATCGACCACTACAGCCACTTATTCTTCTAAATCCAAGGGAGGCAAGATGGCTACCTTTTAGGATTATGTTGCCTAAAATCGAGGGCTTGCCCCTGAGGAGCGACAAGGTATACCACTGGCTTTTTTACAGCTATTGTCTCAAGGAGACAGAGGTGTTATGACTGTGGGTCTGCTCATTTGCTTTGTGTATCTGACTGTGTTTTGTTCTTATTCCTGCATCAGTAATGTGTGATGTTTTATGTTTTGATTCTTCTTTTCAGGTGAGGTGCAAAGATCTTTCCAAACCACAGAAAACGAACCGAGTCTCCAAGGTAACGGACACCCACTTTTTGTGTCTTTTAGCTATATGAATGTTTTCTCTTTCTTTTTTTTTAAATTAAGTATGGTTTTGGCACCTGCCACTCTTTTCATTGAGGAATGCTGCATTTGTAATCAGCATGTAGCTATGTTTATGCTGCCTGGCTGGCAGGAGTGAGCATAAGATATTTCATCTGTGCTCTGTTTAGTCTGTTTTCTATTGAGTTAAGCGAAGTTGTGAGACAGGAAAGGAGTGCTGTATGAATGAAGCCACCACAAGCAGCTTCAGAGAAACTCTCACCAGGAAGGAAGCATGCTTTTTTAGAAGTCATGTTGCAGTAAAGGCTCAATAGTCTGAAATTGTGCACGCGGCACAGTTTTGGTAAATTACTCTTTTGTGGGTTTAGAGAGGGCTAGGGGAGCATCACGACACTTGTTAGTCGTGTCAAGTTAGGAGCAAATCCTTCTTTTTTTCAGATTTCAGAATTGTAACTTGAAATCTAGACCACAGGTGTAAATCTGTGACCTACTTGTTGTGTCTTTGATTCTAAAAATGTTAATTGTGAATCTTTGTTTAGTGATGTAAGAAATTGAAAGATTAAAGAGAATGTGTTATTTAGGTTGCATTAGCTTTCTTCTTTTTTTTTTCTTTCTAATGGAGTATTATATTGTCTTCTTTCTTTGGTAAATGGGAGATTTCGTCAGTGTGTGTAGTTAGTGAGATGCAAAAGATGAGAAGTCTCTCCTCTGTGTTTGGGTTGGACACGCCCACTCTGCTCTAACTTTCCCTGGTAACGCTTCCTTAGGGAGGCTTCTTAGAATTCTGTAGGCAATACGTGCTCTGTTGCTAGGGGTGTGCGTGGGGGGTGTGTGTCGTTTGTCGTGTCTATGGTGTGTGTGTGTTTGTGTGTGTGTGTGTGTGAACAGGGTTGTTTTTACCCTGAAAAGGAGTCAAGTGTGACTTTCTGGGTTTTCAGGGCTTCAGACACAACAAACGAGAAACAAAGAAGCCGAGATGTCTGACGTGCTGTGAATGAGCAAATCATCTCCTTTATGCCAAGTGATCTGAACAAGCACTATTTGTGTTTTTACAGTAAACAAGAACACTTGATAAAATTAGTTATTTCAATTTAAATTCTGCTCTAAGCACATAAGAAGAGACAGGATGGGGTCAGAAATGATCACAGTTTTCAGTTTTAATTTCTGTGTCATGATCAGCAAGGTTCAAATCACTAAGATTTCAGGTTACTAATTTACTATAGACATCAGGTTAACGCAAATGAACAGCAGGAAATTGAAAGCATACGTTATTACATACTGATTATTGCCCTTGTGAATTTTATTTGCAGTTGCTTTCTTCTTCTTCTTCTTCTTCTTCTTAATTTTTAGAAAAGGAAAGCACTAGGCTTGGCTTAAGTGTCAAAAATAAAGTACACCAGAGTATTTGGATATTTTCTGTACAGACTACTAATATGCACATATTAGCTGTGATAATATGAAGCAAAAATTGTTTAAAGTTTCTTTCAGCACTCTTTGTGCAATTGACAGATATGTCATACACACTGACTTCAGAGAGGTGCATGTGAATATGCACAGCTCAGCAGATTTCCACCAGAGTTCACGAGGTGCATGGTCATTTAAAGTTCAGATGTGTTCAACCTTCATAGTACACTCTAAAAGCAATTCTCCACATGGCAAGTAGGACAGCCAGTGCACACATCTGTTTATTGATTGCTGCAAGTGCGAGTGTAGCACATACACGAACATTCTGAAAGTTGCTATCTGAATGGAGTGGGGAATGGGAAATAATCTTCCTTCACACAGGACAGTGTGTATGTAAAGTAGGCTAGGAGTTTTATTGTCAGATCCTATTATTATTGGTAAAGCCAGCTGAACCCATTATTTAAAAAACTGTTCCAACTGTCCTTCAAGAGAAAGGATTTGCAGTTTTTGCAGCTATACAAGCAGTCCCCTCTCAACTGGAAAAGCCTATGACTTTGTAGCCTATACTGAATACTTGCATGTGTTTCGTTTTGTTTTTTTAGCTACTGTTAGCCACAGTTTGGATGTTGCATATATACATAACATATTGCTAATGATAATGCGTTTGTTTTTGTGTATTTATATTTGGTGTATATTGTAATACCCTTTTATTTTTAAGATATCCGTTCTTGCAGTGGAAAGGATTCTGGGCCTGTGTTTGACAAATCTGAAAAGTGCAATTTACAAACTATGGGCCGTATCAAATCCTTCTTGTATACAAGAAGGTGGCCATCCTGCCAATTCTTTCTAGGCACTTATTTTTAGTCATACAAGACCAGACCAAGGGAGAAACTGAAACAGATTGACAAAATTATGTTTCAAAAACGGATTCAAAACAACGATTAAAATCTGACAAAACTGTAAATAGTGTGGTCTTTGGCTCAAATAATATGAAAGAACATGTAATTCAGGTTGCTCTAGCTACTGTGACTGCATGTTTCTCCGTAACTATTGAAGCAAAAGACCTGTATGTGTACATGTGTCAATGTAAGACTTGATAGGCTAGGTGGTTTCTGCTAGGGTCTTTACTAACAATGTAATTGGCTCTTTTTATTGGTGAGGCGGGACTTATGTAATTCAGCTGCAATGTTGAGTGGTACACATTACCCCATTTGTGGGCTGTTTCTACTCAAATTGAAAACAAAGGCAAAAGCAAAAGTGCATCTGTTGACTCTGATCTTGGATTTAAGTCCATTGACTTGAATGAGGAGCAGAATTAAATTGAATGCCACTCTCTGACAATTTGTTGTAACTAATCTTGTTGTCACAGGTCGTGCATCATTCCTACCTAGGCTCCACAGATCCTGCCATTCGTGGTACAAATTATTAAAATACGTCTAGTTTAATATGCAAAAGGTAAACTGCCTTTTTAGAGTGAAGAATAAATGTGGGTGAAACCCATATTGTTATACTGAGACATGTAACATGATTATCAAAACTAGTATCATTTTCACATCCTGTTCATTACAGTCAGCCTCAATCTTTGCCTACTTCTCATTCATAAATCATTGATTCATTCATCTTCAGTAACCGCTTTGTCCTGGTCAGGGTTGCAGTGGATCCAGAGCCTATCCTGGGAACACTGGAAAACTGCTGTCCTGAGAGCTCTACACAAGAAAAATATGGCAACTTCAGAGGTGTAAACTGCACTCAGGTAATCTGAGTGGGCTGCCCAGAAAATCATCTTATGCGCAACCAGACTCTGAATACAGAAAACTTTCCCAGGGTAAATATTGATGTAACCTTTGAACTTACGTTGCCGATTAAGTCACCAACTCTGAATACGTTTCTATGGCAATAAAACTGATTAAACACATTTCTTTCAGTGTTGTGGTGGTCGTCTTTTCTCTGAAGCATGACACAAAAATTTAACTAATAAAAAAATCTACCTTTAAAATTGAACATTTTAATGTTCCAGGTCACAAAGTACAAGTGATATCAACACTCTTAGGTTAAAATTCCATATACAGTATATACAGTATTATAAACAGACATTCTGAAGCTCTTCCAGTGCGGTATGAATAGATCATGAAGACATACAGCAGAATCAGATGATTTACATGGGCTGCCTGTTCAGTTCCTGAACATGTTCCATGGTTGGTTATGAAAAGTAGTTTCTGATGCTGGCTGCTTTCTTTTTTTTTTTCCACTTCTGGATTACATGCCAGAGAGGTTGATGACTATATTCTTCATGTTTTTTCTCCAGCAGTACCAGTTGCAGGTGCTGCCTAAGTTATTGCCTCACTCTGCTTTTGGCATGGCTAGTCAATTGCATCACTGCACGTCCTGGCATAAAGGTTGTGAAGGAGGTTTATGTATACAGTATTATACACAATAAATTGAATAGCTGCTGGTGTATAATTCAGATTTCCAGTAAACAATAAATCCACAGCTTGCCTCAAAACCCTTAAATTCTTTAATCGTTTGTGTTTGTGTCTGTGTCTACTTGTGCTTAGATTTAGGCAAGAAGTGAAAATATGTCATATGTAAAAAAGAGCCTAAGGTACTGTGTGAATTAAATTATAGCTACACTGCCCGAGTGATGTGTTATTGAGTGTTGATGCTTTTTATACTTTTGTTCTGTCATGGAAATACCAGTGTATGTGCTATATAAATTGGTGATGCAAATAATGTAAGAGTATGCAAAAAGAATATTTTTCAATTACAAAGATTTCCACGGTTTTGTATATTACTTTTTCAGACACTACATGCTGATATCTAGGATATAAAAACATAGATGACTAGATTAGGCCATGAATGTCCAAAATCCAATGACAACTGAGTGTTTTACAGCAGCGCAATGTTTATATATTTAATTTCTCTGTGAGGACCTACGAAACATGGCCATGTAATGCAATTATACAAGACAGACACAACACAGAGAAACAGTGACTATATTGTATGCACTCCTGCAATTAAAGAAAAATCCACCCTGAACACCCTGCTTATCAGTCAATATAATCAACACATTATTTTTAATGGTGTCCAGTATGTATTTTATAATAAAATTCTGAATTAACTTACTTAAAAATAAGCTCTTTCTGATTTTTTCCCCAATTAATTGTCATAGGAACTGTGCTAGTAACGCCCCGCTTGATGGCAGCGAGGCACACAACCGCTAACTTGAAACAGAAGTAATGAAAATACAAACCTAACCAACAAATTACATCACAAAGATTGCAATATTAATTTCACAGTGGACGTTTCCTTTAAGAATAACAAGACATAGGTTTGAGGTGCCAAGTCAGAGCCAGAACAGGAGAAGTCTAGTCAGGAGTGAACGATATGTGGGGACTCCCAGCCAAAGAGGGCAAAAACTTTTGAATGCATTCACTGACACCTCCTTATCAAAATGTGCATTTATTTGAGTTCAGGCCATAGTCTTGCTGTGGCACCATCAGGATGTTGATTTGTGATGGCCAGTAACAATATGTGCCACATCACTCCTATGCCAAGACCTGTTTAGTCATCATTCTGTTTTTCCTTGCCCAGGTTGAGTCACAGGGCATCTCAGTAAATGGCACGAGTTCAGAGCAGATGGAGGAGGAGGTACCAGAGGACGAGGCATGTGATGTATCTCAAGAACACTCTGCTCCACCTGACTCGCCCACGCCTCTCCAGCACAGCCCTGCACCAACACCAACTGAGAGCGAGCTCCGGCCTGCTGTCAGCCACCATGCACTTCCTACTCACCATGACTCTCACAATGGTGCTAAACATGTAAAACCAAACACTGAGAAACATACAGATCCCACCAAAACACAGTCTGGGCCCCAAAGGACTTTTAACATGCTCACCAGCATTCGGCCACCTGAGGCACTTCCTGAAAAGATGGAAAATGGAAAGATCAAAATGCAAGATCCAAGCATGGTGGCAGATGAACAGCTTACATCCCACTTAGGTAGTAGTGTCTACTTTGAAGATGCTTTGTCTACACTAGCAACTGTAGTATGTTCCTCCATCACTGATAGGAAGGCTTTGGAGGAGAAGCTATTTGGTCCACAGACCTCAGAAATCTGTTCTTTTAAAAGTGAAAGAGAAGAACCATATCAGAGTCTTAAATACCAAGAACAGACTTTTAACAATCCAGAAGATGACAACGCTCATCTTAAAGACTCAGCTGCACTGTCTTTTCCTAATATCCAGTCTTTAGTTGAGCATAGGAGCATAAGCATTGATCAGGCCATAGCTATTGAGGCCTTAACCCAGTTGGCAGCTACCCCAGAAACAGTGCCCTTCAAAATAGATCATCAGGGTCAGAACCCTCAGAATGAAAGCACATTGTCGACAAACTTTGCATCAGGCAAGCCAATACCTCTTCAAGAAGCTAAATCTATATCAGAGGTTGTTTCCAATAAAGTCCCAGTGATTAGTTCCTCATTGAATCAGACATCTGTTATTTGCGGTCCATTCAACAGGCAGGAAAATTCCACCCACCGCAGCACCCCCACCCCCCACAAACTCTCCTTACACGATCTCTTAAAGGCTAGCTCAGAATGTGAAAAAATCTTGCACACCCAAGAGAATGGAAGATTAAGTCAAGCACTTTGTAAAACAGAGAGGATAGATGGCACTTTTAAAAAGATCAAGCATGTTGATAGAACACATAGCTCAAGGAGAAGAGATGAAGAGGAGGTTGCTGCCCAGTTGTTGCAACTTGCATTCATGATTGAATCACAACACAAGCCAGTATCTTCTGAAAACAGTCCACCCAAGGGAATGCCAGTTCAGACCATAAAATACAATCATCACGCCATTGGGCAACATTTAAAAAGGCAAAGCAAAACAAAATCAACCTCCTCAAGTCCAAGGATATCAAAAAAGAGAGCCACTGAGATTGAGGGAGGTAATCACAGGGTACCACTAGCCAAGAGATCACCCAATGGCAAAGCACTTCTCAAGATGAAGAGTAAAAGGGAGGCCTTGCAGCAAAAAGCAAAATTGCACTCCAGAAGGAATCCGTTTCTGCCCCAGACGCAAATAGACCTGAAAAAATACCTAGGACATGCTAATAATGAAAATAGGCGACTTTTCCATTTCAGCAACTCCCACAAGAGAGAGCACTTAGACCTGCAGGCTCTCATGAGCTCTGGGAACCAGAACACTCAGCATTTCCAAGCAGACCATGCCGCTCTGGGTCACTGCCATGGCAACCAGTGTCAACCAAATGGACATTGTCATAGTCTCACAAATGGTCACCTAGGTGCTACCCAAGGCCAGAGGCACGAATGTGAAGAACATTTAATTTCTCAGGTATCGAAAACCCACAGTGTGCTGAATCATGGTGCTAAATCACAAGTTCCCTGTGCCATACCTAATGTCCAAAGGCCAGACCAATCAGTGAGTCCAGGGAGGCAACATAAAGTAAACAGTCTCAACTATGAGCCACGTCAGGATTTCGTTGATCAGAACGGGTATTACAAAGTAGAGACATCCGGCTCTGTGACCGTGTTGTCTGTGTCAGCTCAACATATGGAAAATGGTGATGTAGAATGTCCCGGAGAACACACTCCCACCAAGCACACGCTCAACAGCTTTTTGGAATCTCCATTAAAGTTTCTGGACACCCCAGCCAAGAATCTGATCAACACTCCCTCAAAAAGAACAGTGGATCTTCCCTCCTGTGACTGTATGGGTAAGCTGATAAATTTTAAAACGATCACAAACACCATTACTAGGAGGAAATTTTCATAAAAACATTGCATTATTTTAAAATTTGTAGATCAAATCATTGAGAAGGAGGAGGGCCCATTCTACACACACCTTGGATCTGGGCCAACCGTAGCGGCAGTACGAGAGATGATGGAGAACAGGTGACATTCTTTAATCTTAATCTCTTCACCCCATAAATTTTATTATCTTTCCTTCTGAGTGTAAATGATGTGTGAAGGACACATTTGAAGAATCCCCTTTAAATACAAAATAACCTAGACCTGTTTTGATGCAATATGACATGGTATAACAACAACAAATTTATTTTAATTTTTAAAAATTAGTTTTGAAGATTGGGAGGATAAGCCTCCTTCATTGGGACTGACAGGTAAAGAGAAGAATAGAGGATTTCTCTCACTTTCTTTCCTTACTCCTTTACACAGTACAAAAGGAAATTAATCTGATAAAATATCTAAAGAATTACACTTCATTAAATTACACAACAATTTGAATCTTTGTAAAACTGCAGATAGAAACACCAGTGTGTAAAAGCAGAAAGGCCAAACCTGGTTCTCATGCACTATTGAAGTTACAACAGGAAGCCACTTTTCTGTGCTGAAGGGGCCCTGCAGAGTGATTTTTACCACACTATAGGTTCACGGATGACCTGCTGCAGGCTCATGTCTGTGATGCATTTAGGTGCAATGTGTAATGGATCCTTTCTCAGTCTCTAAAACCACATTTTTCCCCCCTCTAGGTATGGGGAGAAAGGCAAAGCCGTACGCATGGAAGTGGTGGTATATACAGGAAGAGAAGGGCGGAGCTCACAGGGTTGTCCAATAGCCAAGTGGGTAAGTGGCCTGTGGAAAATACATTTAATTTCATTTTTTCCCAGATGAAAGGATTAGTGTTCTTGTTGGTGGCTATAGGTGTATTGTAAGTTTTCAATTAGCAGTTAGTCAGCATTTTCACTACCCAGTATACTTCCACCTTAATATATATATATATATATATATATATATATATATATATATATATATATATATATATATATG
>CM075005.1:17895865-17908451 GCA_037576675.1 Pangasius sanitwongsei
TCCATTGTGGTGGTGTATAAAGGCAAAATCACAAAAACTCTGTCATTGTCCAAATACTTCCTGACCTAACTGTATATGCTTCAAAATCTAAATCCAAAATAGAAATCATTTAATTAATTTAGTAATTCTTACTTTATTCTTAAACATATGTTTAAATTCATAAAACAGATGACAGGCTACAACTACTAACCATACAGGACTGAAGAACAATTAAGACGAAAAGAAAAATATGAACTATAGTCTTTAACTGTGTATACACACAGCTCCTGTGCCTGGTAGACTCATACCAGCACAACACACACTACCATGACAGTGACAACACTGAGAATGGTCCATTACCTAAATAACAGTGGCTGCTGTACTGCTATAGTTTTACAGTCAGTAAACATGGCAGACAGACTGCAGTTCGACCTGGGTATGAGCTAGTGTTTTTCTCTGTTCATTTCCTGACAGCACCAATGCTGGTTAGATGTTTTTGGTTGATAGACTATTGTCAACCTAGAAGTGACATTGAGTGACAGTGAAATACCAGGAACATTTTTGCACCTACTACACCAGCACCACACACACACACACACACACACACTACCATGTAATTGCAATGTCAGTACTCAGAATGGTCCACCATCCTAACTTATGGCCCCTTTCCACTGATGGAAGAGCTAACAAATTGTGCACAGAAACAGGTGAGTTACAGCCTTGAATATTGCACTGCATTGCTCACAGGACTTCCTATAGCAACAATAAACAATCTACAACTTGTGGAAAAGGCAGCAGCAAGAATATTAACATGCACTAGAAAACAAAATGATATTAGACTAGTTTTAGCGTCACTCCACTGGCTGCTGGCTACCTTTACAAATGATTTATACAATTGTATTCCTAGTATCTAAATTTCTTAATGGTACAGCACCTTCATACATCCCTGAATGCCTGATAAACTATGTCTTAATTCAGGGTATGATGCTTAAAAAGAGAGATGTAGCAGCCTTTTGTAATGTTTCAGAGATCTGGAATACAGTTCCATTAAATATTTGTCCGACTCCATTTATCACTTAAATAAATTAATTAAAAAATGTATTCACTTTAGCCTATAACTAGCTTATTCATTGTGTATCGTGCATTGAAAAGTACAAGACAAGCTGAGTGCAAGCTAAGCTTTTGCAAGGTGAGAATAAATAAGGCGTACATATCTAGTTGTTTGTAATGATAGAGACTTGGGAGAAGGTTTAGGTTTTATGTGCTGGAGTTTTAATAAATCCAAAACAATAATCCAAATATTCAGAGAACAGGACAGCAATCCAGAACAGCAATCAGGGAAAATCCAACGGAGTGTGCACACAAAATACATGTCACACACAGAAATGGGAGAAATGAATCAGTGACTCTGAACTTACTTAAGAAATATATGTACAAATGCAGGAATTAGTCCTTTGTTTAGTCCATAGACTATAAAAATGGACACGTATATTGAACAGGAAGGGTGTGTTCAGTACTCAGTGGGGTGAGGCCTCTGGTGTGGAGGTGTCACAGTATGAACTGGTATTACACTGTTATGTAAACCAGTAGGAGTGGAGTTGAGTAGAAACAGTGTATATGCTACAAGCGATACTTGGTGTGTCACCCATGGCAAATTTTACCAACCCTGGTTATACCTCTCAGGTTATCCGTCGGGGCAGTGAAGAGGAGAAGCTACTGTGCCTGGTGCGTCAGCGCGCGGGTCACTGCTGCCAGAATGCAGTGGTGGTCATCCTCATCCTAGCCTGGGAGGGCATCCCACGCAGCATGGCTGACAGACTGTACCAGGAACTCACCAACACTCTCTACAAATACGGATCGCCCACCAACCGCCGCTGCGCCCTCAATGAGGAGTGAGTCAGGAACTGCACACAGCACAGAGAATGCCAGTGATTCATACACACACACACACAGATGAACCACACACGAGTGGTTATTTAAGTAACACCGATGAGTGAGGGCTGATAGTTATTATTTATTAAGTATTTCTACTACTTCTATATGACTAATATTCCTCTTTTCACCTTTTTTTTTTTTTTTTACCTGCCTCCTCAGTCGTACCTGTGCTTGTCAGGGTCTGGACGCAGAGACCTGTGGAGCCTCATTCTCTTTTGGCTGCTCATGGAGCATGTACTTCAATGGTTGCAAGTTTGCACGCAGTAAAGTGCCCCGAAAGTTCCGGCTACATGGCGACTACCCTGCGGAGGTAAGAGCAGTAAGCCTTCAGTAAGTGGATATCACACTTTTAAGAGGTGCTTTTTATTCCTGATCATATTGGCCCTGGTGTTTTTATATGTATGACATGAAAAAAACATGGATTATATCCTTATATATAATCATGGGTTATATCCTTCAGTGCAAATGATGATATACAATATGACTGATAATAAAAACTCATACCAAGGTTTTTTTTTTTTTAACACTTCTGGGTTCTATTACATGGAAGCAATCATTGTAGAAAAAACATGACAGCAGTGGTACAGTTTATAATTGAGTATGTTAACCTTCAGTAATTTTTTATTTTTATTTCTACTTTTGAACCATGAGCTTCATCAGCAGTTTTATACACATGAATAAATATAATATGCATTGTATAATCGGCTTTCAGTGCCGATTTTCAGCATTTTCACTTTTTACTCATAAATTATGTGTAGCTTCTATTATTTGTGTGTATTAATATGGTTGTAGTGGAATATTCAGTACTGTGCATGATTAGTTAGGGGTGATAGCAATGCTGATTTATTTGAATGTGTATATAAGTAAAATTAAAAAAGGTTTCATAATTGTGCATGATGCGAGCTTACGCAGTATACAGTATACAGTATACAGTACGTTTTTCTAATGTGGAAATTTGATAATGCAAAAAACTCTATGCCAATAAATGCCAATTTATGTATACGCACATAAACAGTCACTTTTACTCTTCTGCATATTTAAAGGGAATAGCAGTTGTAGTGCTACAAACAAAAACACTATACCAATATACTTTATCCATATAAACTATAATTTTTACTATTCCGATTGTTACTGTAATCTCTTATTGAAGCAGACTAAGCACATAAGTGCTGAACATGTTTGGTAGAATCTGTGAGGTAGATCAACATCCTCATTCACAAACTGTGCCACTTCTGTCATGTTTCACTACTATGATTCACGTACAACACTGAGGTGTGGAAAGGGTCTATTGTTAGAACATGAAACCTTAATATCAGTTATTTTTTTCAACAGGAGGAGAAGCTTGAAAACAGTCTTCAGAATTTGGCAACAGATGTGGCGCCTGTGTATAAGAGACTTGCACCTGAGGCTTATCAAAACCAGGTATAACTAAAATGACAGTCAAATAATTAAGTTGTAATCTTAAAGCATTTCACAACTCTCAAAGTAAGCATGAAATCACCAGAACTATGTGAGCCTCTCTGAGCAAAAGGGGGAAAAATAGCTCTGCAGATGCTAATTGAATATTAGTGCAAGAATCAATAAATTTCTCCACATTCTCCATTTTGGCAGTATTCGGTATTTAAAAGTTCTACTGATTCAGTGTGAAGTCTGATATCCTGTTGTGAAATAGAAAAGTTGAGTTGACTTGTGTCCTTTCAGGTGGGGCATGAAGAGTTAGGGCAAGACTGTCGTCTGGGCACAAGAGAGGGTCGTCCATTCTCTGGTGTGACGGCGTGTGTGGACTTTTGTGCTCATGCTCACAGGGACACACACAACATGACCAACGGGAGTACTGTGGTGAGCATTGCACGTTATTTATATAGGGCTATATTCAGAGAAGACGTAAGCGTGCATAGTGAGGATTTAATACTGAAATTTCACGTGTAGCTACTGCAGTAACCACTGTTGGAGTTTGCTGAAAACAGAGGCATCAGTTACGCAAGATTCTGAGTGTGAAATTAAGCATGATTTTCTTGCTCAATATCACCTTGATTGAGGAGCAGTATCAAGTCTAGTGTAACTGCCTGACTGTGATGTAAATACAAAATGTCTTCCTGAAATGTATGTTCTGGGTATTGTAAATACACTGATAAATTATGGAATGCCAATTGACACCAATTTTAAATGTATCCTTTTTCAGACATGTAGAAATCTCTGCATGATATGACCACCAAACCTGTAGAACCATGTCAATAAAAAGCATGCTCTGTCACTACCACTTGCAGGTGTGCACTTTAACTAAAGAGGATAACCGTGCAGTGAGAAACATACCAGAGGATGAGCAGCTTCATGTCCTGCCTCTCTATAAGATCTCAGAGACTGACGAGTTTGGGCAGGTAGAGGGCCAGAGAGCTAAGATGGAGACTGGAGCCCTGCAGGTGCTCTCTTCCTTTCCAAGAGAAGTACGTATGCTGCCTGAGCCCGTCAAGTCTGCCCGCAAGAGAAGACTTGAGGCCAAGAGAGAGCGAGAGAAGCAGAGCAGCCAGGAAAAGAAACAGGTCATCCCAGCAAAAATGAAGAACGAGCCCCTCAAAGGTATTGTCAGTAGTGCCATTTTTGATTCACTCCGCCGGTCATGTTTGTGTGACACTCTCAACAGCAGAGGTTTATCCGTTGCGTTTACAGTTTTTGGCCTCTTATTGCAATGAAACAGGAGACACCTGATAACTGCGCTTTTCTGTTTTCTCAACTAAAGCAACAGTCAGACAGAATGTGAACAAAATTCAAAAAGCCAGTTCACTGAAGGGGAAAGGACAGGGGATGTGAAAAATTCATTTGCTTCATAGCAGTTACTTCACGCCGACTTTAACTAGGTGAACATTGACCTGTGAATTTGTGAACCTCAGTCTCCAAAGACAATAGAAAATAAGAAGGCGAGACAGTGGGAGCTTTGGTCAGTAAAAAATGGAGGAACTGCTTACTATTAAGATGTAGTCTATATCATTAATTCTGTTAGCATCAGGTTGTGACATCCACCCAAATATGCTAGTATTTTTGTGGAAAAACTTTTTTCTCTGCCTGCTAGGATTTTCTCGTTTGCACCGGTGTTCTTACAATAAACCCACAGACACTTGTAGAACAGAATATCCTTAATCTAATATTTGGTTGCCTTATTATAACTTCTTCTTTGTTGTACATTCTTATTGATTAGCTATATTTTTCTCCATAGGTTTTAAAAGCACTTCGCCTTCTTTTAAAATGGAGGCACAGAATTACTGTCCACCTATGCGAGTGACTCCAGACATGGAGGCACGCTTTTTAAGTTTAATAGATTCATCCAGCCCTTACAGCAGCAGGAACTGTACTTCACAAGTGGGCCCTAGTGAACACACTGCAGCACTTTCTCCCTACTCTCACTGCAACCTGCCTGCCCCTCCCCAGTTCACAGAACAGAAGCCCTTCAGAAACCAGCAGGATTCACATAGCTCCTTAGAAACCAAGTCCCAAGGTTTTAGTGACTACCATTTTGGAGTAAAGACAGAACCCAAGGAGGTGCACTGCTTCCAGGGTGGAGCTTCTCCAAGACTGCTCTCTCCAGCCCAGGCCGAGGGTCTCCACAGCCGAATGAACCAAGCACAGCCGAGCCTGGATAACAACTACCACCATGGACCACCCACAACCTTACGACCCCTGACCCCTGAAGAGGTTAAAGCTGAAGAGGTGTGGTCAGACAGCGAGCACAACTTCCTGGATGGGGATATCGGTGGGGTCGCAGTGGCACCATCTCATGGCTCCATCCTCATTGAGTGTGCTCGGCATGAGCTTCACGCCACCACTCCCATCGTGCGGCCTAACCGCAGCCACCCCACCCGCATCTCTCTCGTCTTCTATCAGCACAAAAGTCTCAATGCACCGTGCCATGGCTTGCTCCAGTGGGAGGCCAAGATGGCTGAAAAGGCCAGGGAGAGAGAGGAAGAGGCTGAGAGGCTGGGATCTGAGGCTGCAAATGTGGGAAGGTCAAAGGCAGGAGTTAAGAGAGATTCAGAAAGTGAAGAGGAAGATGTGTGGCAGGATGGGAGGGAGGAGCTAAAGGTCCCTACTCGCCAATCACTAACAGCTACTCGGGACAACGTCATTACATCATCCCCATACGCTCTTACTTACGTCACTGGGCCTTATAACCGCTGGACGTGACCGTGGCCAGGCCACTTTTAGCTAATGCCTTACCTCAGTCAGATCTCTTTGTTTTTAACACATGCTTTTTTATTTTTAATTTTTGCTCTACATCTCAGCTTTTCAAATGATGCTGACTGCATTTGTCAGTTTTTAACTGTGAGATTTGGTGTCTACATTTTTTTTCTTTCTTTCTTTTCTTTTTTTTTTTTAAAGAGATGGTGCTCACAACAGATGTTTTAAAAGCTGGTTTTATACAAAGAGATGGAATTAGTGCATAGAAGATGTGACTATTTATTCTGAATGTTTTTTGCAACAGTTTGTATTTAATTTCTGGTCCAAGCCTGTTTACTGCAATATTACTGTGTCAACCTGAAAATGATGTGTGTAGTAAACACTCAGAATTGACATTGTAAAATGTGAATTCTATTGTTTTTGCCTCAGCTTGGGTGCTCTTGTCAAAAATTCAATAGTTGCTGTTTTATGGTGCCATTGTAGCAGTAACTTTGAATAACCACATACATTACTATTTTAAAGTATTGTGACACAGTTGGTTGTTGGATAGATTTGAACATGTAGCATTGGTTTTTATCATGTAATGAAGGTACATAGATACTGAATTATTCCCATTACACATTGCATTGTTTGAAAAAAAAAAAAAAAAGCACTTTGAAACAACTTGACTTTTGAAATGTCCTGTATGCACAGTTTTTGTTTATAAGCGACCTCCTTCATCCAGTATCTGTATATATGCTTTGCAAGTTGGTTTGGAACCCATTCAGGATTTTTTTTGAAACCATGCTTATGAAAGCAATAATCATGGAAGGTTATATGCTGCATTTTGATAATGTGTGGAATCTAAACCATTTTATTACTGGAATTTGCATAAAATACAATAGTACTAGTTTCCCAATTGTTTAGGTTTTTCAACTCCAACAGAGTTTGAAACAAGACTTGAAAAACAGCATTTTATATAATCTGACATAATATTTTGTCACATATGTGTGCTAAAATGCATCAATAGTTTTACTGTATGTTTTTCCATGGTGCTTTTTTGAAGACTATACATCCAACTGATATTAGATCATTTTATTTTTTTTTATTGATTTATGGTGTTTTTTATTTGAAATAAATCATGCCATGTTTTACAATTTGCATTCTTTGTAAATGTCTGAATATTATTTTTTTTTAAAAACCAGCATATATTTGTTAGCCTGCTACTCCATTGCCTGAAATGGAGTACAGTCCTTCACAACTATGTTCACTGTAGAAATGCTTTCTAAGTTTTATATTAGACATTTGTTATTGCAATTTAGGAAATCCTCAGTTTTTCAGTCTTTTTCCTTAAGGTGCTTAAAGTTTACTGTGTAAATGTAGTATATTATGATGTACTCCCAAAACTTTTATATTGAAAGCACTTGTGTCTAGAAAAAAAAAATTTTCTTCATGCCAGCTGTGTAAAGTCACCTTTTATAGTTTTTTCCTGACAGCAAGGCAGAGAAAATTCTTTCTCTGAAAAAGAAAAAAAAAAAAAAAAAAAAAAAACCAATAGGACCTTCTGAAGACACAAAGTGGCATGGATATATTCATTCTAGTGTACATTTCCAATTAAAGCTACTTTTGCTGAACAAGGAAATTGTTGCATTTGTGAAAAACACTGAGTGTCAAGCTCTGAGTGCAGAGCTATCTTCTACAACATAGCAAAATGCTAATTTTCATAAATAAATGAAGATAACTTGGTGTTTACACAGCATCAAAGTGTTTCATTCATCGTAGTCAACATTTATGATGTAGTAATTTAATGTCTCTTTAAAGCCTATATTGCAGTTTGTTGTCAAAATAAGCAGCCAACAGTTAAGTCATATATTAAAATAACATAAAGCTAACGTTATGAAATGTGTATATGACTGAATCCTTTTGGAGAAATTGAGTGTGCAAATTGAAGAAAGCTTTTTTAAGAAAGCTTTGAGTCTAAATATGTAACAGGCAAATGTTATTGCATCATAAAATATATTCTGTTCAATTTTATTTTTATGGCACTTTTAACAGTAGACTTTTTCATAATGCGGCTTCATGGAAATGAGGAATTACATCTGGATTTCTAATGAGCATGGCAGATGTGAAAGTGGTGACAAAGACGACATGAGGAAGAAACCCTGAGAGGAACTTCTTCGGGGGAGACACCGGGTAGTGGGATTTTTATCAGCAAACAATAAAATAGTGAAAAGGGAGACAGTACTAAATCTGTTCAAAGGATAGAGAATTGGAATGATCATATTTTGAATAGGATGAGCATAGAAGTGTAAGACTCCAATGGTATTCAGGTGAGATATAAGGGTCTATGTTCCAATTTGCAAATGTAGGCTACATTACACCGGTTAAAAAAGAGAGAGCAATAGTTGTTTTCACTTTTATCAATTTGTCTTTATACAGAAGGCCACATGTGTGACTACCCACACTGCAATTCAGATAAATGGGATGAAACAACATTTTGTGATACACGAAGGGCATCTCACCAAGCAGGATAGTCATGTTTCTACTTTAAAAAAAAGTATTAAATATTACCACAATTAACTCATCTTATCTCATAGTTGAAGGACATTTTGTTACTGTAATGTCTACTTCACCAGCTCCGCTTATTAGCATGAACTCCATTTGCTACAATCCTCAGCTTAAAAACAAACTCAAACTCAAGTCAACAAAAGATCAGCCACGTGAGCAGTCCCATGACCCTGAATCTGCACCCCTCCCCCCATCAATAATTATGGAATCAATAACCAAAGCCCATTGTTATACTGAATATGCTGAAGTATTCAGTAAAAAAGCATGTAAGCTTCCTCCACCCCGACTATATGATTGTGCAATAGCCCTGTTATCTGATGCTAGCCTGCATTTTCCCTGGGTATATCCCTTGTCTGCCAAAGGAAATAAAGCCATGGAGGAGTCCATCACTGAAGTTCACAAATAGGGATACATTTGTGCACCTACTTCAGCAGCATTGGCTAGATTGTTCTTTGTGCAAAAGAAGGAGGTAGGTATTCAGCCATGTATTGACTACAGGGGGAGAAGTGGAAAAGAGTATTCAGCACCACTGCTGGACATTATGAATACCTCCTAATAACATATAGACTGGTCACTGCCTCTTCCATCCCTCAGGCCTGTGAAAAATGTCCCCTGGGGCATGTTAGGAAAGATCATCAGAGCGTACATTGATGACATCATGACCTAATCCCCCTCATGTGCAGAACAAGTCTAACACATGAAGAAACTGTGTATCTAATATCTCATTCATACAATTATCCAATTAATGTTGCAGCAGTGCAATGCATAAAAGCATACACATACAGGTCAAGATCTTTAATTACTGTTCACATGAAACATCAGAATGGAGGAAAAATGTGATCGCAGTGAGCATGGCATGTTTATCGTTGCCAGATGGTCTGGTCTGAGTATTTCAGAATCTTTACATATTTTCACATACACAACAGTCTCTAGAGTTTACATGGAATTTGGTGAAAAATAAAACACATCCAGTGGGTAGAAGTTCTGCGGCTTGAAAATGTCTTGTTGATGAGGGAGGTCAGAGGAGAATGGCTGACAGGAAGCCTTCATTAATTCAAATAACCACTCTTTACCCCTGTCGCCTGTTCTTTTTCTAATCTTCAAATGTCCAGTTTCAATGAGCCTTTGCCTGCTGTAGCCTCAGATCCCTGTTCTTGGCTGATGGGAGTGAAACTCAATGTGCTGTTCTGCTTTTGTAATCCATCCGCCTCAAGGTTCAATGTGTTGTGCATTCTGAGATGCTTTTCTGCTCACCACAGTCATAAAGAGTGGTGATTTGAGTTAGTGGTGATAGGCCTTCCTGTCAGCCTGAACCAATCTGGCCATTCTCTTTTGACCTCTTTCATCAACAATGTGTTTCTGCCCACAGAACTGCTGCTCCGTGGATGTTTTTTTTTTTTTTTTTTTTTTTTTTACTGTGTTGTGTGAAAATCTCAGGAGATCAGCAGTTTATGAAGTACTCAAACCAGCCTGTCTGATTTTATGTATTGCGCTACTGCCACATGATTGGTTAATTGCATAATTAACCAATTGCGCAGGTGTACCAGCATTCCGAATAAAGAGTGTATATTGAACATTGTAGACAGGTAGCAATACCTAAACACCAAAGGTATCTCAGAGCTGTGGTGACTGGAATGTGTGTGCAATCCACAGCACCAATCACTCTTGGAAACAACCTCTGAAAAGCATTTGTTAAATCATTATTAATAACTAGTTTACATGTTACTTAGGCTGTGCTATCTTGTTGAATAGGTAAAAGTACCCTGGAGCGTGTTGGCCATACAGCAAGTTACCATGGCAATATAATCCAGTAAAAAGTGATTCACCACCATGAGTCAAAAAAAAAAGCAAACTCAAAGATAGCATCATGAGACAGAACCCAGTTAATGGAACAGGATTCAAGCCAAATTTATACTACATGTGAATTTTTTAGAGTAGCCTCCAATAAACACATCCTACATAATGCAGAGCTGCGGTTCATTTATTTAATAAACACATTTATCATGTTTTTATAATTTTCCATGTCAGAGCAAGTGGTTGCAGGTTTGTTTAACGAGCCAAATATAAAAAATCTTGACTTGGCTCCAGTTAAGTGACATCCACATTTAATTAAAATCTTTTAAATTTTAATTATTTTTTTAAACAAAGCAAAGACATCCATTTATTTATTTTTTTTTAAAAAGCATGCCACATGAATAACACAACCTGGAAGGAGTTGAGAAATAACATTATAGAGCAATTAGATGCCAATATGAAGAAATTTTTTTAAAAAACCAAAAAACAGATTAATCTTTAAAATAAATTCAGCAACTACTGATGTTCTTACAGAAGTTCCAGCTGGCACAGAATAAAGTTTGTAGATGCCAAATGTTTGTTGATAAACATGTCCCAGCTGAATTTCCATATACACGCATGGAGCACTTTATTAGGAACACCTGCTGCCAATAGTGTGGCAGCAGTGCAATGCATAAAATCATGCAGATACGGGCAAGCAGCTTCAGGTAATGTTCACATCAACCATCAGAATGGAGAAAAATGTGATCTCAGTGATTTTGACCGTGGCATGATTGTTGGTGCCAGAAGGGCTGGTTTGAGTATTTCATGCACAACAGTCTCTACTGTTTACTCAGAATGGTGCATTAAAGAATAACCATCCAGTGAGCAGCAGTTCTGTGGATGGAAACGCCTTGTTGATGAGTGAGGCCACAGGAGAATGGCCAGACTGGTTCAAGCTGACAGAAAGGCTACAGTAACTCAGATAACCCCTCTGTACAATTGTGGTGAGTAGAAAAGCATCTCAGAATGCACAACACGTCAAACCTTGAGGCAAATGGGCTACAACAGCAGAAGACCTTGTTGGGTTCCACTTCTATCAGCCAAGAACAGAAAGTTCAGGCTGCAGTGAGCACAGGCTCACCAAAACTGGAAAAAACAGTTAAAGACTGCAAAAATGTAGCCTGGTCTGATGAATCTCCATTTCTGCTGAGGCGCACAGATGGTCGTGTCAGAATTTGGTGCCAACTTTAGGCCCATTAATACCAATCAATCATTGCTTTATTGCCACAGCCTATTTGAGAATTGTTGCTGACCATGTGCATCCCTTCATGGCCACAATTTTTTTCTAATGGCTACTTCCAGCATGATAATGCACCATGTCACAAAGCAAAAGTCGTCTCAGACTGTTTTCACAAACATGACAATGAGGTCAGTGTTCTTCAGTGGCCTTCCCAGTCACCGGATCTGAATCAATTACAGCACCTTTGGGACGTGGTAGAACAGGAGATTCACAGCATGAAAGTGCACCTGAAAAATCCGCAGGAATTACGTGAAGCAGCATGTCAACATGGACCAGAATCTCAAAAGGAATGTTTCTAACATCTTGTGGAATCCAGGCCACAAAGAATTGAGGCTGTTTTGAGAGCAAAGTGAGGCTCTACCTAGTATTAGTATAGTATTCCTAATAAAGTACAATGGCATACCAAAGGAGCTCAAACCCACCTAATCAAAAGTGTAGCTTATCTCTGGTGGTGTTCTGCTCTGGGTACATGCCCTGCTTAAAATAAAGTAAGTAATTCTTTATTGTCATTGTAACAATGGATGTTACAATGTGGACACGAAATTGAGTGAGTACTCTCAGTGCAGAAAGTAGAATAAAATAAAATAAAATAAATAAAATAAAAAAAGAGAAGATTTTAAAATGGAAATAAAATAAAATACTGGCAAAAAAAATACAGTATTTACACTTGTACATTGTACATATGGCATCAAAGAATATTGAACAGTTAAAATATTGTACCAACAAAGAGATATTGCAGAGGTGAAATATTGCACTTTCAAAAAATTGCACAGTTCAATTCCAAATTTCAAATGCAAAAAAATTTACAGTTTGGCATGAACATACACTGTCATTTGGCATTTACAGATTGTATAGCTACAGGGTAGAAGCTATTTCTGT
>CM075005.1:17908551-17966437 GCA_037576675.1 Pangasius sanitwongsei
GTGTCGTCTGCAAATTTAAAGATGTTATTTCTGACGTGGGCAGGGGTGCAGTCGTGTGTGTAGAGAGTATAGAGCAGAGGACTCAGTACGCAGCCCTGAGGGGAGCCGGTGCTGAGACTAATGGCCGTGGAAAGGTGATGGCCTAATTTAACCCTCTGTGGGCGTCCTGACAAGAAGTCTTTAATCCAAAGCCATGTGGAGTAAGGCAGACCCAGGTCCAGCAGTTTACACACCAGTCTGTATGGGAGGATAGTGTTAAACGCCGAGCTGTAGTCTACACTTCCTAATAAGAATTGGCTTAATTTTCCTATCAGTAACTACTGATTTTAATATAGTTCATTGGAACCAAAAGGCAATTCCCATTGGGGACTGTATTAAATAGGGTAGTATCAGCTTGGCTGCTCAACTATCTTCCTAAACTTTACATGTGAACATACTAGTAAGATTTCCGACCAGTTTACTGCTACTGTGTAGAGCGTGTGTAACTGCACTGAACTGGCTTGGCATTCAGACTAGAGTAACACTAGGGGAAAAAATCTACCCTAAGGAAATCTGAAATTACAAAAAGCCAATAGAATTACTTAAGATAAATGTAACATGCAAACACTGGACACTGAGCAAAGTTATATTTGATATTTGGTTAGGTTTAACGGGGGCATGGTGGCTTAGTGGTTAGTATTGTTGCCTCACACGTCTGTGGTTGGAGGTTTGAATCCTGCCTTTGCCTTGTGTGTGCGGAGTTTGTATGTTCTCCCTGTGCTTTGGGGGTTTCCTCCGGATACTCTGGTTTCTTCCCCAGTCCAAAGACATGAGTTGTAAGCTGATAAGCATTTCCAAATTGTCCATAGTGTGCAACTGCACTCTGTGATAGGTGGCACTATGTGCATAGGGTGTCACCCAAGTTTTCTGGGATAGGCTCCAGGTTCCCTGATAAGCGGTACAGAAAATGTATGGATTAGGTTTAATATTTTGATATTTGACACGTGAGATGAGGTTTCTGGGCAGTATGTATTGTTTTCTATCACAGGGGTTCTCAAACTTTTTTGCAGATAGGGACCCCGTTAACTAAAAAATAAATTTCACAGATCCCCTCAGTGCATATTTGTTTTATGAACAAATATTAATCTTATTATTTAAATGTGTACAATAATATTCTAGCTGCTTGCTGCAGCCAAACAGCTTTTTATCCCTGAACTTTTCACTTACAGAACACTAAATCCAAGTTGACATTTTTATAGGCCTACTTGTTTTTGAGTCATCGAAGTTTGAATTGAAACCCATTCAATTCAAATGACCAGCCAAGAAGATTAACGATAAGAACTCACTACTAAACATAATAACTTCGAAATGGATTTTCAAGAAATGGATTTTCAACACTTTAACTAAATAAAAAACAAATCACAAACTCCCTGGCTCTGCTCTGCTGTACCAGTGTTCTGTTTGTTGTATGCAGGTAACCTTTATGCTCAAACATTCTACAAATTTATTTAGATTGTGCAAACAACAAATAAAGAACAAGTAAATACACTACTGAAAAATCCAGCACATTATGTCCAGATGCCATCTGCCAAAACACAGGCTGAGCCGGTCACACTGGTAGATCATCTTTGCCAGCTGGTGGTGCTGGTAGAAGGGATACAGCTTCTGAATTATAGTAATGCAATGAGAAAACCTCAAACATTTATTGTTCAGTTCAGACAATTAATAAGGAAGTTGGAAAATTACTTCCCAGCTGGCAATGTTGGTCTACCAGCATGACAGCTTGGCCTGTGTTTAGATAGCTGGTTACAACAAGCTGTTTTTTTTTTTCAGGGCGGTGTATGCTAAAAAAAAAAAGCCCTCTTGAATGTTTTTGAAAGGGTTTCATTGGATAAATGGGGCTTCTTGTCTTCCTGAAAAGGTTCCACTTTTAAATCTTTCTGATAGAGAAACACTCTGTTTTAGGGTTCTACACTGAATGTGACAACTGAGGAACCCTTAAGGCAGGGGTTCCCAAACCTTTTGGGCAAATGACTCCAAATGGACATTATGAATTTTCTGTGAGCTGAAACCCTGACAAACCTACATTTACTTACCAGTCTAGTGGTAATTGTTGTGTTGTTATAGTAAAATAATCCTCGCCAGGGTGGTGTGATATGGCTTGCCACGAAGCAAAGGAGCCCAGTTTATACTTGGCACATGGTTTTGTGTGTATGCAAAGCAGTGGTAACACAAGCAGCATTGTTCACACACTTGCTGCATATCTTATTTGATTTAAAAATGACATTCACAAAATGTCACGTCAGTGCTAAAGCATCCCTATCCATCAGGTTTCCAAGCTGAACTGTAAAATGTTTTCATTGTCATGCACAGTGATGAACTTTGTGTGATGAGCTGTGTCTCAAACCTAAAACTCTGACCTTACATTCAAAGGAATTTATTAAGAGAGGAAAACCGCTTAGTGTTAGTATTCAACAGTCTAGACTAGTACATAAGTATGTGATTTCAACATAAGTATGTGATTTCAACATAAGTATGTGAATCAACACTGTTTAGTGGCAGTAGATAGGGAAGTTCGTCCATTGCTGACTTCTGCTAATGAAGCATATCAAGATGAGTGAAAAGACTAAAATGTATCATATCAGGTGGTTGTTCTTCTTTCAGCTGCTCCTGTTAGAGGTTGCCACAGCACATCACTTTCCATTGTCTGCATACTGATTCAGCACAGGTTTTTATACCAGATGCCCTTCCTGATGCAACCCTCCCAATTTATCCAGGCTTGGGACTAGCACTGTGAATACACTAGCCTGGGCACTTCTAGTGGCTGGGGTTGGCACCCAGCATGAGGCTCAAACCCACAATCCTAAGCTCAAGAGGCCCTGGCTCATCCAACTGAGCTAGCCAGACACCCAAAATATATCATATCATGTACCCGATTCATTTAAATGTGGCCTGTCTGAATATGACTCCTTGTAACATTTCAGAATATTAGCACACAAAATCAGTTTTTGACATTTGTCATATTAATTTGTAAAATAAATAAATGAAACAAAAGAGGAGATTGTGAGGACAACATTTGTAAATCAAGCTAAGGACCCTTAGTTCAGGAGCCCCTGCCTTCAGGGTTCAGAATTTTCAGAGTTAAATGAAAACAGTGGAAATATTTAATAAAAATGAAAATTAAAAATAAATTAAAAAAAGATGGGGATTTATGGAATAGTAGAAGGTGACAATAGTAAGTTCATGATCAGACAGAGATGAACACTGAGATGAGAGCAGTAGTGTGGCTGAGGCTGGGTACAGTGCCACTGGGTGGGTGTTGACGCGTGGGCTTGAGGAACTTAGTCATTCATTAGCAGTGACGCGGTGTAGGAGTCCGCGTGACTTCAGCGGGTTGCCGTAGGTTCCGGTTGGTTGTGTGACGTAACGAAGAGCCAGAAGAATTTTACAGGCAAGATGGCGACTTCGGAGCCGGTAAGAGAGAAAGGGGTGCACTTACCTAGCCTGTTCTTGTGTTTCTAAAAAAACGACAGAGCTGATGTTTCTCCGTGTTTCTGGGTTGTTTATGCTCACATTATCAGGACAGAGGCGGATCCACGGTTCTGATATCTGTGTGGAAAGATGGGGTGCGCGGTCTGCTTCTCAACTTGGGGTGGATGAGCACCGATGCTAAGCTAATGCTAGCTAATTATCTTCCAAATGGACTTGGTTGGGGGCATTTGCCTGGGACTCTTGTCGCCAGTCAGAGAAAAAACGGCGCTTCTGGTGGACTTTTTAGCTCGCATTTCTACATCACTCTAGGTCGTCGTGTTAGTTACTTTTGCATGGACGCACTTGGTGTGTTTTTACCGGCTTGTCGGTTATTTCTGGCCAGTTGAACACGTGTGTTGGCAGCTTTTGCTAGCTCTCTTTTCCAGGGAAACACAGCGCTGACACCGGCACTCCTTCACATCGATGCGTAGATTTAATCAGCCTAGGCTCGGGAATGCTATGACTGCTAAAATGTCTTTGCAAAAATATTTCGTCGTGGATTTCTTGTGCGTTGCTGTACTTGTGAATGAAGTAGCATTAGCTAGCAGGCTAGCATACGATGAGCTGGATTCGTGATGAGCTGGACTGTTGTTCCGCCAGTAGAGGGTGTGTTGCGTTCGGCAGCCCGCTTTCTAAATGTATTTACAGGGATTATCTCCGGTATTAGGCGAGCAGGAGGAATGGCCTCCTGTTTCCCAGTGGCATAACGGTACTGCAACCTCTGTTTCCACTTCCTGTTTCTGGCTAATGCTGTTTAGCATGGAGCTCTGGGTTAATGCTTAGTTATTCCCTTATACTGCATTTGTTGTGCTCAATATTTAAAGGTTTCCAGGTCAGGTTCCATAATTTATCTATAAATTAGTCTTAAAGATATAAATAGTATGAATTCATGTTACAGAATGCATTTGAATGCTTCTTCTTATTATTATTATTCATGCAGCGAGGACCTGAAAGTGAAGAGGGCTCGAATGATAGTCCCACACCAGCTGCTGCCAGTCCTGAACAGTACATTAAACACCCTTTGCAAAACAGGTAACAAGTTTTCTTTAAACAAAACAATCTATTGCACACTGTCTGACATTCATACTGAGTCCTGCTCGCCTTATTTACGGTTAAAATCCATCCAGTTAGGGGCTCGGGATTATCCTACATATTACAGGTCAACCTGAGAAAGATAAAATGCCTCATGACATCAGGTCTGACTTTTCATTTTCTGTGATCACATTCATCACATTCATCACAGTCTCTCAGTCAGGTTGGCTATGCTTTCTTCTGCCATGCTGGATTGTGTATGAGAGTGAGAGAGAGATACTGTGACAGTCTGTCATTGTGCCGTGGGCCAGTAGGAAATGCTGACCACACACGGTGAGCTGTGTGTTTCCAGAGCCGTCGGTCTTGTTGCTACACACTGCTCACCTTTCCACTCTCTCTGCACCAATAAGAAGCCTCGCTTGTTCTAGCATTTTTTAACTTCATCACTAGTCATTGGACTTTGGACCATTCTTGTTTTTGTTTATGACCTGTATAATGTACATCATCATCCCCCTTTCTGTTTGGATAAGGTATACTATCTGAATACTGTTACTGTCAACAATTAATATTTCTACTGCAGCAAGATTTTTGCCAGTAGGTACATTTATCTGTATAACATTTCTGTAATCTTACCATGTGTTTAAAAGTTTGAGTGTTTGTCTAATGTAGGTATTTAATCCTTCTTTAAACCCTTAGTTAAGTTTCCACTGTATCCTCTCTGTAGATGGGCTCTCTGGTATTTCAAAAATGATAAGAGCAAAAGCTGGACAGAAAACCTGCGACTGATCTCCAAGTTTGACACAGTGGAGGATTTCTGGGCGTAAGTGCCACTTTGTACTTTGTGACTGTTGCAGTGCTACCGCTGGTCTTTTTAGTACTGATTTGATGAAACACTAAATACTCTGCCTTCATAGAAGTCATCTATTTCTGTTCTGTTTTAATCCTACAGGTTATATAACCACATCCAACAACCCAGTAAGCTTGGATTTGGCTGTGATTACTGCTTATTTAAGGTATGATAGAAAGATATTTTTATTTCTATTGACTATTTTGACAGTAAAATGTCTCAACCAGTGTCCTGTATTCACTGATCACACATTGTATATACTCTGTGTCTCAGGATGGGATCAAGCCCATGTGGGAGGATGACAGGAATAAACTTGGAGGGAGGTGGTTAATGACGCTCGGCAAACAGCAGCGACACAATGACCTCGATCGCTACTGGATGGAGACAGTAAGTTGCTTTTCTTTTTTTTTTTTTTTTTTCCCCAGATGTTTTTTGCTTCTGAAGGGAAAGCTTTGTATTTTAATTATTTGTGCATTGTTGTAATGTTGCTTTATTGATCTGTTTTGCAGCTGTTGTGTTTAATTGGCGAGTCTTTTGATGAAGCCAGTGAAGATGTTTGTGGAGCAGTAGTTAATGTTCGTCCAAAGGGGGATAAAATATCCATCTGGACAGGAAACTGCCAAAATAGGGAAGCTATTATGACGATAGGGTGAGTTATATTATTTTGTAGCTGCACATCAAATAACAACAGCTGTGACTGAAGTGTTGCATAATCAATAGAAGTGGCTATGAGCTGCCGTTGTAGCTTTCAGCTTCTGTATGCATGAACCTTGCCCTCTAGGGGCTAATCACATTCAGGAGGAACTAAACCCTCTGATCTGAATAACACTTTGTTTAATATTTTAACTCTGGCCAGTGCGTTTCTGTGTATAGAACTGTATATTTGCTCATTCCTGTAGCATTTGTAGTCTTTCTCACACCTTGAGATCCTTCAAGTCATTTAGATCAACTCTCCATGTGTGCTGTACAGTGGTTTATGCATACTTCTGTTTCTTCCTTTCATTAAGGCAACAATACAAAGAGCGCTTGAATCTCCCCGTCAAAAACATTATTGGATACCAGTCCCACGATGACACCTCTAGCAAAAGTGGCTCTACGACAAAGAACATGTATTCGGTTTGAAGAAGACTTTCAAGTTGTAGGTTTATAAAATTACAAATTTGCATCACATTATTATGTTTAAGTTGTCAACTGCTGTAGTGTCCTTCCTTTTAAAAAAAAAAAAAAGAAAAAAAAGAAGAAAAGTAAGAAAGAAAACGTGAATTTGTAGTATTCCATTCTAAATGAACCAAGAATATCTAATGGTTTTGACCTATGAGAGGAACTGCATCAGCTGAAGCTATGCGAATCATGCTAGATGATATTTTAGAATTCAGACATTATGCTAACTAATAAAAGTGCCCTAGCTTGAAAAGTTTACAGCTTAGATTGAAAAGACACTGTTCTTTCCTTTATCCTTTCTTTTTCTCATGCTTCTTGATATGAAAACATACGGGGGGGGGGAACTATGAATACACAAGGACAAAAGAGACGACAGCTTAATTCACACACATTTTATGGGCCACGACTATTTTAACATGCTTTGGTTAGAGGTGTTTGGCATGAGACGTGACTGCAGAGGCGCCTGCAGAGAGGATATCATAAAGGTTTGTAATAAATGAGCTTCGGTTGCTCTCCAGGTTCGAGATTTGGATTAGCGGCCAATTATTGTTTCAGCTATGCTGGAAGTGTGGAGTCTTGCTTGCGGACCTACTTTCATCATTTGTGTTAGCCCCATATATATTTATGACGTACGCATTGCCGTTGAGCTACTTAGTGAGAGGATGACTTAAAAACCCATTCTGTTTTCCATTATTATTATTTCCTTTCCTTTGTTTTTTGAAGTTGTTAGTAATGTGGACTACTACTACTACTTAATATAGAACATTTTTACAGTGAATTATATAGTAAATACATATACAGCCATGCTTTTAGGTGTGCTTTTCACCTTTCCTCTTACAATCAGCATTGTAAACATCTAATTTGCATCCACTTTGGGTGAATTAAAATGAAGACAATACTTATTGTGAATTTATTTTGCTCATAATGTATCTATCTGTAATTCCAGGATTGTATATTACCTTCTTCCAAAGTAAAGGTGACATGCTTTGCATTAACAGAATTATTTGTGCTTTTTCTTTACTCTCTGACAGTATTAATGAACTATGGTACAACAAAACACACTGCAATGTAAATTCACTTTGACTGTGTTGCTTCATGAGTCATGGGTATACTGGTTTCGTAAAAAGACCTGTTGTTGTTTTCCCCCTCCTAATTAAAGCTCTAATGCATTGGTCATACTTGTGAAATTAGCCACTGACCTCAATGTATACCACACCTATTATCCTCTGGCTACTTGACAAAAATTACTTTGCCATCCATCTGTTTGTATACAAATGTAACTGTGTAAATAAAGATGGTAGACGGAAAAAAAAAAAAAAACCACTCACCTGTCTATTGAACACAAGTTTCTAATTTACAGTCTGTAAACCGTGATGTAACCTGAATGCCATGTTTATAGACTAAAGCTCAAAATTGTAGCCTCTGGGCAAAATATATCCAAGTGTCAGAATTTTTTTTCCCCCCCCCCAAGTTCATAAACCTTTGGGCTGAATCTCAGACTGAGGTCTCCGAAATGAATTTTTTTAAACTAAAATATTGGTCAAACTTAATGTAAAGGATACACAACTGGGAAAAAAAAATCATACGGGCAGGCACAGGTCTTACATTTTAAGAGTCATAGGGAAGAGGAAGTACACCCTGTTTCAGTTCTATGTTTTTATTTATCAGGGCCTAAATAACAATTGTGTGGTCCACCAACTTCTATAAACAAATGAATAACCTCAGGTGACAACAAAAAGACAGCAAGTTTCAATATGTAGTTGTTTTTTCCAAAATGTAAACCAACATTCAGAAACCAGGGAGGGAAAAAATAAGTACACACTATAATTCAGTAACCTTTAACAACAATAACTTGAAATAAGCGTTTTCTGTAGTTGGTCAGTCTCTTTTCTTTACAGTATTTCTTCAGTTCATTGCTGTTTGAGGGTATTTGTTTATGCACAGCTCTCTTAAGATCCTGCACAGCATCTCAGTGGGGTTGAGTTCTGGACTTTGACTTTGCCATTCATTCATTCATTCATTTTTAGCCATTCAGATGTCGATTTGATGGAGAGCTTGGGATCATTGTCCTGTTGCATGAGGCAATTAGGGCCTAGCTTAAGCTGCTGGACAGATGGCCTTGTTTGTCTCAAGAATATCCTGGTATAAAGTGGAGTTCATTGTTGTCTCAATTAATGCAAGTTTCCCCATGTCCTGTAGCTGCAGAACAAGCCCAAATCATTACCCCTCCACCACCATGCTTGACAGCTGGTGTGAGGGTTTTGTGGTGATACACTGTGTTTGGCTTTTGTCAAACGTGGTGCTGTGCATGATGACCAAACATCTCCAACTTGATCTCATCAGATCAAAGGATATTGTTCCAGAACTTTTGTGGTTCATTCAGATGCAGTTTTGCAAATCTAAGTCATGCTGCCATATTCTTTTGAGAGAGAAGGGGCTTTTTCCTAGCCCCTATGAAAACCATACTTGTTCAGTCTTCTCACTGTGGTGTCATATAAACATTTAATGCACTTACAGAGGTCTGTAGAAGTCACATGATGTAGCTGTTGGGTTGTTCTTTATCTCTCTTAGCATTAAACAGTCTGACCTTGGACTGACTGTGCTGGGACACCCACTCCTGGGAAGATTGGAGTCTTGAAGGCTCATCATTTGTAAACAGTCCTTCTCACTGTAGAATGGTGAATTTCAAATTGTTTGGAGATGGCCTTATAACCCTTCCTATATTAATGAGCAGCAAGAATTGCTTCTCTGAGGTCATGACCGTTGTCCACATGTAGACACACCTGAGCATTGTCCCATGTAGATACAAACCTGAGTGCTCCAGAACATCAAACTGCCAAAAGTTCTGCTTTTATAGATGTAGTCACACTTCCCGATGATTAACTTATCTTGTGTATTTGATTAGTAACACCTGGCTGCTAATTACTCTCTTAATGATTTTTTTCCCACCTGGTTTCTGAACTTTGGGTTCTGTTTTGGGGAAAAAATGACTACATATTGAAATCTGTTATATTTTTTGTTGTCACCTGAGGTCATTTGTTTGTTTATAGAAGTTGGTAAGGACCACACAATTGTTATTTAGTCCCTGATAAAAAAACATAGAATTGAAGGAGGGTGTACTTTCTTTTTCCCAGGACTCTATGTTAAATACTGATAAGATGGTAAGCTGCTAAGCATTACACATCAACAGCTTGTGTGAGTTTTACCTTGCATATACCACACCTAACAGTCTCATTACATTACGTAAAGAATCCATTCTATGTGTTGAACCTTGGCAAACATTAGTGGCTGAAACACTGAGTGGAAAATTACAGTTCCAGGCAGATACTGTTGACCTGTCAAAATAGCCCTGCATATAACTGAGTATGCACTGTAGTTTGTTGTCTATTCATTTATTCATTCATTCAGCTTCAGTAACCGCTTTATCCTGGCAAGGCGTGCGGTGGAGCTGGAGCCTATCCCAGGAAGGCTGACGTGATGAGTGGACACATTCACACACTCATTCATACCTAAAGGAAATTTACTGTAGCCAATCCAGCTAATGGCATGTCTACATTACCAAAAACTGATCTGCTAGTTATGCCTGTATCTTGATATATCTCCTCAAGTTACAACATATTTAATGATGTATCCCAGTGAGTGGAGCTACATTTTGCAATCCCTTAACCAAGAGCACATAATTATATCACAAAAACAAGAAAGGGTGTATTTTGAATATACACAGCATTAATAATGGATTACGATCAAAGGAAGAGTCAAACAACAGTTCAATTTATTGGTCTTTAAATTAATTCAGTTTGGTAGCCACTCAGTGTTGTCTTGTGTAGATGAGAGTTGTTTATTTACATTTACATTACAGAGCATATGCGCTGATCTTGCACTGTATAAATGTAACTATGTAATATGTGTCGGTTTCTCAAAACATACTAAATATGCTTTATCCAATCATGACAAAATTTACATCCCCACCATATACATATAATATTAATTTATTTCTATAAACTTTTTTCAGTGTTATTGTATTTTGTGACTACTGAGGGAGAATTCTGTAACATACACAGCCTGCATATATTTAACATTTACAGAATACTACAGGTATGAAATTCCAACCAAGACTGAAGGTTGCATTTGTGCAAAAAATATGCTTACATGACTGAGTCACAGGCCAGTTTACAGGTCAGCCATCAGGACAAAATGATAGTGCTCTCTTCATCCCTGTTTGACAGAAGTACCGAAAGCATTGCAGAAGAGAAGAAATAAAACTCCACAGCATAGCTGAGTTCGAAGAGCTCCAGGTTCACGCTGAGTGTCCACTCAAAAATGGCAGAAATGTGCCTGTAGTAGAAATCCTTTTGAGAAAAGAAAATGCAATCTGACACCAGCAGGGGTTAAGGAATAGGTTCTAAGGAATGTATAAAGGAACACCAAGTAATTTTGACATGTTGGGTCTGCAAGGTCTGCACATGTTTGTCTTGGCTTGTCCCTAAGCACAAGACTGAGAATGTGGCGCACACTGGCAGTACGTTAGTTATTTTGATGGAACAGTCCCTCCAATCTACAGAATTGATCCCTGCTGATTTACACCTCATTCCTGGTGGTGGGACACGTGGGCCAGGATATGGAGTGACTTTGCCAGCATGGGTTCTACACAACAGCATATGTGGTTGGGGCTGCTCCAGCAATTGAAACACAAGGGGGTTGAAACACAACACTAGTTGCATATGTAACTGTGGTTCTATGAACTTCGGATAAGCACCAGGGTTCCTTATCATTCGGAACCTGCACCGGCACAGTGACAGGTTTCTAGGGAATGATGTGCTGGATGATGGTATTTATTGCAAACACTGTCATACATCACTAAGTGGTTTTGTTGGAAGGTCTTAGCCAGCAAGTGCACATGCACAAGATATCCAGATATTTCAATTGCTAAGAAAAGTTTTGCACTCAAGCCTCCATCATTGAACAGCTGATAACTTCAACACAATAGACTTTAAGTTAAAACTATAATAAATCCAGAAATGACTCTCATGCTAATACTCATAAGTTGCTCATAAGTTCCTGTTAACACAATTGCACTTTTTGACTATATACTACACAGTATAGTAGAAGGGAAATTATTTATAATCTCACTATCCGGTGTCACCCAGATGAGCATGGGTTCCCTTTTGAGTGTGGTTCCTCTCATGTTTTCAACCTCATGTTGTCTCAGTGAGTTTTTTCTTGCCAATCCCGACTCTGGCTTGCTCATTAGGGATAAATTTATAAATTTATATATTTTTGTAAAGCTGCTTTGTGATAACGTCCATTGTTAAAAGCGCCTTACAAATGAAATTAAACTGAATTGTGTTTCACACCACTCATGGAACCAAGTTCATGGAACCACAGTTTCAAACCATATGTAACTAGTGTCTTCTGTTCCAGAAATATATAAAAGCATATGCCCAACCAGCTGGTTTCTTGTCACACCAACACTTAATAGTGCTACATATGTAATGCATACATTTAGACAGGATACAGAGGATGGTCACTGTGATCTGAATGCTGGAGAAGACGATGCGTGTTGGGTAGAGGGCGTGCTCGAATCCAGTTAGCATGCACCTGCTTGTCAGAAACGTAAGCAGCACTGTGTAGAAGCAGATACACACGAAGCTCAAAGCAGCACCTAGGTTATGCAGAAACATCAGCTCTGCTGGCTACAAGAGGAAAAAAAAACACAAGGACACAGTCATTTTATGTTCTTAAATAAGTTTTGTTTAGGAGATTTGGTTGTGTAATGTAGGTGAAGGTAATGCAGCTATGCAGTCGTATACAACTGGCAATCAGGAACATTTAGTTATTGAATAATGTATTTACTGTTCTGTCTTCATTAAAGCACTGCAATGTACACACAGACACACACACTTGTATTTTATCGAAGACAGTAAGAGAAGTTTCTGACAGGGCACATCTTAGTTCCTAAGTTAATAATGTTTTCAGCTTTGTGCCTGAAGATCTCCATCACACATTACTTTAATCTTTAAAATCTTTTAATTGCATTGAGTAACAATTTGTTAGATTATTGCAGGAGCTACAGGAATGTGGATTTCCCACAGCAGAGTTTGACAACCCTGATCTAATTTCAGATTAGGCAAGGGTTTTAAACATCAGGTAATATTTCTATAATTCCTATAATGACCTTAATATTTGGTACATCTGGCTATTTGAGTATGAATTACCAATGCACAAACCTATAGCACACATACCATTTCAGAATTTAACAAAAATAAATCACACAGATCAGAGCTAATAAGCTATATATTGCTTTAATCATTTACTATTTGTACTTACATTGCAGTTTCCAGCCACAAAGGCACCAACTCCAGCGATACAACCAAAGACCATGGCACATTTACTGAGGAGAGAGTGCACACTGCACTTTTTCACGATATGTGCATGATGGAAAATACTGAAAACCACAACTAGATAAAAAGAGAGAATGTACAATATCATTCATTCATCTTCAGTAACTGTTTTATCCTGGTCACACTGGATACAGAGCCTATCCCAGGAAAACTGGGCACAAGCAGAAATACACCCCATATGGGATGTCAGTCCATCACAGGGTACCATGCGCACACAACGTACAGTATAATATAGCTTTTTCCACACACGGCATTCTCTTTGCTACTAATGGTCATAAATCAACTTGCTATATAAATTTTATATATTTATACGTATATACTTTTATAGCATAGCCTCTAATTGATCTACATCACCGTAAATGAAGAATTAACTTGTATTACAATAGCTATGACACTCACATAAAAATGAAGCCCCATTGATTGTAGCACTAAACAGGGAATTTTCTGGAAAGTTGGTTCCACTTCCACTAAAATGTAAGAAGAAAAAATACATGTCAAGACTGGCATGACAAATCCAAAGTGGCAGAACTCCAAGAGGTTTATGGGAATAATGTTTGTCTAACCTTATGGTCGGTATGTTATGTCCCGTGCAGCAACTTCCAGTTTCATTTGTCAGACATGAGTCGCTGTATTCCCTGGAAAAGAGATTTATTGATGAGTAAAACCGGAAACACTGATTTATTCCCTGCAGCTGATTAACAGTTCAGGGTCACAGTGGCTCTGTTCTGGAAACACTCTGCACGAGGCAGGACTGCACACTGGATGAAACACCAGTCCATCACAGGGCATCACACATTCTCACATTCACACCTTTTAATTAGTAGTCAATCCAACAATATGGTATGTTTTTTGGGAGGTCAGAAGAAAATGGAAACCAGAATGTATATGACAAACCCCACAGAGACAGTGAATAAAGCTAAGGTTCAAATCCCACAACTGTGAGGCAAACACTACATTCTGTGTCACTGCCATGTTTTTTTCAGGCAAGTATAAAAATATAATAAAACATTTGAAGGTCACAATGACCTACATGCATCAACAACTACATAGAAGATCCCAGCAGTGTGACCTGAGTGATGATTCAGTAATGGCATCGTAATCATTGAAGCAATGTTAGCCTTGTAATACTGGTACATCACTGCACAGACACAAAATATGAAGGCAGTTTATCAACTAAATTTGATACAAATGAAAAAAAAAAAAAACATGATAACATGGTGAGAATTATTAGGACATACCAATTACTGAGTGAGCAGATGTGGTGGAATCTTAATGCAAGACCATACCTGCAAACACCAAATTGTAGGTATGAAAAAAATGACAAAAAAAAGACATCTATTAAACACCATTTCGTATAAATGTTGTGTATTTCCTCTCAGTATAGAACTTTTTTTTTATATACAATAAGCCAAGCCCTCATTAACAGCTGAGGTGAATGGTTAATGAATAACCCGGAACTCAGTGATAGAGACTGAATCATTTACACACAGTTACAAATTTGCTCAGCAATGTAAGAAGACAAATTACAGGATAATCCGTCTCCTGTCCTACTGAATTAGGTGGATAAATTAAATCATACAGCTAAACCGACAGCTACAAAACAAGACAGGTGAGAATTCATGTAAGAAAGATAATATGATGGATGTTATGCCTTTGTTTTGTATTTCTGTAATGAAGTGTATTTAAGTAGTGAGTAAACGCTATCAGAGAATGTCATATGTCATATATTTCATATTTTAAGAACCCAAAACACCAATTAACTGTTGTTGGGCTTTCTAAAATTTGGTTACAAGATACCACCCAAAATACACAAAACATGGAAAAGTAGATTTCTCCTGAATCCAAAGAGACATTTTCTATACTGCTCCATCCCATAGCAGTATTATACTTCTGAAGGAAGTTTGACCATTTCTCTCTAACATAATAAATAATTTACACAGGTTAGACAAAGAGCAGATTACTAGAAGATCTCAAGCTATTGTTTATATTCTCATAAATACCATATTATACTGTGAGCAAAACAGTTTGACTTACACCGTCCAGCATCCAATGAATGAGACAGCACTGAGACTGATGGGTAAAATAATCCAGAAGGCCATGTCTCTTCAGGTGAGTTACCAAATGATTTAGGAGATCTGATTCTGAGGGTGACAATAATTCTCTTCTGAATAGATGTTAACCAGCCAAGTGTTGTGTCAGCTTCATTGTGTTTCTATTCTGAGCACTTCAGCAAGTGTACTGCATGTTTCTTCCAGAAGAGAAGACCTTACCGGTTAGCCATGTCACCCACTAACCAAACGACATTCTTCAGTGGCTCTGCTTTGACAGATTTAAAACTTTCTGTCTCCTTTAACCACTCCTTGCAATACATGGCCCTGTGAGAAAGCAGGAATAAGAATATTTGGGCTGGGTCAACTCAACTTTATCTCACTGTTTGCTTAGGCCAGTGCTTATTCATTCAGCAAGCACTCTCCTCACTAATCACACTGTATAGTGATAGCAGTGAAATAAATCTGCCCTCAGTGCTCCAACTCAGGCTTTTAAAATGTGCTTGACAAAACAAAATGTGTTTTTGTTCCTGTCTTATTTCCTACACAGCAACCCAGGGCGTTTTGAATGGGAACACCAGGGCAACCATGTGATTTAGCCATGTGTTTCAAACTCAAGTGATGAAAAGCAGTTACTTTAAAAAGCACTTCAATATAATTGTTTTGTTAAGGGAACAACTAATGGACACTTCTCCCAGTGGACAATGCAATGGGCAAAATCCAAATAAAAAAAAAAACACTATTTTTAGTACTAATTAATTGTCATTAAAACGAATAAAGCGCTTTGATGTAGGTTTCATGGTTTTATCACCACTTTAGGGTAAAAGCCCATAGCTTATATATAGCTATGTGCTTGTTGCTGCACGTTTACAAAACCAGCCTGACTAGAGCTCCACAATGAAACGCGTGGAAACTTTTAGTTGCTCAATCCAGTTACTGGTTTTGTTTACTTAAGTGCCAGCGCCTGTGCGTCAGAAAACACAGCGTTATTTAAAATAATAATAATAATAATAATAATAATAATAATAATAATCTAAAAAAAAAAGAGCTTCAAATGGCCGTTAATTTCGACCCCTGAAGTAGCATCCTCCAGAGTTCTCACTAGAATAGGGTGCATCCCTAAAACTCTAACCCTATGCCTTAGTCACTATATAGTGCACTATTTTCATCAGCCGCCATTTTGTAGTGCTGTCCAGTGTTCCCCTGTGTGCTTAATCAGTGTGTTTGTCACACTGAAAATACGACCTAATCAAATGTTTTATTTATTTTTATTTTAAATTATTCTCTTTTATTTTATCTCAATTTTATTTTAAGAAAATAAAAATCCTTATCTATGTATCTATCTATCTACCTCTCTCTCTCTCTCATATATATATATATATATATATATATATATATACACATATGAGAACGAGAAGTGATATGTGTGTGTATCTATCTATCTATCTATCTATCTATCTATATATATATATATATATATATATATATATATATATACACACACACACACACACACACACTTGTCACTTCTCATCTGGTCTTTTTTAAAACAATGCATATTTTATTAGAAGGATTTTAATTGTACCCATTGTTTATTCAGCCTAATTAAGATGGTTAGTTTTGTATTGCTTCATACTGTATTGTAAAAAAAAAAAAATAAATAAATAAATAAATAAAAAATTAACAAACGGCTTTAAAGATGGTGGACTTAAGTCTTTAAAGATGGTGGACTTGGATCGCTCTGCAGGTCAGGACGGGTTCTGAGCTCCGCGCCCCACAGTCACTTTAGAATGGAGCACAGTGTCTGTGTCCGTTATTAAGGACCCCGATGGAGGTGACTAATCAACTGCGCTGTGAATACAAATAACATTGTCTCCAATTAATTGTTTCTGGGAATTCCAAGTCTTTATTTTCAATCATTTTCAATGCTTCGTGCTTTGTTGTTTTTTTTTATTTATTTTTTTTAACTATGATATCTATCATACGCTCCTTATTTCACAGGAGAAATGTTAGATAACTAACGTTGGGTCCTAAATATCAAAACAGTCGACATGGCGGCCTCTTTCAGGCGGACAGTCCTGAGGCTCTTACTGCTGCAGGAGTCCTCAAGTTCAGTTAGGTTTGTAACAAAAAGGACCAGTTCTTTGAGATGTTTATAAATATTTACATGGTCAGTTATTGCGTTAAGAAAGAGTGAAGTAACGTTATTTAGCATAGCAGCGAGTTTAATGGACGTACTTTGCTAGCTTTAGCGGGACTGATGCTGATTAAGTTAGCTCGTTAAATTAACCTAGCTTAGTTATCGTCTCATATTAACTTCCATCTTCAAACACAAAGCACACAGTTTAGGTTAATAAGTCATAGAAATGCAATGGCGATATTTTCTAGACTAGATATAAAAAGATAATGAGGTTCACTGTTGTGTTATTTCTGTTAGCGCAGGTAACGTTATGCTTTTTCCAGCGTCACTCACGCACCAGTATAAATAGTGATTACTCACGATGTACACGTATTACGGTAGGAAGTTAACATGAATAAACCCCCCGGAATTATACTATTTTACAGTACACAATCTATTGCTATTTGTATTTCTCTATTAAATGTATACTCTTTGAAAAAAAAAAATTAAGCTTTTAATGGTCTTCAAATCATTGGTCAGGAAATTAGCAAGAAGATATTTTTGGAAAATTTTGTACAAACAAATGGATTAAGAATTAAACAAACAGATAAGTTAGTATGAACTTAGCTTTTCCCTTTGATTTCTTGTGCCTTGTGGCCCTTGATGGGCTGCATCAGGTGTGGCAGATAACCAAATAACGACTGAACTTTTAAGACAAAAAAACATCCCAGAAGATATTTCTGGAACATTTTGTACACCCAGACATGTGTTAGTTTGAATTTTACATCAAACATTTCAATCATCATCATGAGTTTACCTTTGCATACAAGAAGACTCTGTAAGTGAATTTCCCTGTTTCTAGCTTTTCCCCAAACAAACAGTTCACTGCAGCAAAAGTAAACCAGCAAATGGTGGCACAGGAGCTCTCAGGAGTGCGTCTGTTTAATTCTTGCTAATTTTCTGACCAAAGATTTGTTGTTAAGACTATTAGAAGCTTAATATTTGCCATTTTGGGCTTGGCCTGTTTCTTTTCTTTTCTTTTTTTTGCTCTGAAGTGTATGTAGAATGTACATATGTAATGTAATCCTCCTAATGAAAGGATGTTTACCATTAAGCTTGGTTAACACAAAATTAAACACAAAAACTTTAATTTGTCTCTGCGTCCTCAAATGTGTATTCATCAAACATCAGTTAACTTCGGCAGAGTCTAGGTCTAGCTATGCGTTGATTGGGAGTTTGAAGAACTGCTGATTCATATCTAAGGGTAGGAATTAGTTTGTGTGTGTGTTTGTAAACACCCCCCCCCCCCCCCCCAATTTCCTGCTGTGTTGTGTAGGATGCTCTTGTTGTGACATTTAGGATAGTACTTCAAATCACAGTCTTAAATTTGACCTTTTCCCTCATCTCTAATTGTCTAGAATGTAGTTTAGTGCAGTTCAATCTCTGAGCCAGAGAAGAGAGACTAAAACAGGTAGAGATAATGGTAGTAGAGATGTGTGCTTGCTTTTCAGTTGATGGATTCTTATTGAATTCCACATATTAGTTCAACAGGTATGATTAAAAAGATATTAATAACTAGAAACGTACCTTACTGCACTGATGCTTAACACTTGGCTGACACTAGGTATGACATGGAAATCCTCTGAAAACGGTTAACTGTTAATTTCAGAATGGGTACATTGTGTGGATTAGCAAATAACAAAGAAATAAAATAATCTCCATAGGTTTTCAGTGAAAGATAGAAGTCAGTGCCGCTCCCTGTGGTCAGTCCAAAAGCACAGCATACAAGCTCAACAGTCACAGAACAAACCATTCTCAGGTGAGCTGTTTTAAGTCTCGATATATTTAAAATGAAATGCCATATGTATCTTTAGATAACATGTGACTGATTTGATCTCAGTAATCAGTATCATGCAGATACCATATCACCTTCCATTAATGTTAGTAAAATGCCTAGATTGGCTGTTGAAATAGATTTTAGATTCAGTCCACGTTTGTTTAACAGGTATGCTGCTCTTACATCCTGGTGTTCTCTGAAGACAATGTGTGCTTTGTTTTGCAGTACGATGGCTGTCCGTTTTCACAGAAGACACACCAAACCCCAGGAGTTTAAAGTTCCTTCCCGGGAAGCCTGTGCTGGGAACGGGAACTCTAGACTTCCCAACTTCAAGTTCTGCAGAGTGTTCTTCTTTAGCCAGGTAACATCTTTAAATTAACTGTAGTCCCTGCTGAAAAAAAAAAAAAACATTTAATTTTGATTTAATAAATGTAATTGAATCATTTTAATGAGAATGTTTTAATGCACTTCTGTTCTGCTGGGTAGTTGTGAAATTACAGTCAGACAGAGAACATAGCCAACATAGACGAGAGTGAAGGACAGCTTATCTGTGTTTATCACTTAATGTTTTGCCTGGCCAATTTGTCCTTGTTCTTTTGGTTCCCCTTGAGTGCAGAAGTAGTCTGTACTTCCTTAACCTGGTTGTATGTCATTTCATGCAACACAGATTAGTCAGAAACCATTGATGTAAGACTAGATGATAATATCTTGACTTTAATATTTTCCCGTTGTTTCCGCAGGAAACTTTTTCAGGTCGAAGGAGTGAAAAGTGTGTTTTTTGGCCCTGATTTCATCACACTTACAAAGGTATCAGTCAGATGTTGATGTTAATTGTATTTATGTAGATTTTTGTCAAAACAGCAACAGTAGATGAAACCGAGTTAATGCCTTCATTACTCCTGATCCTAGATGGATGATGATGTTGAGTGGGCAGACATTAAAAGGCATGCGATTGAGATCATCGCAGAGTTCTTTGAAAGTGGAGAACCTGTAACAACAGGAGTAACACATCCAGAGAGCAGTAAGTAAAGCACTGCAGAGCTTAGTGGAGCAGCTCTGGTATTTGGAATTATGCCAGAACAGAGATACAGTAGTAATTGTGGGTAATTGTCAGTCTGTTTTCTGTTTTCTTCAAAGAAATGTTTCACTGAAAAGTCAGATTTCTCAAGACATTTTAATGTTTCATGTATGTTTTTCCCAAGAGTTTCTAGATAACAAATAATGGAAGTATACAGTATCTCAGCCAATTTTTTTGTAAAATTAGATGCTCACGTCTTGACAAGCTTGGCTTGCACGTTATTTCAGACAGACTTGCAATATGGTTTATGATTACGGTATGATTCAAAACGTCACCTTGTAGCTAAATGGTGCTATGGGGGCAGGCATCTTGCACAGCTAGAATCACTCTTTCCCTCAGAGCAATGTAGTATTGTTCCCTTTGGAGACAAGAGCCTTGAGCTGAATTGATCCAGAAAGATAGACGTTATATGGATAATACATTGAACCTAAATTTGTAAGTGCAGACTCTCCCTGGTATTTTACAAAATCATATACTTAAAAAGTAGATTGTGTGGTGCAACAACATAATGAAGCAAGTATACGATGATTTTGGCCGTGTAACAACGAAAGATTTTGGCTGAGATAGACGGCTAGCTGCATTGGTCTTGTTCCTCCAGTGCTCATGGAAATTATTAGAAATTGTGTAAATTATTATTATTTTTTGCTCAGTCCATGTCTAACTCTGATATGCTGAAATATTTTATAATTTCATCTGTCTGTTTTTTGATTTTGTAGATGTGTCCGAGGAGGAGGATGAGATTGTCTCAATGATTAAAGAGCTTTTAGACACTCGAATCAGGTAACTCATGTTAAAATAATTGTGCATATAAAGGACTTGCAAGTGTTATATTCAGTACCATAACATCTGAAAAAGGGGGACGTACACAATATTAAGCAGGTGATTTTACTGTTATGGCTGATCAGCGCATATGTGTGTGTATGCGTATGCCAATGACCAGTACATCAGGTAAATCAGTATATTAACAGTAAATCTGGTATAATTAAATGTAAACAGTATCAACAAGTGTTAACAAGTGTACAATGATGTAAATGAGTATTAGCAGCCTTGATGTTTAAGTATTAGAGGGTTCTAAATTCAAAGTGCAATATGCATGTAATCTCATAGCTAGTGGAGCTTAGTGTGTAGATATGCAGAGTATAGCACTGAGGATCAGGATTTAGATCAGTAACAGTCTGTAGTGTGTGTTTTCATGTTCTGGTGGGTGCTGCTGGTGTGACCAGTTTAACAGCTCGTGGGTAGAAACCGTTTTTGAATCTGGTGGTTTTGGCTTGGATGTTCCCGTACATCTTTCCAGATGATAGAGGTTGAAACAGGAAGTGGCTTGGGTGTGTGGGGTCAGAGGTGTTGCTGCTGTCTTTCCTCAGACATATCTTGTGTAAATATCCTGGATGGGTGGGAGGGTTCCTGCAGTGATGTGCTGAGTGGTTTTCACCACGCTCTGCAGGGCCTTGCGTTCAGCAGCTGCCATACCAGACCATGATGCAGCCAGTTAGAATGCTCTCCACCGTGTACATGTACAAGTTGCAGAGGAGCGGTTGTGGCAGGTTGGCTGTCCTCAGCCTTCGGAGGAAATGGAGGCGTTGTTGGGCTTTTTTGAGTTGAGTTGAGTTGAGTGACCAGGTGAGATCCTTGGCTTCGTGGACGCCAAGGAACTTGAAGGTGCTCACCCTTTCCACCATGGTCCCCTCTGTGCTCAGTGGTTCGTACAGTCTGCTCCCCCTCCTGAAGTCAACAATCAGCTCCTTGGTTTTGCTGACGTTGAGGGAGAGGTTGTTGTCGGGGCAGTACTCCATGAGGAGTTTCACTTCCTCCCTATACGGTTTCTAATCATCGTTGGTGATGTTGCTGATGATCGTTGTGTCATCAGCAAACATTATGATGGTCTTGAAGCTGTGTTAGGTGATGGATATTGGTTAAAAATACCTACATTTGACTGTAAGACTATGCATCTGATGGCATAAAAACATTTCAGTTCTGATTAGACTCTTTGAAAAGAGATGACTATAAATTTCAAACTGTAAACCTTGCTCGACCATAATGTTTTGAAATCATGTCTGTTAAGTAGATCTAATGTTAATGCATGGTACTGTCATACATAGTTGTATAATTTATGTCTGCCTAATGAGTAGGCTACACAGACGCTGCTTTATCAAACAGATAAATGTACTGAATTTTCCTTTATTGAGGAACTACTTAGTAAATCAGACCAATAAGAACATTTGCTTTAAATATTTGATTTGCCACCTAGAACACTGGTAGCAGTGAAGGTCTTTTTTTTCCCCCATCAGAGAGAATCATAACGACCAGTGTGTACTGTAGCTTTAGTGTTATCGATGCACGACACCCCCAGTTTCCAACCTTCCGTTAAGAACAGAAAAGCTATGTAAGTGCTAATAGTGTCCTCTTGTGGAGACAATTCAGCCTGCTAAACATGAAGTGATGAGCAGATGACCATCCAGGTCCATAAGCAAATAAATTAAACAAAACAAAAAAAAGGTTATTGAATAGTATTCAAAGGGAGTAGAACCCACCCTCCTTTCAGATGAATTTCTCATCCATTTATTTTGGGAGTATATATACCATTTTATTAAGAGGAAACCATTTAATGTTTCCCCTGTGAAATATCTAAAAGCTGCAAATTAGATACTAAAACCTTGTTAACTTTAGTAAATTTGCCAATGAACTGTGCTATATTTAAATTTTTACTTAGAACCAAAAGGAGGGTAGGCACTTTCTCTGCTACAACTGCCTATGATTTAAAGAACAATTTGGCTTATTCTTTGAAGCTACTTGAAAAGCATCTTGATATGTTTCCTGGTTCTCAGGCCTACCGTACAGGAGGATGGTGGTGACGTCATCTTTAAGGGCTTTGAGGATGGCACAGTGAAGCTGAAGCTTGTTGGCTCTTGCACAGGCTGTCCCAGTTCCACGGTTACTCTGAAAAACGGCATTCAGAACATGCTGCGGTTCTACATTCCAGAGGTGGATGATGTTGAACAGGTGAGAGACATAATACTAGTCATGGGCACTAGAACATGGCCACAGATACTCTGTGGAAAAGGTTTCGAATGCCTTATTTCAAGGCAACTGTACTCATCACACATTTCTCTATTGCGTTTGTTCAGGTGGAGGATGAAGTGGATGAAATCAACATGAAAGTGTTTTCAGAACTGGAGAAAAAATTAAAAGACTCATAGCTATGAGCCCAGTCCATTTTGATGACCTGCAGAGTTTGAGCATATAGAGGAAGAGCAAGACCATTGTACAGTTGAAATAGTATGCTGACCTCTAAAAAAAAAATTATTCGTCTTCACTTTATCCTGGTCAAGGTAGCAGTGTATCCGTAGACTACTTCAGGAACACCAGGCGTGAGGCGAGAATACATCCTGGATGAGACGCCAGTCTCATGCGCACACACATGTTCACACACTTGTTCACACTTTTGGTGCAATTTAGAGTGAATGAACAAAAAAACTTAATAATAAAGAATACTCAAATAAAGGTTATAAAATATGCATTGTAAAAATATTAAAAAAAAAAAAAGTCAAATGTGTTTCTTTCTTCTTCTTTTTTTTTTTTTTTTTTTTTAAAACAGTGCTATACAAGTTCTCATTTACTTTATTTCAGCACACCCATGGTTTTACCCTATATTGTAGAGGAATTAATTCCATGCTGAATAGAACTGTGAATAATGTAAATGCCTTAATTATCTGCTAAATATCACAAGGCAAATATAATTCCGGTGTAGCTTGAAGTGTATTGCAATCTATTCACATTTGACAAGCCTTAAAAGCCTGTCTGTTACTCTGCTTTAAGTGCTTTATTATTGTAAATATAACTTTGAAACTGTAAAGCTTTGTATGTTTTCCCCATGTTCACCTGGGTCAAATATGGTGCCTTGTGATCCAGGGTGTGTTGCAACCTCACATTTGGTGTTCTGACTTTGGGATCGCCATGACCCTGACCAGAATAACGCAGTTATTGAAGATAAATGAGTGAATCAGTGTGTATTTTGCCAGGTGGTAGGACTTATGACTCTTCGCAGTTTGGATATCTTTTGAAAACATGGTATGTTGGTGGCAGTTAAGAAGGCAAAATGCGTGTTATTCTTTTACGTGGGTTAATAAAACACATTATTAACAGGAGTGCAGTCTTTTAAGTGCTGGCTTTTCCTCAAGTTATATGAAATACACCAAAAAAATTAAAGATTAAGTTGGATGGTGAAAATTTATTGTTACTGTTACATTGCAAGTTTGTTTCACTTTATAGAAGTGACAGATTAAACCCAGACTATCAGGCTGATAAATGGGTGACTACCTCAATCTCTTGGAATCTGGCTGTTCAACATTGAGTCACTGGTGTTAATCTTTTCTTCAAATATCTATGTGACTGTGCATAAATAATTCTGACTTGAGGGTATTGTATCAAGGATTCAAAACAAGTACAAGTCAAAGCTTCAGACATACCATATTTCTTGTAAGGGACATTAACTGATTTCAAAACCTATACATTTTTTCAGTAAAACTTGGTATCAGGTCTATCATTTGTTAAAGAAAATAATTTAGAGGAAAAGGCAAGTTTTGAAATGCATTATATAAATGAGTTACTGTTTAAGAAGATCATGTACGCTGGTCAAACTATAGTAAATATTAACCAGCATGGGGAGACAACTAAATCAAATCACATGAAATGTGCATTACACCCATAGAAAAGGGTTCCTCGAGAGTTATTGTGGAATTCTAAGCCTTTAAGCGACAAGAGAACCCCAGGACCATGCAAAAGGTTTTCCTTTAAGATGAGATAACATGTACCTTTACTGATCCCCTGTAGGGGAAATTCAAGTTGACACAGGAGTAGGAGGAGTAAAGAAAAGAATTTCCATAAATACCTATACAATAGAAATAATAGAAACAATAAAATAGATCTGTGTGTATGTACATATGCTGGAGTTCTATTTGTATATGTACATGTACATTATCCTTGGTATTTATATACATGTGCGATATTTGTGGAATGACAACTGTTGAGTGTGTGTGTGTGTGTGTTTGTGAGACTCAGTCAGTGGAGTAGGAGGTACTGGGTATCATTTCATTGTAGAGCCTGATGGCTGATGGCACAAAGGAGCCCCCCAGACGTTTTGAGGCACGTGGCTGGATGAATCTGTGGCTGAACGTGCTCCTGAGCCTCCTCAGCTCAGCATAGAGAGGGTGAGAAGGATTGTCCATGATAGCTTTCAGTGTCCCTCTCATCCTCTTCTCAGTCACTTACTCCACACTGTGCAGTTCCATCCCCATCACAGAGCTGGCCTTCCTCACCCGCTTGCTCAGTTCCAATGCCACCTCCTCAGTTCACCACTGCAAAGAAGATAACACTGACCACTACAGACTGGTAAAATGTCCATAGAAACCTAGTGCACACGTTACAGGACCTGAGTCTCTTCAGAAAGAACATCCTGTTCTGTCCGTTCCACAGAACAATAGGTTCACAGTATAACCCTTTTAAAAAGCTCCAACCATACAACCTTTTTTTTTTTTGTCTAAATGTGCATTAGACATTTATAACATGTTGCAATCATCAGTGACTGTAAATATAAGTCCTTGGTTGCTATTTGATTTTGCAAATGTGCATTGTATTTAGGGTGCATGATTTTTTTTGCATGATTTTTAAAACATTTTTTTAACCTAGGAAATATAACCTAGGAGATATTTAGAGCAGAGTGCATGCTTGTTAACAGCTTCCTTGCAGTTTGGGTAGTTCATGTTTTCTTCAGGAGATCCTAGAGCGCACCTCGTTGGTGGCATGACGTCACTTGAGCGATGCGCATGCGCAGTGTTCATTCGCATCAGCGCTGTGTCTCCGTGCACTACCAGCGGTAAGCGGCTACGCTAAATACACGATGGGGCATTTTGGGCAGTATTTGTTGTACTTATTCTGACACGCAACATTCTGGACAGAGGCGTTATTATTTTGTTTGTTAATTTGTGAAAGAGTCTTGTCGACTGAATGTGCAGTAATAGCCTCGAGCTAACTAAGTATGCTAATGACTGGTGCTGAGTTGAAGAGCAGCTGAACAGAGAGCCCGGGGCTAACGCTAGCTCGCTGCAGGGTTTGCTGACTGGACATTTCTAACCACCGTGTGAGTAGATAAAGAAGTTTGTTTCGAGAAAAACTTATATAACCCCTTGTTGTTCATGTTTTCTGAATTTGCTGAATTTTCTTTAAAGCCGCTGGATACCGCTGTGGTGGTGGTTGTTGTTTTCGCTGTTGTTGCAGAAAAGCTTAGCACGTAGCCGATGTGCATCTATGGCTTGTCAATATGCTTTAGCAAGCTATCTAGCTCAGAACATTTAGCCTGTGTTAGCTTAGCGCAGATGCTGAACCAGGAGCAGGGTGGCTAGCTAATTTGCTAGTTTCACGGCCTTTTTATATGGCTGTTGTTTATGGTGAAATGTACAAGACGAGCTAACGACGCTGCGTTTTCCGCAACACAGGCCTCCTCCGGTGTCCTTCATTTTGTGTTTTTAATCGACCTGATTAATTATTGATGTATTTTAAATTCGTCCTTACAGCAGGCTTGTTTATATTTGTGTGGAAGATAGCTGTACGGCTGGGATAAGGCGCTAGCTGTGTGGCTAACAAGCTCGCTAGGCTGCACGATACTGACACGGAGACGATATCGCGATATTTGTTGCAATGTATTCAAACTGGTGTATCAGTGATGTGCCATGCTTAAAGATCGACCTGCGGAAACCAAAGTTTCTTTCTTTCTTATAATAATAAAAATGGCACGATTTATTATAGCATGCTCGTATTTCTTATCTGGGTATGTTAAGATAAGTCAGAATGGTTACAGAGCACAGTGTGAAAAACTGGCTGGTTAGAGGGATCAGTTTCATATTACAGGCCTGTGTGATAGTAGTGTTACAAAGACTAATATTAAACTACTGATGAACTAACATCTCATCTCAACATGGTACCACAAGCCAAATTACAAGGTTTTATTACCACGATTCTCGAAGTGGGGTCCATGACGCATAGTCAGGTGGTCTGTGCTTTTTTTTTTTTTTTTTTTTTTTTTTTTTTTTTTTTTTTTTTTTTTTTATTCGATTATCAGCTTTACTCAAATATTCATTATGATCTTGTAGTTCTAGGTGTGTTTAAATTGATCATTTTTATTTTAATAAAAAATGTGTTCTTTGAGTGAACTAAAAGAGAACTGTAAAGAACTCTCCAGTGCATAGCCAAAATATTACTGTGCACATTTAAATAATAAAACTGCTATGTGAACAGTGGATTGTGTGTTCATAAAATAAATGTGTACAGAGATGGTGTTTGTCGTTGTTAATGGCTGAAAGGGTTCCTGCCTGCAAAACGTTTGAGAACCCCAGGTTTAGTGTGTTGATGATTTTCGTCTTTGTAAGTGAGATCACCATTTCCACAGGACATCATTTGCTGCTGGTGCATCAACACTGTAAGCCATCCTCCATGGCTCAGTTCGGGGGACAGAAGAACCCTCCATGGGCAGCCCAGTTTGCTGCAACTGCGGTGTCTCAGCCCGGACATTCTGCACAGTCCCTTGACTTGAACAGTTTACACTGTGAGTAATATAATAAGTGACACACATGATTTATGTGTTTTTTATTATTAATGGTAATCTCTTTTACATCCACTGTAATCAAAATGTGAAGGTAAAAGGATCAGGGTTTTGAACCATGGTTTGTTCAGTGTTCACTGCTGTGTACTTTGGATTATGTTTAGTCTGCTTTGTTGTTCTAGATTCTGTCCTGCCAAATTGTGCAAGCAGTGATGAGTGCTGGAAAGTCACATATATCTTCTTTCGTGTTGTTTGTCCTGCTACAGCTTTAGGTGTTCAGCAGCCGTCTCTTTTAGGTGCCTCCCCCTCCATGTACTCCCAGCAGTCAGCCTTGGCTGCAGCGTCCCTCAACACGCAGTCCGCTGCCAATTACCAGATTTCCCAGCAGACTGCGGCTCTCCAACAGCAGGCAGCTGCAGCTGCCGCAGCTGCACTGCAACAGGTGAGTTGGTGTAATTTTGCACAATACTCTGCTGTGTTCATGTGTTAAAAGTGCTGGAATTCTGGCATGAAAGCACTTAGTCAGAAAGCACGCTATTCACATTCCAGCAGTACAGCATTTGCTTGCCAAGGATCATAATGTTTTAATGTTGTATAACGAGTTCATGCTGGTGGTCTGAATGTTGTTGTACTGGAATATCAGTGTCTCCTAGCTCAGCATCTCTGTAACTCTACTCACAGCTGCAGTGAATAAACACAAGGCTCTGTTGTGTGTTTAATTTTAGTCTCAGATCAATTCAGCCCTGCAGCAGTACCAGCAGCAACAGCAGCAGCAGCAGCCACCTCAAGCTCCCCCACCACAGCCACCTCCTCAACAGACACTCTACAATGTACCACATCAGGTACTCATGCTCATCCAATAGTTTTTATCACATTTGTCTTTCAAGCTTTTCGCACAAAGAACCTAATCAGCCCTTTTATACTCTCATGGCATGCAGGATCTAATCTACATTCAATGGAATGAATATATATATATATATAAATAAATTTTTATTTATTTATTTTTTGCGCACATGAGAGTAATATTGTCCTGGTAACAAAATATAAGTGTAATGTGCATTGCTAAATTAAACTGGTCTGTTACTCTTTGCATTTTAGCATCTCAAAATAATCTCACTGCCTCATTATTTGGCAAATTCGCATCCTAATGCAGCACTTTATAATTGTTGGGTGCAGATGACATATCTGTAAGACCATCTCTAAAGTAATTAATTGAATGAGCCAGCAGCACAAACCCTTATCGCCAAAAAGATTCACTATGGAGGGCAACAGATGGCTTGCCATCTGTTCACAATTAGGGTGAAAAAGGAAATCCAGATGCATAGCATTTGCTATTATCTGGTGCTGACAGACTGCAGATGTTGGTGTAATGTTAAAGAAGGACCGATAGAAACACATAAATTTTTGTCAATTTTCTGATATGTATAGGACCACATGTAAATGTGGCTCGTATCTGAGTTTGAAAAGATTGGATTTTTTCCTGAAAAAACTCCGATCTGTTTGGCCTTTAGGAAGAAAATGATATTTGTACCACTTGTAATGTGAACAGTTCCCTGTTCTCCTTCAAAGTTGTGGAAATATAAACAGACGATTCCTGATAATGAAGGTGTCAGCCAAAAAAAAAGGCAAATATATTTGCCTGTTAGGATTTACAAGCAAATGGGCTTGCAGCTTTGTCTTTACACAAGCTTCATAGTCCAGCTACAGTGGCCATTTTGTGATCTTGCAGAACATTTTAGATTTTGTTAAGCACAGGGTCAGTTGTTGCAGTGCTGCATAAATCTCATATGGTGCATCAACACTCGTTTTTAACACTAAGTCAGCACTAACAAAGTTTTGGCTGCCTTTGTTGATTTGGCTTAAATTCAGCTCATGAAAACCTGGCTGTGATACACTACTTCAGACTTTAAAAAAAACAAAACATTTAACATTGTATTTGTAGTGCAACTGTTTAAATACAAAAATCATTACAAGAGAGTACGTAGTGCATGTTCAGGAAGTGTTTTGTGGTGACTGCTTGTGCAGTAAACATGTTAGATGAGTCTTGGCAAGTATCATTTCCCAGGGTTGATTTTATGCCTCTTAGCTAGTTTGCATCATACAACTTGGTGACTGGTTTGGTATTTATTCAGGTTAAAAATGTTGCTGCATTATAATAGTATGCATGGAATGACCTTAGGTTGACATGGTTTAAGCTTCATAAATGTTTTTTCTTGTTACCTTGTAATCGTTTAGTAATCGCTGCTGTTGTCATTATTCCGCTCTTTTTTCTTTTTTTGTTGTTGTTGACAGCTTCCACAGCCTCAGCCTGCTCTGCTTTCACAGGTAAACTTCATCATTATTTCTTGCTCCATTAAGCTTATGCATTTAAAAATATGTTTGAAGAGTAGCACCTTCACTTTCCCCAAAATTTTAATGTTTGTTTTAGATGTAGCTAGATATAGTCAATGCTAAATAAACCTTTGTGTAGGCTGCAACAAGAAACTGAATCATTTTCTAAACTGACAGAAATGCAGCTTCATTTAACTTTATTTATCTCATTAAAACTCACCAACTGGCAATTTAATATGCCCTTGTAAGTAATGTAGTTACAGTCAACAAGCTGTTTATTAGGAACACCTGTATACATACTCATGCATGCAATTATCTAATTAGACTGTATGGGTTTTTTTGTCATTTAAGAAATCTGGTTTGTGTTCCCCAGCCCCCTGTTGCTTTGCCAACCAGTATGAGTTTGTCGAACCCACAGCAGACAGCACAGATCACAGTATCATACCCGACCCCCCGCTCCAGCCATCAGCAGCAGACTCAGCCACAAAAACAGCGTGTCTTCACTGGGGTTGTCAACAAGCTGCATGATACATTTGGGTTTGTGGATGAAGATGTGTTCTTCCAGCTAAGGTAAGACGTGATAGTGCAGCTGTGTTTTGGGTGGCTTTTAAAGAATGACCGTTTCTAAAAATGCTGATTATTAACATTTTTCTGTTTTGTTACTAGTGCTGTAAAGGGAAAAACACCCCAAGTGGGTGACCGTGTTCTTGTGGAGGCCGTCTATAATCCCAACATGCCCTTCAAATGGAACGCCCAGCGCATACAGACTTTACCTCAGTTACCCAACCAAACGGTGAGCAAAACCAATTTGCCAAACTGATCCTCCACCAAAAATCTAAATAACCAACAAGATAACTGTTTCTAGATGTCATTGCAGTGATGTTGATTACTGTGCTTTAATCTCCATATAGCACCAGGCGGCCCAGCCCTTACCTCAAGTTTCCCCACAGCTGTCCAGCTTTTACTCTGACGCAGGAGTACAACGCTACACTGACATACACACAGCGGTGGATTCAAGACCAAATGTAACCTTTGTCTTTTGAAGTGTTCCCTCTTATCTTCTTTCCCTAATAGTGCATTCATGTCATGTTGGAATTATGGCAGTTTTAAGTTTTCAGCTTGTAAAAGAAATTAATGTCTTTGTCCTACTTGTAATTACCAGTGGAAATCTTGTTTGATAATTATGACCACTGTCTTGTTATATACAAACACAGCCAAACATGCAATTTCCACAGCTAAAGGTAGTTAAAAGTATAAATGTCTGGATTTTAACTGCTGTATGTAAGATTTGGGAATGTTATCCTCTCTAGCAGAAAAACATTATTGTGAGCTACTCGCAGAAGAACATTTTGTAATGTGCTCTTCACCACCATGCAGATTAATTTGACTGCTGCTTAAGGCAAGTAATACACATTCAGTGAAAATTCAAGGCTTTGTTTATGGAGTACCAGGTGAAAGGACAAAACTTCGATCCTGTAACAAGAGCAGGTCCCTTAGTCCTGCTTCCTGCCCAGTTTTTTCTGGGATAGCATCCACCGAGACCCTGACCAGAACAAAGCGACGAGTGAAGATGAATGAATTGAATGTCGTTTTCAAGTCATGACTTTATGCAAAATAGTGTTTAGCGTTCTTAATACAAACTGTATTTTAGCTTTCTTAAGATAATAAGGTTAGATGTTAGACTGTTTTTGCTAAGTGCTTTTGCTAAGTGCTTACTATAAAAACATAGTAAGAAAGCTGGCTAGCTGCTGAATACATTCATTTTGGTGTTGTGTGTGTTGCCTGAGCTTCCAAGTCAGATGAGATGAACAACTCCAAGAATAGCTCCATTGTTTATTTTCCATAATTCTTCATGGCATGAGTGAACTGAAATACTGCTTCTTTTTCCCCTTGCACAGGTGTTACTTGCAGTTCTTTGCTGCCCTTCCTTTCTGCCAAAGATAAGCTGTAGCTAAAATGTTACGGCTTCTGCTCTGGTTTACAGCTTTATGCTTGTGTGTTGAATGTTAGATTTTGCACTCTGTTTTCCCACTCCTCATAGTCTGTCTTTGGCTAAACAGTGTTTGGAAATTAGGCCTTGAAGGAATAGTCTTTGTTCTTGAAGTGTTTATTGGGTTTTTCGGCTATGTTAGTTTAATAGAAATGAAGTGCATGATAAAACAAGCATATGTTAGCTGATGTCTGTATTGTTCTGTTTAACTAACCAAGTACTTTGAAGTGTAATATTCAGGATTTCCCTGCACTTCCTAGTTCTAACCAGTCCAACATGATCTCTTGTAGTCTTTCCCAGGAGACAGTATAGATCATTTGCTAGGAATCTTTTTTTTTTTTTTTAATTATTTTTATTTATTTATTTATTTATTTTTTTTAAAGGTGTATTTTACCTCGGAGCCTGAATGATCATTAATGACTGCATGCTCATATTTTATCACAGTCATGGATTTCTGTCTTTAAGAAATGGCCAAAAGTGAGATATAGTTAATTTTGTATTACTGATTATTCCTTACTTGTCTCCTTATCATGGGGTTCTTTGCTTCCTCTTATCACCAGGTTCTTTGTGTTTTAACAAACTTTTCCCCCAGGTCATAACCTTCCTAATAGGTCACTCAAATTCATGTGCTGGAAGTGAAACAGCTCTCATATACTCAGTGGTAAATTGCATTTTAAAAAAAAAAAAAAAAAAAAAAAAAGATACACCTCGCACCATATGAACATGGCCAGCACCACTGTCAATAGGCTAGTCCCAAACTGGTTTGGTGTAATCCTCTGCCTCAGTTGATTCTAACTCTTGTGTACTGCATGTTTCAGAGCCAGCCTCCTGCTCCCAACATGATGAAGCCAGGCCCCTCCATGATTCAGTCTCTACCTCCACCCACCACTTTCAGTGTGCCGGCACAGGGTCCCCCTCCCTCGCTGCTTCAGGCTCAGCTTTCAGCAGCCTCTCTTGCTCCGTTGCTCCAGAATCCTCCTCAGCCTCTCCTTCCTCAGCCACCTCCAAAAGGTAGGGTAACTTAAGCCAGCTTCCCAGCAAGTTCTGAGTTCATGCAAAAAGAGAGATGGTATTACTACCTTATACTCTGTTTTAGCTGTTGCTTCTACCTGTCTTGTAGATTCAGTCTTTTCGGGGGGGTTACTTCAGCCTCCGGTACGAATGATGCCCCAGCCCCAGCCTGTGAGACGCATAGACCCCTCTCCTCGCTTTCCCAGCCGCAGTGATCGACCAGAACTCATTCTAAGGAAAGAAGACCGAAGGTCAGCATTTATTTATTTATTTTGTTCGTTTGTTTATTAATTAAAATTTCTATAGGTCATTCTTAATGCTTATTCACAGTGTGACAATAATTTACAGCTACAGGATTTAGCTGTAGAATATATAACATTTTATAATAAAGAATGAGTCTAGTTGTGTATTGCCAAATAACAAAATGAAGCATTTATTTTTAACTGACAGCATATCTCATTTATTGCTCAACATCTGAACACTTGCAGCAAGTTCAAAAAGTAATATGCACGCACGAGAGACGCATTCAGTTAGCAATATTTTGAGCACAACCGTTCGGAGACATTTTACAAACATAAGTTTTCTTATGCACCTCGACAGATAATGTTTGCTGAGACATGTAGAGAGTAAGAGCACTGAGACTACACTTGTCTAGAGGTCTTGGACCACTCCTCCATGCAGAACATTTGGAGCTGTATTTTTTTTTTTAGGTTTTACACACACATAGACTGCCCTTATCAGTTCAGACCAAAGATTTTCAATGGAGATCCAGAGATGGCATTTGCAAAATATTCTATTTTGTCTCTCTTTAACCACTTCTGTGAAGATTTGGAAGTATGTTTATGGTCATTATCTTGTTAATATATTAATCTATGGCCAGCTGTTAACCCCCTGGGAAAAGCCATCTGCTTTTTCACCATATTTAACAGTGGGGTATCAGATGCTTTTCTTTGTATGCAGTTAGTGTGTGCATGGCCGGAAAAAAAAAAATATCCACACCAGCTCTGATAGTGGCAATGACACTGTAGGTTCTGCATTTTATAGAGTGCTCTCAGGAAGGGCTTCTTTCATGCAACACGTCTAAGCAGCTTGTTGTTATGAAGATGGTGTCTAATTGTAAACTGTGATCTGTGGGTTCTTCTTTTCCTGTCTCAACATCCTCCTCAATGTAAGTGGAGTAGTATGCATGTGTATTTTCAAATATACATATATTTTCAAAGGTAGACGTGTGCAACATCATATTTGTCCTCATGGTAAACAAGAAGTGGTCAAATGTGGCAGTAGAATTCCTAGAGACTTATGGCTGTTTAAAAAAATTCAAATAAAGTAATAAAAAAACCAAATGTCTTCATGGACAACAACTTTTTTACGTTAATTTAGAATATTACTTGGGGTTATAAATATTTTGCCACACGTTTTGGGAGATTAATGAAATTCTATTTATTGTAATGATTTAATTGTTATTACTTCGTGGCCCAGTGTTGTATCGTGGAACTCCAAGTTCCAGTTTGATCCTGAGTTTAGATTACTGTCTGTGTGGAGTTCCTGTGTATGTAATTAAATGATTATTTGCATGCAGTCGGGAGAGAGACAGAGAGCGGAGGCGGTCCAGAGAGCGTTCGCCAACACGCAAGCGGTCAAGGGACCGGTCACCTCGAAGAGATCGTTCTCCTAGACGTCCACGCAGAGTTGTACCTCGATACACTGTACAGTTCTCCAAGTTCTCCCTGGATGGGTAAGTCTTGTGTTTACTGGTTGCTATTAAACAGTACTTTACCATGCATGTAAAGAACATATGTATATATTATAGTTGCGTGTATATGTGTATGCTCACGCCACAGATATAACTGTGACATGATGGAGCTTCGACGGAGGTATCAAAGTCTTTATATCCCAAGTGACTTCTTTGATGCTGTATTCACCTGGGTGGATGCCTTCTCCTTGTCACGACCATTTACCTTTGGAAACTACTGTAACTTCCATATCATGCATAAAGAAGTGGACTCTTTAGTGAAGAACACAGCTGTACTGGACCCTCCTGATGCCAATCATACTTACAGTGCTAAGGTGTGAGGACACAGTGTATCTTTTTCTGATTATTTTATTTTTTATTTTATTCTTGTGTGTGAATGTTACCTTAAAAAATGCTGCTTGTGGTGTAGGTGATGCTGCTTGCAAACCCCAGTCTTGACGAACTGTATCACAAGTCTTGTGCCTTGGCTGATGATCCGCAAGAGCTGAGGGACTCTTTCCAGCACCCAGCCCGCCTCATTAAGGTAAAGCCAGATTATAGTCATCCCACATACTAATTCACTACAAACTACAGCCAGCTTAGTGTTTGGTAGTTAGTAACGTACTAAATGGGTGCCAGTACTGCAGTACGTAACAAGGCAACTGTCTCAGCAGAAGTTCTTGTATTAACAAATGTTTCACCAAGTTATCCAACCAGTTATTCAATAGCCAACAAATTGCTTGTTGTAACGAGTTTTTTTTTTCTGCTTCTCCACAAGCTAAATGTCAAGTGTCTATTCTGTTTTTCTTACAGTGAGGCTGGGTTTATTTATGTCAGTACCTTTAGTGGGAGTTGGGTTAACTGATGTTTCTGTCTTTTGATTGTTGAATGCTTTAATACCTCTTCAGCACTAATGTGTATAGCATATGATTTTTTTTTTTTTTTTTTTTTTTTTTTCTTCTCTTCTTTCTTTTTTTTTGTGTGTCAACTTGTTTCTTCTCAGTTCTTGGTTGGGATGAGGGGAAAAGATGAGGCCATGGCAATTGGTGGCCACTGGTCTCCATCCCTGGATGGAGCCGACCCAGAGAACGATGCCTCAGTCCTAATAAAAACAGCAATACGTTGTTGTAAGGCTCTGACAGGCATTGATCTGAGTTTGTGTACCCAGTGGTAAGTACAGCTCTTTTTCAAAGTTGTTCTAATTTGTCTCATTTTTACGTGTGTGCATTTGTCAGTACTAGTCCTGAGCAATGCTTAAAAACGCTAACTAAAAACATCAGCAGTCTGTGACTCACTGCATGGTTTTGACAAAGCTCTGACATGTCAGGGGCTTATTTGTTTACTTAACTGTAATTTATTTTTGCTGTTTTATCTTTCCTTTGCAATGTCCTTTTTGCTAATGTGTGTAACAGTCATGCCTCTATGTGGTTGAATGCACTTAATCTGTTGCTAGAAAAGCAGAGCCAGAGGAGGAGTCGTCACCATTACATTCTGTTTTATATGACATTTGACATGTTAAATATCTTATATATTTAACTTGCTTTCACTGTGTCTTTGAATATGTCTTCTTCTCACAACTTTGTGGTTTATAAGCTATCCCTCACAAGCATCCAGTTCAGACTCTCAGTTTCTATGGGGAGGGGTCTGGCAGGAGGGCAGGCGAAAATGTCAGATTTGTTGTTTGTTTTCGTTTATTCTGTCTGTCAATTTTCCCAATACATGGCTGCTGTTCATCGTGAGAACCTACTGTGGAGATCTGCAGACTTATTTTCATGTCCTATTCTGGGGTCATTTACCACAAAGTGGGGCAGTGGGATTGGAGCTGTGTGTGTGTATGGAAGTGTATTGGGGTTAGGCCTTGTGATGTCTGACAGAATGTTTCTTTCCAATGCACTTCTTCCTTTGCGACAGGTATCGTTTTGCAGAGATTCGCTATCACCGCCCTGAGGAGACTCACAAAGGGCGGACAGTTCCCGCACATGTGGAGACAGTGGTTTTATTTCTCCCGGATGTTTGGCATTGTCTTCCTACCCGCTCAGAGTGGGAAGGACTGTCCCGCGGACTCAAGGAGCAGCTGGCAGAGAAACTCTTGGCTGAACGGAAGGAGGCTGATGGAGAACAGGCACTGAATGCTAATCCTTCTCTTCTCATTTCCGCTTCTCACAGGCACAGGAATAGACAGACAAACACTCAAATACACAAAAACAAACACAGGCATCATACAAAAGCCCCTTTTTTTTTTTTTTTTTTTTTTTTTTTTTTAAACTGTCCCTGTGTGTCCATCCTTTTTCCTCAACCCCATCCCCTCCTGCTTCCTCTACTTGCTCTCCCAGCACTGCCCTCGCCACCACACCCCACCCCACCCAGCCTGCAGTCACACACAGCGGAACAGATTAGGACGTACTTTATTGAGACTGCTTCAACTGGTAAAACAGATTCTTGCTCTGCCTGTTCATAAATTGAATGAGAAACATATTGTATTTTTGTGTAGTTTACAAATATACGTAATGTTTAAATTCCACAGTTGGCTTGTGGGATGTGCACATCAATTCATTTGGAAATAGTTGACATTATGGAATGGCATGCTGGAATCTGGAGAGCCAGTTGTGATAAAATGTGTGTTTTAGAATGTTTTCTGTTATAATTAATTTTACATTTCAAATCAATATCTGATGAACTCCGTAAATTCCTTAGGTTTTGTTTCTTGTCTGTCCTCATTTTTAAAAATTTTTTGCTATATTCTCGGATTGGACTGTACCTAGACTGGTGGACTTGATTTCTCCAGGGAGGTTGGTTGATCCAAGGACAGTCTTCCAAGAGTAAATGTTAAAAAATGAGAGAAAAGGCATAAAAAAATTAAGTTGCAAGTTATAGTTATAGGGAATCCTTACACACTGAGTTGGAGACCATCTCTGAGTGCATCTGTCACATTTCTTGGACCCACTGTCATTGATTATCTTTTTGTATTCCACAGAACTGGCATTGATTGGCCGATGGGTGGGGTTTGGATCGGTTATAAAAGCTAGAGAGCTCCCATGTATACTAGGAGTTGACGCATTTGGTTTGGTTTGGTTTGTTTTGTTTTGTTTGTTTTTGTTTTCAAAATCGAGACCTCAGTTGGAGGAGAAAATGAGAGGCTGTTTTGACCTTGCTTCTTGCACGGATCAACTTTTATTTCAAAAATGAAAACCATTTCAGAGTTACTGTTTAACTTTTTGTTCATCTGTTTTGCACTGGTGTAGGAGGAAGAGGAGAAGGACGAAGACAATTCAAAAGAGGTTACTACCCCCACTCACTGGTCTAAACTCGATCCGAAGTCTATGAAGGTAAATTGTTGGTTAATCATTTTGGCCCCATTCCCTGCTCAGCAGCAGCTTCATCTGTATGTGTGCATCTGTGTTTAGGTGAACGATCTGCGTAAGGAACTGGAGAACCGATCTCTGAGCTCCAAAGGACTGAAGTCCCAGTTGATAGCTCGGCTCACTAAGCAACTGAAGGTGGAGGAGCAAGTGGAGGAATCGAAAGAGCCTGAGAAGGCTGAACCTACCAGTGTGGAGGAGGAGGAGCCCTGTAGAACGGAGGAAGATCGTGAGGTGAAAGATCACTTGAAAATTGAAATTCATATTCTGAACATGTGGACTCAGATTGCGAGCATGGTTTGTGTACTAAGAGAGAAACCATATAGAAGGAAGTTGATTGACTCTGTGATAATTTGTAAGATTAGTCAGATTAAGTTTGTGTGACTTTCAGGAAGAGGAACGTAAGCGACAAGAGGAGTTGGAGCGTCAGCGTAGGGAAAGGCGTTACGTTCTGCCAGATGAGCCCACAATCATTGTTCACCCCAACTGGGCAGCCAAGAACGGCAAATTTGACTGCAGCATCATGTCTCTGAGTGTGCTGTTGGACTACAGGCTGGAGGACAATAAAGAGCACTCCTTTGAGGTTAGGAAACCTAATCCAATTTTTGATGGCTTCATCATAATTCATTATATATTTACATTACATGTAAGTAGATAAAGATTGCTAGCAAGAGCAATTCATGTTAATGTAGTTCATTGCACAGTGTGCATATTTTGCTTAAGCTCATTGAGTGATGCAGTAGTTTGTTTTCTGTATTACATGCTAATAAAATTGAACTAGTCATAAAACTTCAATGTCATCTTATTGATAATAGTTTTCTGTGCTCCTGTTTAGGTCTCATTGTTTGCTGAACTTTTCAATGAAATGCTTCAACGAGATTTTGGCTACAGGATCTACAGAGCTCTTACTGCTCTCCCGAGTAAGGATGAGAAGAAAGAAAAGAAAGATAAGGCAAGGAAAGATGCAGAGAGAAAAGAGGTGGACAGGAGGGATCTAAAGAAGGATAAAGAGGATGAGAATGCTGAGCCAGTCTCAAAAAGACCAAGAGAGGAGGAAGATAAGAAGAGGGTGAGTGGATATTACATGCTCACCTGTGTACTAGCACTTACTTCAGCTGAAAATTGTGTTTAGTAAGATCTTGGTCATAAAATGAGCGCATGCAAATTGCACTGAGCGTTCCCTTCTTCACCAGGTTCATTACTGGTGTATCCATACAGTCAAACTCGAATCTGGTCAGACTGTGTGCAAATCTGAGAATGTTTTTTTGGCAGTTAATCAGTCATTATCATTAATAATTCTAGCAAATATTATTAGTAGCATAAACAATAACAATAAATGAATTTTATAAACATTAAATTTGTAGAAGTGAATCAGAATGCTCAGACGTATATCATTATCAGCTCAGTTGAGTAATGGGTGCATTTGTGTACAAGAGGCACCATGTAGCACTGACCTGGGTGCAGAGTCTTGGGTATTAAAACATGCCTGGATATCATCACACATTTCTGAGGTTGTTGCATAATTTCAAAACTAGGACGTATCAGAGACTATGTTATTTACTTTGGCAGTGTGCTTTTTTTCAGCATATGAAATAAGAGTTTGTTTATTTGTCCTGGAAAAAAATAATGTGAATGATGCTTTAATTAAATTTGACTTCAGTTAAAATCTGACCTGGTCACGTTCTAAAATAAATAAATAAAAACCGGCCTGTAAATAAAGTTCACATAACTGCCTTCTGGTGAGGTTAGGAAGCGGTTCGATTTTCTACCCAATTTCAATAAACATCGCAACCAAATAGCTCTCCAGTGAGAACATGAGACTTGTTGATTTCCATGAAAAAACTGGAAGCACCCATTCCTTATTTTTTATAACAGGATGAAGACAAAGAGAGGACTTTGAAGAAAGAAGAATCCAAAGATGACGATGATAATGAAGATGAAAGCAGCAATAACAATGCTGACGAGTATGATCCCATGGAGGCTGAGGACGCTGATGAATATGACGATGAAGGTATGTCTTATATACTTGTAATGAGATGAGTTTATTTAATATTGCACAAATGAATCAGCTACTCATTACGGTTGTGTTATTCACAGATAAAGATGATGACGATTCCAGCGGGAGGGATAGGAGGGATGACCGCCGCGATGATAGAAAATCAAGAGATAGATCATCTAAAGATAAAGTGAGCTCTTTGTGGTCGATGTACTCCTTAATGAACAGTTGTTTAATGCACCTCCAATTATGTGATGAAATGCCTTTGCTGTCTGTAGGATGACAAAAAGAAGCAGATGGTCACACATGACAAAGATCTCCTGATGGCATTTGTGTACTTTGACCAAAGCCACTGTGGCTACCTACAGGAGAAGGACCTGGAGGAAATTATGTACACACTGGGCTTGCATCTCTCCAGAGCTCAGGTATTATAAATTTGAAATAATATTTGAAGTCTATTTGAACAGAGGTCATTATTTGTCTTATAGCTACTTATAAGGAGTGTTAGGTTCAGTGGTAGTGCTAACAGGCTAAGAATTCTTTGTAGGTAAAGAAACTGTTGAGTAAGCCATTAGTGAAGGAGTGCTGCTACTACCGAAAGCTAACGGACCGAGCCAAAGATGAATCCAACCCAATCGGGACAGGTAATTCTCAGCTGGAGAACCCCTTGGGTAAGTAACAATGCTAAGTCACTGCTAATACTTTGACCAGAATAATAGCTTGGTTAAGGTAATACCAGATTGCCTGATTAGACAATAAAACTTAAGATTACTGAAAGATAAACTATTTAAAAGTCATCATTAGTGATTAACAGTGTTTTGCTGATGTGGTTTACAGGTAATCGACCTCTGCTGCCCAGTCAGAAGACAAAGCGTGAGACAGAGGACAGTGACTCAGGCAGCCTTATCGTTTATAATGGAGCTATGGTAGATGTGGGCAGCATGCTACAGAAACTGGACAAGAGTGAGAGAGCCAGGGAGGAGATTGAACAGAAACTTATGCAGCAGGACACTAAAATGGGTAACACATACAGTCACGATATCACAAGAATTGGTGGTTGAATGTTTGTAGGATTTATATGAAATTATCATTGTAACCAGCAGCTGAACTGATTAGATTTTTTTTAACTAATCCAAAGAGGGCCAAGGTCACAACAAGGTCAAATGTCTGAATTAGTTTTTCTTTAATGGCTTCCTTCTTGTTTGAAGTATATTTTAAGTGTATTTGTGGCCTAAAAATTAGACTAGACTCGGTGGCGGATGCATCCCTGTTGGTGCTGTTGTATTTAAGATGGCTCAGTTTATGGTTTCTGTATAAGGATAGTCATGTATGCTCAGCAAATCTTTGAGAGAATTTAGATTTTGTGAAAAGCTGATTTAGCAGCCCCCTTTCTACACAATGTGAAGTCTGAAGGAGGTGCATTGTAGCTTGTGGAAGTGTAGTCAGAGAAATTACCATTGTTGGTTAATGTTTTACAAGTATAATTGCATTTCTAATGGCCTGCTCAGTTCCCTGCTGTTCTGGGCCACCAGGTTTTTGTGGTTGGTTGCCCTTTGTCCTATAACGATGTTTTGTCAAACCACCAAGCTTTTGTTTTTTATTGTTGAGCTGTTTTGTCAAGCACTTTACCTTTTGCTGTCATAGCACTTGGCCTTGCAGTCATTCATTCTTTCACCTACTTGCACTATATGGCCTAAAGTATGCAGCCACCTGACCAACACACCCATATGTGCTTGTTGAACAACCCATTCCAAAACCATGGGCATTAATATGGAGTTGCTCCACTGTTTGTTGCTGTAACAGCCTCCGCTCTTCTGGGAAGGCTTTCCACTAGATTTTGGACTGCGGCTGTGGGGATTTGCTAATTCAGACAAAAGAGTATTAGTGAGCTTAGGAGGCCTGGCACAAAGTCTGTGTTCCAGTTCATTGGGGTTGAGATCAGGGCTCTATGCAGGCCACTCAAGTTCTTCCACTCCACCATTAGCAAACCATGTCTTCATGGACCTCGCTTTGTGCTTTTGTGTTAGGAGAAGAGCCACATATGGATGTGATGGTCAGGTGTCCACTTACTTTTGGCATAGTGTTATTTACTTATATATTTCGTTTTTAAAATGTCTGTTAGTGTGGACAGCTTCTGTTTTGAAACATTGTCTCTGAAGCAGTGCATTGTATTGCAGATGAAGATGCAAAACACATATCAGAAATGGAGTCGACTAACCGCAGTCTGATGAGAGAACTGGAGCAGGTGAAATCCAGCCTGAGAGAGACGGAAAAGAACCTCAGAGCGTGTGAGCAGCAGAAGAGCAGCTACCAGCAGCAGCTTCGCAGCACTCTGATGAGCCTCAGCACAGTAATGAAGGACCTGCAGAGTGTCTTACCTAACGTATGTACAAACTCACGCTGAAACTCAGCCTGCTAATTGCGATTATTTTTTCATAAATTATAATATTTGTGCTTTTTCTGTGATTTTCAGTGTATATCAATGTTTTGTCTGTCTAACACAGGATGATCATCCTGAAGATGGTGACCAGAAAACTCAAACTAATGGCTCAGATGACTGAAATACCTTTGTGTGTGTGTCTGTGACCTGTTTAAACCTGTAAATAAGCACTAAGCTCATTTAATTAGAAGTTGTTGGGGGTTTTTTTGTACAAATTTTAACGACTGAGGGGGTCATGCTAATTTAGTTTTCTCCACGTCATTTTTTTTTTCAGACTTTCTACATAAATTATGTTCATTAATTTCATTCAGTAAAAGACTTATCCAGTTCATTTGTATTATTTAATTCTTGTTCTAATATGATGTGTCATTGATTTCAGAGTTCTAGCAAAATATTTTTTTGTTTGTTTGTTTTTTTTTTCAGTTGCCAGTAATCTTTTATTTTCTCTCAATGTTCTATCAATATGCTTGGAGGTATGAGTGCTTTATCTAAGTTTAATTAGCAATAATGATGTTATTTATGTGTACAAAGTATGTAGAACAGAAGAAAGGGTTTATTTCACATTAGAACCTGGGTAGAATTGTGTATTGGATGCCGGGCCAGGCTCAGGGTAGATATCTTTTTGTTGTACTGATGCCACAGATCACATTTTTTGTGTAATATCTTTGCCAACACTTTGCTAACTTGCTGCTATCCTGTTTGTTGGTACGCATGTATGCTGACGCATGCATATTTGCTTAATCCTGTATGTTCTGTGATCTTTTGGTATCCCATGAGGATGGCACTATGCATGTGTCGTCTTTTTTTTTTTTTTTTTTTTTTTGTCATTTCAAGGGTTAATTCTGGCACAAAAGCTCAGCTATGTTTTTGATATAGTGGTTATTGTAATAAACTTGACTCTGGTTCTGTACACTTCAGAAGAATCCTAAGTACTTTGCAGAATATTCCAGAATTGTAATTTGTGTGAATGTGAAAAATGTTTTCCCATATTATTTTTCTCTGGTCAGTCGTCATCTTTTGAAGCTGGCTACAATGGGTGGGTTATAGGGAACGGAAAAGAGCCAAACTTAGTAACAGTGAGCCCAAAGCAACCAAGTGCATATTATTTTTCTAATCCAGATGTACTATCATGGTTGTTCTGTGTAAAAATAAATTGGTTCATTTTAACATTTTATTATGCATTAGTGTTTTCTAGTCATTTTTATTGGTGACTAAATGATTGGTTGTCGGTGAAACTGCCAGTCACGTCCTCTAGAGGGCAACGTTTGACAAATTATGAGCTTCTGCAGTTAGGAAGTAAAGGCACTAGTGTCTCCTCCTGCACAGTAGTGTGTTGTTTACGCTAAATGTTTTTCATTGAAACAAATTCGGAAGTTTCCAGGAACACCACACGTAATATATACGTGGGTCGTTTGGGTCATGTTAAAAATTCTCCATCACAAGCTAGATACATTTTCTAAGCACAGGGCTGATTCTCAATAGATAAAATAGGGCATTCATTATTTGGCCATGTAGATTATCCAGAAACCTGGGGTGTATTTTAATTCCTAACTTCAGATACGAAAGTTTCATTGTTCTCCTCAAGTAAGGATTATGTATTGTCATTCATGAGCCTTTTGTTGACTACACTCCCCCAAGACTGCAGTGCGTGTCAGACAGAGGAAGCTGTTTTGGATGTGACTGCTTACTTGCATTACATTCCAGAGCAGAGAACTGACTTCAGGGGGACAAAGGAGGAAAATTAGTAATGTTTTCACTGCTTTGTATGAATGTTTATTCTTGTGTGCTCTTACTTTGTTCCAAAGTAAGTGAAATGTTTTCCTTTTCTCATCCAGGAAGTGTACGTCAGTTTCTATACTGCTGTAAAATTAATGGCTCTAACATGCCAAGATTCTGTCTCTGTTTCCTGCAGTCAATTGGAACAACATATTAGCCATTCACAGGGAATGAGTATTATGTTGTACTAAATCGTTGCAGGAAACAGACGCAGTCCATGATAAGGTGCACCTGGTTAAGGTGATGTATTTCTATTGCCACTCACAGTTGATTGAAAATCAAGTTATGAAATGCTTAGCATATCTGGCCTATTACTTGTGCTCTACCTCATTTTCTACTGCGACTGTCCTTCACTCTGCAAAACCTATTGGAGTAATATGAAACTAGAGAACCGTATTACCTGACCTGATGTCAAACATATTTTTGTTATGGAAACCATTATGGGACATCAGTACTGCTCCACTGATCTCGGCCACAATATCACTCTGCAGTCCAGCTGCAGCAGAGGCAGGCGGAGTGTTGTGAAATCGGAGCGTGTGCAGGTAAGCACACACTCTCTCAGAGACAGAGCGCTTTTGTGCCTCCACCTTCTCTCAGCCTCTCAGGACTGGAGAGCAGTCGCACATTAAAGAGCCACTACACAATTGGCTCATTTAACACAGGCTTGGTGCTTTTTCCCCTCCTTTCTTTTTCTGAGTAGGGAGCTTGGGTGTCTCTGTTGAGCCAGCTTTAGAAAAAAAAAAAAAAAAGATTAGATTGCTATGCCTCCTTGATGGTGCAGACAATTCACTGAACAGGGAAATAGAGAAGCTTGCAGATTTACCCTGTAGCTTTCTGAAAGTAAAGACTGGTACCACTAACAAGTAAAACATAAAATAAACTTTGTTTAAAATACTCTTAGCAAAAGTGTTTTCCAAAGTAATTTGGTGTGTTGCTAACCTTGGATTTTTTTGCATTTCTTTTGTTTTTTTTTTTAAGGCTATTGTGTGATTGTGGCTGTTGAAGTTAACATGGCTCTTTTGTCTACAGCTGGACTCATTAACCACTGATCTGTGTCAGACCTACGTCTGCCTTGGACGCCTCTCCTTCCACCCCCTTTTGTTCACACCCTGCCTTGCTTTCCTAAATCAGGCACCTCACCATGTTCAACCCCCCCAAAATGATTATTCCATGTCATTGTTGTAATCAACATAACAAAGCTGAGCCGTCATCCTCAGAAGCCTCTAGATTGGCCTGTCCTGATGGCTTTTCATACCATGTTGAGCTTATCCACGAGTTTGCCTGCCAAGTTATAGGATGAAAAGTACTACCTTTATCTATCAAGCATGGAAACCCCTCAGGGACCTACTCCACAGGAGCAGACTAGCTAAGATACTTGAATTTGAATCAGTACTTGAGAAATCTATCCCATAAACTCAATAGGTTGAGTCTGATCAAGACATTTTTTGCATTTTTGTGTACTCAAAACATGATGACTTACAGGAAGTAGCTTTAAATGAGCATTAAAACCAAAATGATCCAGCATACCAAAGATCACTGGAACAAAATGCACACATACTGTACACCTAGAAGCATTCTCCACAGTGTGTCTTTGCTCACTCTGCTTCTATTTCAAAATACCTTATAAATAAAACTACTTTTTGGGATACTAGGCTATTGCATTTCGCTTTTTAGGAGCATCAGTCCAGGCCAGCATGCAAGAATAATGGTTGTCTAGCTAGCTGGTTAAATTTCATGCTATTAACTCTTCGCTAATAGCGTTACCTAAGATAAGCGGAGAATTTGCATTAGTACCATCATATTTTTAGATTGTTATAATAATAATTATATATAATTATATATGTTATTTTAAAAAATAAATTTTATATAGATAAATAGATTTTTTTTATGAATTACTGTAAATATTATAGACCTCAAAAAAGTGAAGGGGCACCGCACAGTTTCAGTGGCCATGATGACTCTGAAAACCACTAACTTATGTAATGTTTGTTACTTTTAGGTCAGTGATACATGAGAGGAGCCATTGATGGGCGTCTTTAGTGTTACATTTCTTATCGCTAGCTCAGGCCCCTGTGGTGTCTGAAGGTTCATTATGTACAGCTCTGCCACTGCTCAGCAGCTCCAAGCCCGATGAAAGTAGTGTGGTTGTTGAGGAAATTATCCTGTTTCCTGGCTCTGAGGCCAGGGAATACAGGGTTACAGTGTGAGAAACCTGTGCAGTTGTTTTTGCTTGCCCCCTGGGCATCTCTCACTGGGAGCACCACGCCTCTGTGCAGTCTACAAGACTCACCCAGATGCTAGACTTTCCCTGCAAGCTTTTCATATTCACCGATGTGTCTGCTGGCCTGGAACCTGCTGGTCCTGCAGCCAATCACTATAGGAAGATTGAACTATTGCATGGAAGTCTTAAACCAGTGTGTGACTGTAGCATGTTCTTGATATGCTATCTGGAGTGGGGGAGACTAACGGTTACTGTCTGTTAAATAAAACTTCCAATAAGGCATTGCAAAAAGGGAGGGGAAAAACCCTCTATAGGAAGCACATTGCAATTAATCCACCAAGCAACAACAAGAACAAATGCAAGTTATGCAATGTCTGAGAATGGTATTATCATTTGTCCTGCTTAACTTAAGTAAGAGGTCATCTCACTGCCAGCTGTAACAATCAAACACAAGATCTTACTGATCTTTACTGAATATATATATATATATATATATATATATATATATATATATATATATATATAGAAACTATCTATATCATGGGACCCTAACATAGATAACTGATTAGATTTTATATGATGGAGAGCTTAGAGTCGCCTTTATTGTGACTGAGCTTCACTATACACTGACCTGGAACACTCCAGTTGAGGCATTTCCTGCATGGTTTAAGTTACCCTGGTGCAGGGTCACTGGAATCAGCAGGAGATATTTGAAAATGCCTGCATTTTTACTAACCACCACAGCACATGTTTGATGTTGCTTTAAATACATTATATAATCTACTTGCACATTACTGTATAGTAAACCCTGGTTGCAGTAGTGAGAAAAAAGTTGTGATACTGCATTATGCACATTGTTTGAAGCCCAAAAAAGGACTCTTACGTTCAATCCTTTGCACACTGATATGATAGCGGACTGTTTGGCAGTGCTACAAAAGCAGATTTGCACAGCTGCATTTTTTGCATTATTTACCTAGCTGTGGGTGCTGTTGTCCTCCCCTTCTTGCTGTATTCATATTCATGTACTATAACATGCACTTAAACTGTAGTCATATACCAGTCTCACCTTGTTGCAAACAGCGGTACTGTCAATGGCCTCATGGGATACTGCTCTCTCCTTTGTGTAGCTGTCTGCAAAGTTGCCTTACAGACAGGAAGTCTACATAGAGCTGAGTGAAGAAGGGCATTAACATGTTCACAACATACATATTTTCATATTTATCTCTCCTTACATTATCAACCTGGATCATAACTGTCCATAGACAAGCAGTCAATAACACTCAGAGTCAATTTGTACTTTATGTATTATGTGAAACAGACTTTTAGATATTGACACAGAATTTTGACTGTGAAAGGTTTAAAAACACATTAAGCATTAACAAATTATTAATGTGGTACAAGTGCTTTTAAAACCGCCACCATGTCTCACCATGACTTTTATTTCCCTTTTTGTTATTCATATTCCCAATAATGAGACACCTTTTGTTTGAATAACTGTGGTGATTGCAGTTCTCCCAAGTAAATGGTCAGTAAAAGTAAAATTCTAATAATGATTTATTCTGTACGTCAAATAGAAGTCAATTAATTTTCAAAATTGCTATATCATGTTGATTGTCTTAATAACTGCCTTATTACCTTTGGAATCCCCTGTATATTTAAGTTTACTTTTCAGTGTTCTTTTGGACAGACGAGACAGACTCTAACAGTTAAAATTACTTCCATTATGAACATGCTTCCACATGCCCATTTATTATTGGACCACATAAATTGGTAGCACATTGATTTTTTCCCCTGAAGTTTATTGGCACTTCAGCCTGCTAGTGGCCCCTTATACATCAGTGCACACCATAAAGATTTAACAAGGAGTGGTGAAAAGTGTCTTTGATCCAGTTTACAACCCAGTGCTTACACATGCAACCATCATAAAACTGTAATGAGAGAGAGAGAGATTTCCTCCAGAACGCAAATTCACTATCATGTGCAAATGCTAAATTCAATGATTCAGCGATCTTTCTTTTGGAATTTTTAATTCGATTTTATCCACTACTGAAATTGGACTACAGAGAAATGGTAGACTAATTTGGGACTGTTGCTGTACAGCTAAAATCCACAGGTCCATTAAGTTTGAAACACAGAGTGCAGCTTAATCTTAAATAGAAAAGCTTTTTCAGTGGATACTAGGCTTAATAGTTGCACTCGTTGCACTCCTTGGTTCACTGAGAGATCCAAATATCTCTACATTGTCACATTTACATGCAGACGTCTTGGATATATGCTTAGTGTGAAAAGAAAATGTCACTGTGCAGTAAAACACAAATACTGTGGACATCAGGGGGCTGAATACAAGACGAGTGCATTGTCTGAGGTCTTTTCTGAAGTGGGTGCAGCCCATTGCACCTTTCTCCAAAAAGGCTTTATTTAGAATGGGAAGATGTAATGTATACTTTACACAGAGGAATTGTAATATCCTATTCCACTAATGGGCCCACCTTCAATGGCCAGGCATATACAGCAGACCCTGTTTGGGTTTCATTATGCAGCTGGTCCTTTGATTTCAGGGAGCTGATGTATGAGGTGTCTCATTAACCACAGCCCATAAAAACACAAATCAAACACTGGACTTATTTTCTGAGGTGTAACTTACAAAATGGACAAGCTACAAATGTTGATACCCCAAAACAAGACTCAGTTACAGGTAACTAGCCCTGGAGAACAGAAATTTTCTTACATTTTAATACACAATTTATTACTACTTGTAAATGGTAATGGTGCATTATCTGGGGTGAATTTCTGCTTCTACCTCAAAGCTTATCAAAACACCCACATTTCAGGTAGCATTGCTGTGTCAGGGCTTCAGGGTCCTCAATTTGATCCTGAGCTCAGGTTAATGTCTGTGTGGAGTTTCGTTTCCTCATCATGTCAGCATGGGTTCCTCTGGGTTCTCCAGTTTCCTCCAATCTCCCAAAAACACGCCAGTAGGTGGACCCAGGGCCTGTCCCAGAAACACTGGGCATGAAGCAGGAATACACCCTGGATGGGACACCAGTCCATCACAGGGCACCATGCACACATTCACACATGGGGCAATTTAGTGTAGCCAATCCACCTACTGGCATGTTTTTGGGAGGAATTCAGAGACCCTGGAGGAGTCCATGCACATGCACAGAAATTCCGCACAGACCCAAGCTCAGGATCAAACCTGGGATCCTGGAGCTGTGAGGCATTTAAAGTGTGTTCCTGCCTCATACCCAGTGTTCCTGACAGGCTCTGGATACTGACCAGGATAAAGCAGTTACTGAAGATCAGTGAATGAATGAAGGAATGAACGAATGGAAAACTAAGACCATCACCCTATATTATTACTATGCAGCATACACAGAACTTTGAGTTGGAATTTTTAATTATAATATATTACTTGTTTTGATTAAACTGTCATGATCCTGAATAAATGAAATTTTGAAAGCAAACAAGGTAAAGACAAATCATATTGCGTCAGAAACATCCAGAACAATACATGTTCTTTGGATTTAAATGAATTTAGAAACACAGTGTCTCTATACCTGCACCTGGTGTTCTCTATCAGGGTAAGCTTACATTGCCCTTCGATTAATCAGGATTGACAGTGTCCATATAAACAGTATTTCAACAAGGCTACACTCATTGCTACACAATACAGTAGTATGGAAGATTGTGTTTAGGACAAAGCCTGTGTGTTTTTATTATTATTATTATTATTATTATTATTGGTTCGTGTCTAGAAGCCGAGCAGGGTGGCCCCACCCCTCCACTACGTCAGCAGCGCCGGTTGCCTTGGGAGCGAGAAGCACCATACAGGCTTGAAGAGCAGCGAGGTCGCAGACTTCCCCGACGATGTGAGGCGATGAAACTGCTTTAGATATACATAATATATACAGTATGTACACAGCATTGTGTCTGAGTAGAGTGTGAAGGTGAAGAATACGTCGCTTTGGTGTTTTTGGGTAGTACTGAAATCCATATGCTGAGGTGAAAGAGCTCAGAGCAGCCATGTCTCAGCAGCAGCAGCAGCAGCGGGTGGTTCAGCTGTCAGCCGCCGCGCTCGCTGTGGTGCTGCGGAGCGACCACGACGACTCAGCCAGCAGCAGCAGCAGCAGCGGCCATGAGGTTTTCCTGGATTTTAAGTCCCAAAATCTGCGCAGCTTCTGGAATAAAAGGCTCGTGAAGGCAGTATCTGAAGTTTACTTTCAGGGCTGGATGGCAAATTCTGTGCTGCTCGTTCAGGGAAGTGGCAGTAATTTGGAGGTGCTGAGGGAAGCGTGGATGCGCAGAGCTCTCAGGTCACCCAAAGGATTCACTATCAAAGCAGTGGGTAGGTTCTCCAAAATTCTCTACATGCATAACAACAACTCAACAAGAATACCTGCCTCTCTATGCAGGTCATAGCACTGTGCTGTGAAACTCTGGAGCAGAGCAGAGTCTAGCTAATGGCAGTAGACTGAGGATCAGGGGAAGGAAATGTGAAGGTTTGTTTACACAGTACCTTGCCAAGGTCAGCATGATGATAGGTTCTAAAATATTAAAATGCCCAAAATAGTCTATTCACAGTAGGCCAGTGAGGTCTTTCTGGAGCTCAGTGGACAATCAAACCACCTTTATATGTTCTATCAATGTCAAGGTCATAAACTGTGGATATAAGAGCACGCTTGAGTGCCATCCAGGAAACTCGAGGCTATTGATATATTACACGTGTAACACAAACAAGGCATCAAGATCAAGTAATCCGTCATGGAACTGCACATACATTTTGCCTGCTCTCATTTGCCAAGCAATAATCATCCCTCGCCTTAGTGGACAGTCCGTCTCGCATGATAAAGACTTTGTATAAAGCTTCCCTCATTAATGTGTCCGTTACAGATTATCTTTCATAGAGACCTTGCAAGTAAGTAGTTTCTAGTTTAAGTTTTATTGTACATGAAAAGCACAGTATAGACTGTTGGATCCTTCAGTTTAACCTGAACTGCATTTTGCTGAGCGACCTCAACATGCCTGAAGGATAACTGTGTACGTGCAGCATTACTGTATTATTTCCACATGACAGGAAATAAATTGTAAGTGGAGGGTGGCCTTTAACCCCCAAACAGCAACAACACCCTCTCCACACACAGACCCAGATACACACAGCCTACAGTATTGTCTAACCCTTGTGTAAATTCTGCTCTGAAATTCTTAGGTATCCTGAACTCAGGGATTTCTGGTCTTGGAACAATCACTGTACAATGACAGTAGTTAAGGATAGTGTTTTTACTGGACACATGTTGAGGTGACAGGTCTGTGGTGACAGTGTGATCGTGGCCCCACACACATGGTCGCTGCTGCTGAACCCACACAAAGCCATCAGCACTGTGTGAGATCAGCCATTTGCTCCTGCTGTCAGGGCAATGGAAGGTGGAGGTCAGCACAGGCAGTGCATGTGAAGAGAGAGCATAAAGCTGTGGAATTTAACTGGCAAGACCACACAATGGGATTGTCTGCAATGGTTGGGGACTTTAACTCCTCTGGCACACAAACACTTGCGCTTTTGTAACTTCAGGTCAAACAAAAAGCTGTTGCCTTGGTGTGAGCTCAGCCCTGTGGCGCTGTTATTTACTATCTATTCACGAGGGGTACAGTGCTAAGCTATCTTGTCTCCAGTGGCTGTCCAAGAGACCAGTTTATAAGGCCAGGTCACGGACATTCATTCGCCTTTCCTCACTGCCCGCTGAATGCCTCAGTTGCTTTACTGCAACAAGAATGGGGTTTCAGTCTCTGATAATCTGTGGTTGATATTTTTACCTGGGTCAGTGTTTAGTTTTGAGTATCTTTTTCACATTTTAAAAGCCAGGCATGTTATCTTAAAGAGTCTCTTTCCAGACCTTCCCTTTCCAGACCAATGTTTCCCCAGCAGGAGCTGGTTAGGGCCGCTCTGTGATTACCTATCAGTGGATGTGATGATGAATTAGCCCACCACACCTCATTCCTGTCATGATTATCAGTGTACATTAAGTGTAAAGATGGATGGTTCCCTGCTGCTGTTAAACCTGGCCGCTGGAGGATGAAGAGATTCTGTTCAGTATGGCACTCAAATTGATCTTTGTAAGCCTGAGTTGTTTTCAGAGTCTGTAGTCCAGCTCTATTTACTGATGTTGCAATGGTTAAAGGACGTGAACATGTACCGTGCAATTCAGTTTGATGTTGTTTTCGCTTTGAACAGGGTGTCATTATCAAAAGGCTAGTTTGAACGCTTATATCTTTTTCATAGGCCAGTGGTCTTGCTGTGGACTGCAGGAAATTCACTATAAATAATTTAGAAGTGCATTTTGAATTAAAAAAAAACTAAATGATGTACACCACAGTCATATGTTTTGACACGTTTTAATACTCTTTAGTGGAAAGTCTTGTCAAGACCATCTCTGTAATCTGCGCTTATCTGGTGAAATTTGAGGCTGCACCCACAATGGTTGCCTGATCTCTCTGCATTATTGAGTGGCTCCAGATCCAGCTCACAACAGGAGGCAATCTAAGTGCTAAAACATTCACACAGAGCCATACAGAATGCAATAAAGTGCCTGGTAATGTGAACCACCACAGACTTCAGTGTTCTATTTAAGGCTGCCATGCATATTCTAGCTAAAATTTTTAATTCCTCCTTTCAGGTTCTTGTGTACAAGAAAAACATAGCGGCCTCCTCACTATTATTAGAAGTTTTCGGTATTCAGTGGAACTGTAAGCTAATCTCTGTGTGACAATGTTTTTGGAGAGCTCACCCCTGCCTGGTTGTTTTGGAGTCAGATTGCTTGGCCCCAGATCCCTATGTTTTGTAAATATCTCACATAGAACTGAGGGGTCATTCATCAGTGTGGGCCACGTCTCATACGTCTCCTGTATCTCAGCATATTAGCCATGACCAGGCTCCATGCTGGACTGCTGTATCCAGACGGGAACGTCTTGGAGAGCTTACAGATTGAAAGTAACACTCACAGTTAACCGGACACCAAAGGTCACGGCTCCCCTCCTCTCTTCATGGAGCTCATTGTGGACGTGGACAGATAAACAGTAAATTCAGGTGTGCCCCAGGCTCCCGATGAGGCCCCGTTCAGCCAACATACACTTGTAAGAGAACACAAGATTTCTTACTCTCATTAAGGCGTAGCTTGCTTTATTGCCTGACTTATTAAGATCCAATATGAATATGTTTATTCACTAAACATGCAAATTGCATTAGTAAGACTACATGCAATTGCACACAGTGCGTTCAAAGTATCAGTGTGAAATACCTTTAATGCCTGAGACTATATATATATATATATATATATATATAGTTATATATTGATATGAAGCAAAAATAATTCAAAACATATCTGAAAAATGACTAGAATGATCGTATGAAGCACATTCGCTCTCTAGGTACCTTGTGTAGGAATAGAGAGACTGGATCTGGTTTCTAAGAAGGCTACCGCTGGAATGTTTTCTTGCGGTAACCAAACACCAAACCACAGTCTACCACAAGCAGCTGTGTGTGGTGCCTTCTTGACTTCACCGTCGTGCTCAAATGAAACCTCGTATCCTTTATCCATCACTGTATTTAAACAAACCTTGACAGCAAGCAGATTGATGAGTTTGAGCCATTAGTTGTGATCTCATCACTGGAGTTGTCTTCTTCATAGAAACTCTGCCTGGTTCTTTTCATGCCTAGACTAATTTCCCTTTTTTTTTTTTTTTTACCTGAAATTAATCAGTCATGAGATTATTTATTTTGATTGTGGAAGCTCTGCTGGTTTTTTTTTTTTTTTTTTTTGGATGTCTGTGTGCATGAACAGCCCAGGAGTATTCAACATGTGTCTGTTTTTTCATTAGAGAGAAAAGAGGAGTTTATGTGGGTTGTTATGAATGCCTTTTTTCCTTTCAGGATGTAGCTGAGTCTGGCTCCATTTATAAGCTCTAATATGGAACATGACCTTGGCCTCAATTCTAGAAACTGACCTCTGTCTCAAAGTACACTGGACATCATTTGCTGCATCCTTTTCCCATTAGAGGAAGCTCCACAAATTTATGGCCTACAAGCAGTCAGAGTCCTGGGCTGATAAACAAATTAAAAGAAATTAGCCGGCTTCCCTACAGTTAAGCAGAAAGACTTTTCTGTCTGCCTTTTTGTGAATCCCACCTTGCTCTTATTTTCTTGCTGCCTTTCTTGTGGAAGGTAATTTTATCAAGTACCGGTGTAAATTTACAGTCCAGTGAAGATTTTTTACCTCCAAAAAGGGATTCTCGTTGCACTGCCTTAGTTTCATGCTCTTGTTTAACTGAAATCAAGACATACTGTGCTTTTAACTCTAAAGCTGTTCAGGATTTAGGCCATGATTAAGCTGTTACACTGGTAAAGGCCTCCCAGTGTAAGGATAACAAACTTTGAATCTGATGTAGTTCAGTCTTAGTTTGAGGAAGTAGCTCTCATCTGGTGTGAATTACTGTCATGGACCTTGATTAGTGGTGTGTGAGTGCTGTAAACTTTAGGCCCCACCAGCTTCTGGAGGTGAGACTAGCTTGAAACACCTGGAATGTTTAAACATCTCAAGGAGCAAATTTTGTGAAATGGAGCTCCCACTATTTTTCTGGACTTTCTCTGTCAAACAAGCGATAGAGAGCAGGGAACAACAGGGTGAGTGAAGATACATGGGAAATATTTACTAGACAGGGTATGTGGCATTTTGAAATAAATTTTAGAGGGATTCTTTTGATCAAAGCAAACATGCTAAAAATGCTAAACTGATGAAAAATACAGTATATAACCTGCTGATTGTGTAAAATATGTAATGATGACATTGTTATATAATGATGATAAGTTATTCTCTTTGCATTTAGAGCTTTGAATTTTCTCAGCTGTATTTGCTAAGCAGTGCCATTTGGCAAATATTTGGCACAAGCTTACAAATGTCAATGACCCTCCCTTTTTGTAAAGTGATGCCAGATGTTTTGTAAGGTTACTCTCCTGCCTGCAGTGAATATATATATATATATATATATATATATATATATATATATAATTTATTATACATTTATATTTGTGTATTCTCAGCAATGTAGGAGTAACATTAATATCATTTTGCTAGCTTTGCTATTTTGCACAGCACACAGCACACCATTTGTATCTTTATTTTACTTTAATACTTGCAGATACCCTGGCAAATTAAAAAAAATGTTGATTGGGTTCATTGACTGATTTAAGTATTAAATCAATAGTAGTAGCGCAGTCAAAAAGCACTTAGTGAAAGGTTATTATTAAGGCTGTCACTTTTTTTTTTTTACTGCATACAAGATGGGTGTAGTTTTAAGGGAACATTTGTGTCACTAAAACCATTGCCAAGTATCAGTATAACCGTGTGAAGCACAATTTCCAGGGCTTCTCTTGTTAATCAATGTCCACATAATGGGTTCTAGCCTCCTCACTTGGTAATAGTGTCTTTTTGTGATGCAACTAATTGACTAGGGCAAAGATGCCCACACATGATCACCCAGTGGAACAGCACGTACTAGAGTGGTGAGCTGAGGAACATTAAAAAAGAGTAAATCTGTGTGAAATATACCCGTATCAGTGTAAAGTGTTATGTATCACAGCAGAAACAAATACTGCCTAATGGAGCACAGAAAAGCTTGATAGTTTGGTCAGTCCTGGACTAGTATGTTCAGTTCACTCTAGGAGTTATTCCTGGATACCAGTTTTAGACAGCTACTCTTATGATACAACATAATTATTAACACATGAATGAAAGTGTCTCAGCAGCAAGGCCTCACAGCTCCAGACTCCAGGGTTCCATCCAAAGCTCCAGTTTGTGTCTGCACAATTTCACATCTTCACCGACATTTCTTCCAGCTAATCTGGATTCCGTCATCTTGTGAAAAGGTTAAATCTAGAACCCTAAAGGATTCTTTGACTTCTTTGACAGTAAAGAGGTTTCTTTTCAAATAGGGTTACAGTTATTACAGTTATTCAGGGTTACAGGGTTACAATTATTCTAAGTGAATAATGCTGATGTTTTTAAACAGTACATCAGATGCTGAGAGCTTTGATTTCTAGACTACTCTGTCATATAGCGAGCAAAACCGCAATGGAATTTGGGTAAGGGGTGGTGGGTTTCAACATCAATCCTTTCTTCAAGTAAATCAACTAATCATAGACCTGATGAGGCAGGATTTATTGCCTCCATTCTTCATGCGTGGTGTGCACGATCAGACTCGTCCCTCTCAGTTACATAGTGAAGCTGTACTGAGACCGGGTGTAATTGCACAGCTCCTGGCAGCTGTGCTGATTGAGGAGGCAGTGAGTGGGTACAAGGCAGACAGAGCTGAGGAGAGACAGATCTCCTCAGATTAGTAACAGATTAAAGTACTGTGGAAAAAAATCAGCATTTGGGGAACAATTTTGCAAGTGGGTTTATACTGGAGGACCAAGTGGATGAAGGACTTGTCAGGATTAAGATTTCAGCTAATAGTTGCATGTAGGGGTGGGCAATATGACAAAAATATCATATCACAATTCTCTAGGAATTTCTGCAATACACAATATGTATCATGATGTAAAGGTTTACTCACAAACCATGCCAGCAATCCTGTAATTTAAAAAGAGATTTAAAAAATCGTTCAGTTATTTATATATGTCATGTAATGGAGGTGAAGGCAGATGCAAGTGCAGATGTGAATTTTAAGGAAAAACGCAGACAACTTAAACACACAAAAAACATGAAATAGGATCTCGAGGCAAAAGACAAACATGGACTAAAGAACAGAACATCACTACTTAACAGCAATGTAAGACAAAGCTAGACAATAAGTGAGGTGCAAGATGTGGCTTAAATACTTGTGTTCATTAACAAAAAAGTGACACAGGTGCAGACGGTCACATGACATGATCCGGTGAGGTGCAGTGGCTGATGGGAAATGTAGTCAAGACTCAAGCGGCGATTTCGGCATACCCTTGACAGAACGTGTGGCTCCCGACACGCGAAATAAGTTCGAGAGGTGCTCCTGGACTACCAGATGAGATGTCTCCCAGCTGATCAGGGCCAGCAGGAGATGCAACATCCTCCCTCAGGAAATGAGGTGGAGGGATCTCCTCCACATAGCTGAGGGGTGGTGCGACATCCCAGGTGGAGCACGAGCGCAGAGCGACGGCTACCCTGAAGCCAGCGGGGGGAGCAAAATTCAAGGCAGAGCCAAGGAGGGGAGCGACATCCTCCACAAAGCCAGAGGAGGGAGCGACATCCTCCACGAAGCCAGAGGAGGGAGCGACATCCTCCACGAAGCCAGAGGTGGGAGCGACATCCTCCACGAAGCCAGAGGAGGGAGCGACATCCTCCACGAAGCCAGAGGAGGGAGCGACATCCTCCA
>CM075005.1:17966447-17987897 GCA_037576675.1 Pangasius sanitwongsei
GGGAGCGACATCCTCCACGAAGCCAGAGGAGGGAGCGACATCCTCCACGAAGCCAGAGGAGGGAGCGACATCCTCCACGAAGCAAGAAGGGGGAGCGATGTTCTCCGCATAGCAAGAAAGGGGAGCGAGATACACCGTGAAGCAGGGGGGAGGAGTGATGTTCTCAGCGGAGCAAGGAGCCGGAGCGACATCCTCAGCCGAGAAGGATGGTAGAGCAACATCCTCAGTGGAGCAAGGAGGCAGAGCGACGTCCGAAGTGGGGCAGGGAGGGTGGGAGATGGCTCCAGTCAGACTGGGAACCCCCCCAAAAAACATTCCCTGAGGAGGCGAATGACATCAGGCCTAGCCACGAGCTGGTCCAGGAGGGCCTCAATCCGGTCGAGCTGTCTCTGGTTCTCCCGGATTTGCTCACCCTGGTCCCACATGCCTTGAAAAAATCTGCTGCAGCCATTCTTTTGGTCTAGCTTTCTGTCATGTAATGGAGGCGAAGATGGATGCATCAAGATTAAATCAAGACTAAAGACGTGAATTTTAATGAAAAACCAACAATCCAGAGAATGGTAAACTTAGACCCACGAAAGACTAGGATCTGGAGGCAAAAGACATGCATGGACTAAAGAACAGAACAACACAACGTGAGCTAGACAATAAGTGAAGACATGACTTAAATACTTGTGCTCATTAACAAATACATGACACAGACGGTCATGTATTGTGATCCGGTGAGGTGCAGTGGCTGATGGGAAACAGTCAAGACTAAAGCGCCGATTTCGGCATAACCGTGACAATATAATGTCTACAAAAATTGCTTTTATAATTAAAAACAGATCATTTTATATATTTAAACACAGTAAAGGAGAAAAATGTAAAATCTGTAGAATTGTTTTTTTTTGTAACATTTACCAATTTTAAAGAATAAGCACAAAATTCAAAAAACAAATAAGATGCTTTAATCAGGTTGTAATTAGATTTATTTTATAAGAATTCTAAAGAGATATCAGAACAGCCACAATATCTCAGAAAAACATACTGTGACAAAATTTATCACAATATCAGTGTTATATGATTATATGGCCCATCCCTAATTCCATGGTCCAGAGAAAGCTCATAAAAACTGATTTCTCCACCAAGAAGCTCATATTTGGACTACATTAGAATCAAATTTGACTAATTCTTTGACAGAAGTACAATGGCTTTGTGTTCAATAAGTAGACACAGTATCACCCGGTACTGTATTTGGCTGAATAAAAGCTCCGACTGAGTAATCATGTCATAGTGCTTTTAGTGTTTGTGTAGTTCAGTTTCAAAGTTTCAGTCTAGGACATTAGTTGAATCTCTCCCAGTCTAATAACACTGTAGACATGTGCAATAGTCTAGAAATAGTTAAATACCCTGAGCTTCATATAGGCAGCTTGCACAGGTTAGCTTTTATGCACTACCTTCCCCCTCCCAGAAGAAAAAGCACATTCTGAGAAATGCCTCTGCATTTGCTTTTGCTAACTACTTTTGGTCTGAGCAGAGTGGACTGAAGGGAATCTTGTTTGTGGTCGTGATGAGGAATGAGTCTCACCACATTAAAATGAAATCTTTATTAGTTCAGAGGGTCGGTCTCTCTCTCACACACACTCTCTCTCTCGGTGTGTGTGTGTGTGTGTGCGCTACTACATAAAGAGTTAATTACCTCTGTGGTTTGCTCGTGTGAAAACTGGAGACTGAAACCACACAGACGAATAAATTTACTCTAGTTGGGGTGCATCCTGTCTAAAATTATTTTTCCAGCCCAGATCGTATAACCACATCTAAATCAAATATAACTATTTATAATGTAGGGGAAATAACCATCAAAAACAAACCACATTTCTTCTTAAAACGGACAAAAGCTATATTGCCTTATTACTACAAGCAACAGCAGTCCATATGACTGTTAGTAGGTTATGCATAATCAGTACACAAGGATCATCAAATTATCCATAATATCAGTGACCTAGTGTGATTTGATAGTTGATTTTAGGATTATTTAAATAGTCATCCATATGCTACAATCTGACAAGAAGCTGCTCATTTGTAAGTAATGTGATTAGATTTAAGCAGATGATTGTTGCATGATTTCGACCAGCAAATGAACATAAATATGTCATGATATTTGATATTTGGAATCTGCTTTCAGTTAGTTCAAATGGAGAAGAATAAAAGAACAAAACATGCTTTTAACTAGAGTGTACAAGCACCACATCAAAATATAGGCTATTATCTTTGCTAGATAACATTCAGTGTTTGCGGTCCAAAGCACAAAAACCCAGTGACCCTTTATTAGGAACGAAATTCCAACCCAAATGGAAGTCACTGCTTACATTTCCTTCAGTCTTCTGCCACCCTGTTCATGCTTTTGTGCCATGCTGTGTAGTTACCATGGTACCTTGCAGAGTATTCATGAAAATGAGACAAAGATTTTAATGTTTGGAGGCAGCCTCAAGTTACAATGAACACACAAAGTTTTCCCCCTGAGAGAGAGTGGAAGTTACATTTACCCCCGGCAGCAGTCACCTAAATTCATTAATTCATTCATGTTTTTCCATCTGTTTCTAAAAATTGTCCGACTAAAGCACAGCTAAAATGTGAACATGGTTTGGTAGTACATTTTAAAAGTACTGTAAGGATATATTGTCTAAAGGGCAAGTTATGGTAATATTGTTCTCTGAGTTGTTGTCCTTCACTCCTATCCAGGACGTTTTTTAGTGAAATCTATTTGATCTGTTTAGGGTAAAATAAAGAACTGGGATGTTTATTATTAAAAATGATTAATAAAAATGTTTGTTCATGTTGAACAAACCTATAGAATTGAATGTTCTGTTCTAGAAAAAAAGATGTTATGTAACTGATACAGTAATTAGTAAGAAAGTGTGCATGTCAGCTTCTCTCTCTCTCTCTCTCTCTCTCTCTCTCTCCACCACATTATAACCACATTATCAGGATGTCACTATTTCCATATTGAATATGACAACAGGAAATAGGCTATATGAAAGGTTAAAAAAAAAAAAAAAACTTCCAAAACAAACAAGATCTGGACCTTGGTGTCCTCACAGCTACTCATGGCTCCTGCTCCTGCCAGTGAAATGAGACACACATTTATAAGTGGAGCATGATATTCTTTCCCCTGGTTCAGTGGCCCCAGTTTGTAGGACAGAATATGCTACTGGGAAAGAGGGAGAATATTCACTCTCTTTCAGTAACCTCTTATCCTGGTCAGGGTCATGGTGCATTCTGGCGCTTATCCTGAGAACACTGGGCATGAGGTGGGAACACACCCTGGATAGGACGTTGGTCCTTCATAGGCCACCATTCACACACACGTTCATTTATTCACACCTAGGGGAAACTTATCTCAGCCAAGCCACCTAGTGGAGAAAGCCCATGTGGACACGAGGAGAACATGCACAGAAATTCCACGCAGAAAGTAGCCCAAGCCCAGGATCGAATCTGGGACCCTGTAACTGTGAGGAGGCAAGACTACCCACTACAACCCCCGTGCTGCCAAGAGGGAGAATATAGAACAAGAAAACAAGAATGTGACAAGTGTAATCTCTAAACACTGAACTAAGATAACAAGACCTATTTTATTAGCTCCTATCCGTTGAATACACGCAACACTTTCACTATGCAGTCAGGATGTAAGATATTTACTTTGGAACAGGGATTCATAAGGGTAAAAATTGAAGAGAAAGGCATATATGTGCACTGTGTGTGTGTCAAGACTTGTGTGATACGAAAGTTGCGTGAGAGAAATGCCTCTTGCAACATAGTAGTGAAATTGTGTAATATGCACAATATATAAACAGAATGTGTGCCCTGAAGCCATTGCGGTGTGTGCGGTTTATTCCCTTTTTTGACTCCTTGGACTTCACTGATGTAAGTCACCAAAAGCACTGACATTGTTGCTTTAAATAGTTATATAGGAATTTTATTGCTAAGTGGTCAATATGCAACACATGCTGAGCAAAGCGGGGTACATTTAATCACAATAATCACATATGCACTTGTATGTGGTGTGTGTATGCCCTCAACCTTCACACAGAAGAAAAGACTGTAGGCCATCTCCTGGTTATAATTAATCCATTGAGGTTAATTGTTAATTCTCAAAAAAAAAAAAAACAGATGTAGGGATAGTTGGTTGTAGATTGAAATCTATGTCTTTTTAAAATGCATTTTTAAAAAGATCATGATTATGTTTTGCTACATAATTCATTGCTACAACATAATCTGATAACTAAAAAAAAATCATATCCTGGCAGTAATTCAATTTACATTTTTGTTGTTATTTAAAAAGGGAGCTGCTTTACTGGCACAGAAAATTCCAATTAATTGTATGAAAGCCAGGTGTCACTATATTTATTGATTAAAAAAAAACATATGCAACCGCACTTTTACAGTTACAGGCCTAAGTGACTATTGGTACTGTTCTACTATAGTGACCTTCAAACATTCATGCAACGTTGTGGACTGAAATTGCAGTACATCAACTACAGCGGACAATAGGGAGTAGCATTTGCAACAATCTAGCTGGCTAAGGTTAGTGATAACTACGGTGATGACTACCTTCTCAAAACAGCGATTAGTATGGTTAGTGTTATGGATTTAACTAAGCACGGTCTATATATTTACTGATCTAAAGCCACTACTGCTATAAACTAATTTAAAAGTAGAGAAGGGGTATATTACACTGTTCACAGTGTGTGCGGCCATGATGACTTGACTTCACTCCGTAAATGGGAAAATGGTAGTTGAGAAGACTACCCTAAGTTGACGAGTTGAAATTTAATGTTTTCGGTGGTTCTTACCGGTTTTAGTTGGGGAAATACAAGTTGCAACTAAGCCTTGAACACAGCATTACAGTCACCGGTCCACCTAACGGCATGCTTTTGGGAGGTGGGAGGAAACTGGAAAACCCAGAGCAAACCCATACGAACACAGAGAACATAGAAAACTAACCACTAACATTTATGATAAGACAAAATATGCCTTTTTTGGCTTTCTGGTTACAACCCAACCACAACTAAGAGTAAGAGTAACTAAGAGTCTGATTAGAATGATATATTGATTTGTTATAATAATATGTTAACAAATAACAAACGTTCTGTTGACATTTCATAATAGCTTTGATTTAGTACTTTAGTATTTCTCTGATTAATATTTTCTCTTATACCCACTCAAAGAACTAAAAGTTCCAGATTTCTTTCTGTTTCATAAAAATGTCACAGCTTTATAATTTGAAACATTTTCCCTATAATTAGGCTGTATGCCTAGTGTTAAAAATTCCAACTCTTTTATGTTTTATGTCCTAGCTTGGAGCATCAAGGATAAGGGTCTTATGTGGTTTTAGGCCTTGTATCATGTCTTAAAACAAGGTTTATGTATCTTTTTAATATATCTGTTTTGGCCAGCTTTGAAGACTGCCCTCAGTCTGCTTTTACTATTTTGGTGCAAGTATGATTATGTATAATAAGTATGGAAATGGATATTAATTGAAATCTCTTATGTGTTTTTCTCAGGTGACTTATCTCCAGTACAAATGTCACCTATCTCTCAGTCGCAGTTCATTCCACTGTCCGAGGTACTATGCTCAGTCATATCCGACATGAATGTTGCTCACGTCATGGTCAACCAAGAAGCACTAATTAATCACATGATGAAGGCCCATCCAGGTACCATGTTTTAACAAATTCATAACCCATTTCAGTATAATTCAGTGTATTCTTTATGTCATTTCATTGTTTATGGAAAACCTCAACCTAGTCAGATCTTCAACATTGCAATGTTTAGTTTGTTGTTCAAGTAAAATTTCTTCATGGCTTTCTTTTAAATGTTAAGGAATGGCCATTCCCACACAAGATATCCTCTACAATGCTCTGGGAGCTCTCATTAAAGAGAGAAAAATCTACCACACAGGAGAGGGATACTTCATTGTAACACCTCAGACATACTTTATCACCAACAACATGGTGAAGGAGAAGAACTGGTGGACAAGTGATAATGACCATCTCTCTCCTCCTCCCATCACGTACCTGATGAGCAATGAGAGCTGCATGGATGCTTCTACTGAAGTACCCATTATGGCTCACTGCAAGTCCTGTAGTTGCTTCACACCTCAACTAACCGCTCCTCCTTCTGTCCAGGAGCAATCTATCAGCATAAGTGAATGCACTGGGAAAAACCTTAAGTGGCCCAGAGAGCACAAGCCAACTGTCCAGCACCAGTCCACATCTACGGCAGCAGACTACCAGGCTAGTGAGATCAGCAAGTCTACAACCACTAGCCGTAAGGACAAGGAAAAACCCGGACGCAAATTTGGCCTCAGCTTGTTTCGTCGTAACACGGGAAAGAAAGAGAATAAGCCAAAGAAGGAATATGCCACTTTCTCTGCACAGTTCCCACCCGAGGAGTGGCCGGTCAGGGATGAGGATGATCTTAATAACCTTCCCAGAGATTTGGAGCATGCTATCATTAAACGGATCAACCCTGAGCTAACTGTTGATAACCTTGTCCGCCATACAGTCCTAATGAAGAAAATGGAAGAGAAGGCAGAGAGAGTGACAAAGGCCCTGACTACTGACAAAGGAATGTCCACAGAGATCCTACCCCCTAAGCAGAGGCACCTTTCAACCAAAGCTAGTGGGAGAAGATCAGCCTCTAAAGCCATTCGGAGCAAGAGAAGAGGTCCCTCGGCAAAAGAGAAACAGAGGACAAAGAGTAAGGATATTCCATGTGATGACGATTTACAGGGAGATGATCTCATCCCATCTCGCCTCAGGCCTGAATTAGTCCTAGATGAGCCTGCCGATCACGAGGACTGTGCAGCTTTGGATGCTAAATTTGTCTATAAGAAACGAATAGAGGATCCGTTTCAGTCGATGCCAGGATGTCATACAGCCATCAGTCATAAAGAACAAAGGAGGAGAGAAGCCAAGACCTCTAGTCGACGAGAGCGAACAGGCCACAGGTCAAAGTCCTGGGATCCTCATCGTGTGAAAGGGGTCACTGAAGAGGTGAAGAAAGCCTGCATTCTGTTTGACAGATCATGTGAACAGCTTAATGAAAGAGGGCTGAATTTGGACTCCACTATAGATGCTAAAACAATCAAAGAATTTCCTGGAGACTACAGCTCTTTCTACCCTGAGAACAGCACACTGAGGATAGAAGACAAAGTCAAACAGAAAGGCAGAGAGTTCAGCGATGGGAGAGTAAAGCAGTCGAAAGAGGCTTTACAAGAGAGAGGTTTAAAAGATATTTCTGATCAAAAGCTTGGTACAGACCTTGCTTCACTTTCATACGAAACAACAGAATTACCCATGTCATGGCCCAAACCTTCAGTTCGGTGTAGACTATCTCTTCATCTAGTTAACAGTAAGGAGGAATCTGACCACTGTCCTGACCTCCTCTCCTCACATCAGCAAACTGCCAGCATGGCAAGCAGCCAACACTTGGCAAACAGTGAGAGGGTACATAGAAACACAAGCCATGTGGATAGTGAAGTACACACTGATGCGGAGCACCACATTTACCAGAATGTTGAAGAAGATGATGACGGATGCAGCTCCCTCTGCCTGAATGAGGAACATATCAATGAGTTGGTTCACCCTGGCACATCTCGCTGCCGTGAGCCAGTCTGTTTCGATGGGAACTGGGACAGCTCTTTCATAGAAGAGAACATATTACTCCTTCATCAAGACACCAAACGAGCCCCACAGAGACAGCATGAATACAGGTGGCCACAAAATGAGCACAAGTCTGGTTTGTCCCACCTACCAGCAGATGGCAGCCCTGGGGCAAAGCCGCAACGCATGGATGAGAAACTGAATAATCCCAGCCCAGGACACTCTGACCCCACTGATACCCTGGACATCAGTATCTTTGATTACAGTCAAATGAGTGAGAGGGCCTCAGACACTGAAACAGTTCTGAAGTCCGCAGATGAAGACGATGACCAAGCCAGCCACTGGATTTGTCACTCACAGGACTACAACCAGAATCAATCAGTGGATGCTGATAACCTTCAACCTGCAAGTCTGAGTCACTGTGATCGTACTAGAGCCTGTACGGGTGAAACAGCAGAGAATCAAAGCAACACAGCAGACAGCGGGATTGACTCTCCAAGGTTAGTCACTAGAATCTGAATCTGAAATCGAATTAAATAGAACTGATAGTTAATTGAAGAAATTTTATTATGTTAGCTGTGTTTGTAACTGTGTGTTTGTGTTGAACTTCACTTTGCTAACTTTGTGGAGGTGGATAAAAACTGAATATAGGCTATGATTAACTGCACTGGAAACACCTTTCTTATATAAATGTTATAATATTCATTTCACTTACAGGGAATTTACCTTTGTTTCTGTTTATTTGCAGGACACGCATGAGTCTAATCTCACCTAACTCCGTGATACTGAAAGGGCTGAAACGTCGTAATTTCCTACAGAACCTTGAAAAGCTCCACTCCAAAACCAACGGCATTCATCCTCAAAGTTCCCTGCTCCAGCTCACACCTGTCATGAATGTGTGAACAGCTGGGTGTAGATTCACACTCTGTGCTTTGAGCCCATTCAGTTACCTCTGTATAATTGTGCATATTTATAGCTATTACATGTAAATATTTTTGTTAATATAATATTGAGCAGTGCATGTGGTATGTTGGGGTAATTGAACAACTGAGATAGGGTTTTTATAGTTTTTTTCTTATTAGCTATTTTAGTACCAAGCTACTCTGTTTATAAAGAGGGTTGCATTAGTTAAATTAATCCTTTACATTTCAAATTCAAAATATGAAGACCTTTGTAAATTGTGACAACAATAAAATGTTTACTGAGCAATGTCTGGGCTTCTGTGTATTATTCATGAAGTAGAGGAACCTGAAAACTTTAGGTAAACATTAAACAGTGCATCACAGTACACTGATTACTGATTACAGAGTGCATAGAGATCTACAGAGATCTACAGATCTACAACGTAAACTGTTTTTAATGCATTCAAACAGACAAATGCATTCAAACAGACTGTCTGCAAAATTTAATGTGAAGATGCTGTGTGAACAAGCTTTAGTGAAGCTTATACATACATGTGGAGATTATATCTGCATAGTTAGCATTTTCAAGTGGAAGGATTCAAGTTAATTGAAATTTAAAAAAAAAAACAGTTTTCAAATGTGTGACTGTGGTGGCATTGACACTGAAATTGGCATGAATAAGACGAGATCCTAAAGCATTGTCTTGCAAAATAACACAGCAGGAAACATCAGTCCATGCTGGTATGGTTCGTCTTTACTATGACACCTGTCTTTAATGGGATGCAATGCTTAGTTAGGGTATCATCATTGTGTCTGATCGTCATTGTTGTCTGTTAATTACCAGGCACACCTACTTACCCTGCAGAAACTGATTGAAACACGCGGAAGCTCATGGCTGCCTGTATTAAATTTCATGGGGGTAGGTAGTCAGAGAACAGAAAACTTCCTTCTTGTCTTGTTCCTATGTCTGTTCCTTTCTGTTTACCAATAACACTTTAAAAACTTGTTTTATATGACTGGCGTGGTTGCAAGCTACAATGAAAGTGTAGTACAGAGAGTAGTAGTTTGTGACTACAGGGGAAAGATGACCTTAATGACAATATAGCCTCAAACAAAATTAAGTCAAGAAGCTATCACACTTCACTTATGCTATAAGCTACTATCTACTGAATTGTTAGTGTAACCCTGTAATAGGCACTTGATAGCTGACAACATGTAGTCATCCAGCATACAGTCTAGTAGCTCTTTTGTGGGATCGGACCACACAGGCTAGCCTTTGCTCCCCACGCACATCAGTGAGCCTTGGGTGCTGATGACCCTGTTGCCAGTTCACCAGTTGTCCTTACTTGGACCACTTTTGGTAGGTACTAACCACTGCATACCAGGGACACCCCATAAGACCTGCTGTTTTGGAGATGCTCTGACCCAGTTGTCTAGCCATGACAATTTGGCCCTTGTCAAAGTCGCTCAGATCCTTACGCTTGCCCATTTTTCCTGCTTCCAACACATCAACTTTGAGAACTGACTCCTCACTTGCTGCGTAATATATCCCATCCCTTGACAGGTGCTATTGTAAAGAGATAATCAATGTTATTCACTTCACCTGTCAGTGGTTTTAATGTTATGGCTGAGTGGTGTATATACTAGTATACTATTTGCCTTCCTGTTACGACCTCCATCCATATACGTATACAGTCATAGGGTTAGATGTAGCATAACCATGGGAAAAAAGCACGCCATGGTGGCTGCAATAGTAAAATAGGCCCTGACAAACAAACCATCATGAGTAAGGCTGAAGGCTGTCCAACAACTTTACTAACATTTAGCTATGTTTAGCGCTTCTTAAAATCACCTAGCAGCAACAAAATTGTCATGGTCAATTATCTAATGTTTTGCGTAAAATCAGCACGGCTTTAAAGACATTACAGAACACCTAAGCGCACTGGCAGAGTTTGGAACATCTAATGCTATGCGTTATGTGATGCTATCAGTAGCAGGATCGGTTGAAAGAAGATATCTGATGTGGGTGCTTGGTAATTTGCCATCTATTTTCAGTAGAGACATTTTGCACAATCGGTTTTGCATTGAGGAGGTAAGACTCCCCTGCTAAAAAAAAAAAACCCAATAAAAACCCTTATAGAATTTGTAATGGTTTTAATGGTTATAATGGGAATTGTATTGGTTTTAATGGAATCTGTAATGGCCCCTGTGGGTGTCTACTGATATTTTGTTGCCTTCTACTGGTGGCATGTTATGTGTAATGGGTGCCATTAAGGACCAGAAATGGTAATGGTTTTAATGGTTAGCTGATGGTTTGTAATGGGATTTGTAGTGGAAAGCATGAGAATCTATGTAATGGTTTCTGTTGTTCTAGTAGGTTGTGGTGTTTTCCAGCAGGGTCAGCGCCAGGCCGCTGGGTGGCAGCAGAGCGCAGGTGGGTCACTGAGCGTCTTTTTGCTCATGCGCTTAAACGCACTTGGCGCCAGAAAGCGTGAGGTGCCAGCGCTCCTGCCGACAGTGTGCGCGAGTTTCAGCGCGCAGCCGTGTTGTGTGGACGCAAACAAGCCCAGATCTTCAGGCCGCCGTTTACCAAAAGCCTGCAAATAGCACTCCTTCCGCTGTCTTTCACTTCGATCAAAGGACAAACAGGTTGGAAAGTCTGTAAATCAGCAACATTTTTTCCAATATTAAACGGGGAGTTTGTTTTGCGTATCCAAATTAATCCGTGCTTTCATATTAAACTTTACAAGTGAGCCTAGCCAGCTAAGCGGCTAACTAGCGTGCTATAATGACAATGTTATTTGTCTTTAGCTGTAATCTGGTTTGACGCGATTAAATAATACTTTATTACACGCCGTTTTACTGCGCTGATAATTTAGCAGATTTTGGAAAATGGTTGTTGAATCGTCGCGGTTTGTAAAAGCTGTAAACGTCATGAAGTTTAATGGCGGTAGCTTGTAGTGCGCTAGATGTAGCGATGTGGTTTGGGCTTAGCAGGACGGTAGGCCATGTTGTTTCATCGAGCTAAGAATGTGTGTGTGCTCTAACAATTTTAATCGTTAGCTAGCATCATCCTCGCTGCTGTGTGGCGGCTCTTGACTCGAGCAGAGCCGGCCACTTTTAGAGCTGCTAGCAGCGTGCTTTACTAACGCACTTGTCTATTTTACCCTTATATTTAACCACAAAGGAGACGCGTTGCTGGTTATGTAAGATGGGGGACGCCTTTCCCGGGCTTTTTGCGAGGTGGATCGGTGATAGTTAGCCATTTTAATAGAAATCCGTTTTAAACATTCGTGATTCTCAGTTTAGCTTTTTATAAACGATTTACTGTTTCTATATTGTACATTGAACGCAGTGCATTTTCCACATTACGACGAATGTGTGTGTGTATATTTTTTTTTCATGGCGGTAGCTGCGCTGTAGCCGAGTTGCGTAGCTCCGTGGCTGTGTGAGGGCGGAAGCTAGCGGCGGCCATTTTAGAGCTAGTTAGCTGTTCCAGTCTGAGCTGCACAAGATGCCCACCGCGAAAGGCGTTGTAATTCTCTGAAGAGGCTGAGTCAGAATATGTGAATGGCCACTCCGAGGTTTAAACACGGGACCGACAAACAAGATTAAGCACGGCATTGAATTTAAGCGGTATTGTCAAGATATGAAATCTAACTTAAGAACTAGCCAAATTGCTAGTTAGCCAGCTAGTTAGCAGATATTGCGTGCTTCGGGAGGCTAACTAGCCAAGCTACTTAGCCAGCTAACTTAGCCAACAATGGCATTCCCATATTTATTACTCTCTCTATAGTTGAATGCTGCAAGGTTTCCTGTTGTAGATCATAAAGTTTAATACCGCGACTGTATAAACTCGTATTTTATAGATAATTATAATTAGTCTTGGGCTTTAAAAAAAAACTCCTGTGCACTTTGCTTTAACAGGTATACCTAGCCAGCTAAGTTAGCTCAAAAATAACTGTCTGTCGGCTAACAGTAGCTCGTTTTTAGCAATACAGAGATTTGCTAACTAGCTTAATGGTAATAGCCAGGTAGCCTTGTTTGTGTTTGTTGTGCTAAATTGTTTTCTCCAGGTTGTTGTCGTGTGGCTTATATTCATTTATTTTTTAACTGTTCTCATTTGGTATTTAAGACTTATCCCCTTGTCTTTGCCAGTAGTATGTTTAGTCTAAAATGTAGTGTTTGTGTTCTTCACTAGCATCTCAGCACTACAGGTGTTAGCCTGGTGGTCAAGCAGAGTGCAGTAATCTTCTGTTTTACAGGTTCAACCAGAGGTCAATTCCTACATTTAAGAGCTTTGTAGGAGGACTGATCAGGATTAACGTACTAGTTATTAACTTATCTTTACATCTTTTAAAAACGTTCATGTCCTTTATGTGCGGCAAGCATTTGTAAGTTTGTGTTTTGTCTTCCCAACAGGCCAGATCCCTCCTGGCTCGTGCTGACCAGAACGGTCCCAAGCATTTTTTATTCTGAGAAAGCGGTGCTCCTAGAGCAGCGCTAAGTTTCACTTAAACGGGAAGACGGAAGTCGTCAGGCTGGAGTGTGTCCTGATGGCTGAGTCAGAGACTGAGTGTGACACACCAGGCCTTGACACGCTGGGGTCTGAGTGTGTCATAACTCACACGCAAGTCGGTGACTTGCATTATGCAGCGGAGACTGAGATTATGACCCAAGAGGACAAGAGGCTTGACTTGGAAGCCATTCATGGCGATCTTGGGGCTGTGGCTTGTGTTGATGCCGTAACGGAGACAGACCACGACTACACTAAGTCTGAGGTACATCATGACCCGCAGTACTTTGGAGGCGCAGACATGAAAGGCAATGAGGCTCTGCTTGGTGAAGTGCTGCTGAAGGCAGAGATGGGTGGAGCTGGTGCAGAGCACGTAGTGAAGGATGAGTCAGACCATGGAGGAGAGCTGACAGTGGAGTCGGAGAATGGTGTCATCATTCATGAAGCCCAGGGTCTTCAGTGCAATGAGTGTGGGGAGATATTTGGCAGCATGACTGATCTGCATCAACACTTTGAAATCCATAAAGCAACCCATCCGTACATTTGTATCCAATGTGGTGAGAGCTTTGCTGTTGAAGCTAGTCTGAGAGGGCATATGAAAATACACATGAAGGAGAAGGGCTATGCTACCACTGGTGTGGAGATGGTTGGTAAAGGGGTCATTGATGCATTCAACCTCAAACCACATCAGATGATGCACTCCCCTGAAAAGCCACACAGATGCTCTGAGTGCGGGAAGAGCTTTGCCGCAGCCATCACGCTCAGAGAGCATATGAAAATGCATTCTGATGACAAACCCTACAAATGTACTCAGTGCAGGAAGAGTTTTGTCCGTAGGCGCCATCTAAAGAAACATCAGGAGCTGCATGCTCGTGAAAAGCCATTTACCTGCCCTCAGTGTGGGAAAGGCTTTGCTACTGCTTCTAATTTGAAACAGCATCAGAAGACCCATGCTGGTGACAAGCCACATCGATGCTCCCAGTGTGGCAAGTGTTTCGCAGCAGCAGCCACTTTGAGAGAACACCAGCGAATCCACTCTGGTGAGAAACCTTACAAGTGTAACCAGTGCAGGAAGAGCTTTGTAAGAAAACGCCACTTGAAGAAGCACCAGCTAGTGCACCAGGGTGGCAAGCCCTACCGATGCTCTCAGTGCGACAAAGGTTTCAATCACTCCTCGTCCCTGTCACGACACCACAAAGTCCATCTGGAGGCCAAAATGTACGCCCAGCCCGATAAGGAGTTCCCCTTTGATACGCCCATGAAGAGGGGAATGCACACAGGCGAAAAGCCATACAGCTGCAACCACTGTGAGAAGAGCTTCAATCACTCTTCGTCGCTGTCCAGGCACCAGAGAACTCATTCTGATGGGAAATCCTACACTTGTGCCCACTGTGGCAAGAGGTTTAATCATTCCTCTTCTCTTGCAAGACACCAACGTGTCCATTTGGATGAGAAGACCTCTTATAGTGCTATTCCCACAGGAAAGGGATTCCCTCCTACTACCATCCTGAAACAGAGGATTTTGCAGAGTGAGAAACCATACAGGTGTTCTCAGTGTGGAAAGGGTTTCAATCACTCCTCCTCCCTCTCAAGGCACCACAGAATTCACATTGATCAGTAAGCTCCCTGCTAAGGTGGCTGTGGTATTTTGCAGTTTGTCCCAACTTCGTTTCAGGCCAACCTCAAACCTTTTTTGTCTTCATAGAACTAGGAAAATCTAAAGTTTATTCGGGATCTATAAATGGATCTTGAAGCTATATTAAAAATATAATTCTGATTAAGTCCTTTAACTTTACATTTTAAGAGCGATGAATCTCAATAACTGGTATGATTGACGTTGAGCTGTTGCTGATCCTGCGCAATGTGCATATAGAGCTTGCTGCTTTTAATTTGACATCTATGATAATGTAGCAATTTCATGCTTAATGACCAGGCCAGCAATACTCTTACTCGTACCCTCGGAAAGAAATTAGGGTGGATGATCTCAGAGCCTGTTTTGAGCTTTAGACATATAATTGGTGACCAAGTAAAGTTTTTGGGAGACTGGAGGAACCCACCGCCCAACCCCCAAGCAAAGTCCATGTATCTTTACCCATCGTGTCTTATTCATGGCCTGTTCAGATACTATCATTTGTAAATAAGTGTTGATTTTTATATACATATGTATAGGTGCGTGTGCAGTTCTTTTACACATTGAGCATTTTTGTATGACCCAGTCTGTCTTAACCATCTTTATTTTGAAAATAGGGTGGTGCTTGAAAGTTTTGCTGGCTCCAGGAAAGCTGTTAGCAAAGGTGCAAGTCTGCATAAAATTTGTTTCAAAGTTAAGTCACCATTGCTTTCAGCAGTGATTAAAATTGGCTGAGCAGGGGTCAAATTACCTGAACAGGAGAGTCAAACTGTAGCATAGTTTCTGGATTGAGCTTGTGGTCAGACAGCCTCATTCTAAAATGAGCTGCAAGAAACATGGGCTCGTAAAGAGGGGCAAATTTAGTCCTTCCTTCAGAATTGTCTGATTTACTGACTTCAAAATACCTAGTTTGACAGATTATAAATCATTGTATACTTACAATTCAGTGTAATTTGATCTAAACGTTCCCTCTGAAGCATTGCTTAATTAGTTCCCTTTGGTACTCTACAACGTGTTACTAATGGGTAAATTGTGCATATTTGCGTTCAAACCTAACGTCATCGCTGTAGAACTAGTTCGGACATCCATATATATATATATTAACCTGTAGTTAACTTATATTCTGGATACATGCCGCAAATTATCAAAATTTAGTGTAATAGATTGTGTGTAATTATCAGTACAATAAAATAGCTTGCTCTTGATTTCATTTCTTTCAAAATTCCATGAAGATACACTTTCTACTTAAAGTACTGTGTATGGGGAAAGATCTTTTACATACTGATGTATTTTTTTAATATGGTTTGGGTAATCTGAAAGGGAAAAGAGGAATACTGTTTTTATGGGAGTGAACATTATATTGAACTTTTCTTTTCTTTTCTTTGAATAATTGTGCTTCAACTCATAGCATAGGCTTTTTCATTGTGTTAGATAGGTGCCTTATTGCATGCTGTGTAGAAATGTATGTTGAGCTGTAATAGAAGAAAAAGGTTTGGCTCTTCTCCCTATGTTTGCATACTAACCAACATTTTATTTTGGACTTTAGGTCATTTCTGTTTTGCTTTTCTGTATATGAATATATGTTTATGCTGTTACTGCTGTCTTTTAATTTCCCTGTCCATCAGCCTGTCTCATTGTAGAAAAACTAAAGGTTTAAAAAAAAAAAAAAAAAAGTTACAACACCTTTGATCCATATTTTGATTGCCCTCTTAAGTGGTCAGATCTTGTTCCATGTCTTTACCCCATCTTTGAGTGGCACACATATGGACAAATAAAGGTTCTTGACTACCTGTTTTGTTTTTTTGTTTGCTTTTCTTTTTTTAAAAGGAGGGAATATTATTTGTCATCTTAGTTGACACTTGCCTGTTTCATGAAACATTTCTAGTAAGGATGTCTTTTCTGTAGTTAGTCATTTTTGATTTCTGAACAGCATGGTTCCATCCCAGGAAGTGTTTGTTTATCCTGATTTCTAAATAGGACTGCTAAACTGATGTGATGACATCTGATGTAATGATGGACTAGTGTTGCAAGTACTACTACATTTGGGTTTTCCTTATTTGCCATAGCTGTAGTTTGCGTTCTTTGTATATCAAGCATTAATGTTAAACTTCATTAAGTAACTACAGAAAGAAATGTTTTGGGGTTTGGTGCTGTACAAAATTGTAGTCATTACTTGCTTGTGCTCAAAAGACACAAGTAGGAAATGCTGTTGTGTTGAATGCATGGTCTGAAGAGGAAAACCATCAGCAGTGGCTATTGATGCATTTCAGCCGTAGCCTGTATATAAGATCTAATCCACTCCGGCATGAGCTTTGCACATCAGCTAGACCCAAAAATAAAAACCAGCTTATTACATAGTAATAGTTAATGCAGTAATTGTATGTTTGTAGTTAGTTTTGTTTGCACCTCTGTGCTATGCTTTTCCTTTGCCTATCAAACCATTTCATGACTTTACAATGACTCGTTTGGGGAAACTTCTCCGCATGGATTTGTGTAACTATGGGGCACATCATTTCTGGGTTCATGCAATACTTTGGGACTATGCTCTTTAGTCTGGTAACCATAATCATATGCTTCATGGCCTTTGATGACCACTGGTTTTAACCCATCTGTGCTCTGTGTATGTTCTCTAATCTGTCTGGTTTGGTCTCTAGCTTGTCAAAAAATAGTGTTTGCATGCTAGCTAAAACTGGCTAGACCAGTGGATCCCAAAGTGTGAGCGTACTGCAGGGGAATTGCAGGGAGATGGAATGAGTGCATAAAGTGTTTAATTTTCTCATCCCAATAAAATCTCCAAATGACACTAACTGTTAATCTTTATTTGTTTGTAGAGTGACTTTTTTTTTTTTTTTTTTTTTAAATTAGAAAAGGGGGTGGTTGGCTCTCACTGTGCTAGACAGTTTTAAAAAAAAAAAGAAAAAGGAAAAAAAGACAGATGAGCTGAGGGCTTATATCACCCATTCTTGCCTGATATTACAGTTTGAAATATAAAATATATGCAGAAACACACAAATGCCTGCTTTCTTGAGTTCTCTATCCAAACAAGTTCAGCTGAGGTGAATAAACACTCCACAATGTAAATGTTAACTGGTTCACCTATCATTCTCTAAACTCCAGTCCTGTAGCTTTTTCGCTATTATAAGACTTCTGTTTGCTTTGTGCTCATGCTCTCTCCCATGATTGGCTGTGGTTCCTGCCAATCACCAGGTTATCAGATCTCTTTCATGCCTGAAGTTGGAACATGATGACTGGCATATCAAAATGTTCCTTGACGTGAAAAAGCTTTTATGTTGTAAATTAAAACACACTTTTAACTTTTGCGTAAAACTTGTTCCTGTCATTGTATGAATAAAAATGTCACTATCTTGCTTAAAAAAAAAACCAAACAAACAGAAAAAAAAAACAGCTCAGTAAAAATAGCTAGCTAGCCTAGCTAAGCAACAGCCAGTTTTAGCAGACTGAAACAGACAACCAGTGAGTATTCATAAATATTTCATCTTCAGTGTTCAAAAATGAGTTTACCAATTAAATGTAAAATTTCTTAGATGGGACTTTTCATATCTCAATGCCTAGCATGCTTATTAATCAACAGTATCAAATGGACCGTAAATGAGCCAGCTTTCACTCTTAAGGCTAATTTTCCTGATGGAGAACACCAAAAATATGTCCTTCACAGAACAGCTTCAAGATACCATGATGTGTTTAGCCAACTCAATATGCTGCAAAATGACTTAATGTCTGTGTACCAATACAATTTACTGATAGCTAGCTAGTTACATGTATAACTAAGCTAACTAATTGTAGCATATTTGTTCATTCATTCATATTGAAGAATACTTTATCCTAGTCAGATCATGGTAGATCCAGTCAATCCCGGGAACACTGGGTGTGAGGTTGGAATATACTTGGGTTGGGATGTCAGTCCATTGCATGTACAGCTGGGAGCAATTTAGTGGAGCCAATCCACCTACCAGCATGTTTTTTTGGAAGAACCCAGAGGACACCTGAGACATGGCCCTGAGTTTCTTTTATATGTTATTTAAAAAAAAAAAAAAAAACTTTGTGATGGTGTAACATGAAGTTAATTTACTAATAGTAGGTCAATTTGTGCAAGCATCTACTCTCATTAAACTTTAATCTCAGTAGATTTGTGCTGTGTGCAAGATTTTTTTTTTTTTTAGTGAAGAAGGAGCATTATGTAATATTTTGTAAACAAGACATTGTCTCATCAGAAGTAAAATGGTTGTACTTTTCTAACTTGAGAGTGATAACACCTGCTTCTGACCTACAGCTGTAATAGTCTGTAGTGTTTTAAGTTGTGTCAGTGTAATTTTTTTTTAACTTTTACCAACATGTTAACAGCATGTATTTAATAGTGATTTGTAGTCAGGGGGCAGTGGGTAGCGTTGCCTCAGCTCCAGGGTCCCCAGGTTGTTCCTGAGCTCAGTTTGCCCACATGGGTTTCCTCTGAGTTTTCTGGTTTTGTTTCACCTCCCAAAACATGTCAGTAGGTGCATGGCTAAGATAAATTGCCCCTAGGTGTGAACGAATGTGTAAATGTCTAGGCGTAAGACAGGGTGCCCTTCCATGGACTGGCATCCCATCCAGCGTATATTTCCACCTCACAGCCAGTGTTCTCAGGATAAGCAGGATAAAGCGATGACTATTGTAACTATTGGGTGATGTGAGTGAAAATTTGTAGTTATGTAAAACTACAAATGTAAAAATGTAAAATTACATGTGAGTAACATGAATTCCTGTTTAAAATCCAGCAGTGAAAGAGTTGAATGAAGTGAAGGTTACGGCTAGATGGTAGCCGATGAACTCTGAGCTCTTTCTTTCAGGTGCTCTGTGTGCTTTCTCACTGAGAAGATCTGATGGATGAAAAGTGTGACAGTAGACAGTTCAAAATCGAAAGGAGTCTAGAAGTCTTCAAATCGAGTGTCAGAGTAGTTAGATGCCCTGCCGAAATCATTAAATGGTTGACAAACAGACATATAAGTTGTAAGTAATTGTCAGTGATGGCGAGTTAAACTGTTTCTTCCCCCCTTAAAGTTAGCATTGTAGGACACTAGTGTTCATGTGTCTGATCCCACCAAATAAAAATGGGCATGAAGATAAAGATTAAACAAACAAATAAAATAAATAAAAATGAGCATAAAGAAAAAAATGTGTTGAAACTGTTGGTTTTAACCAAAATCCAATATTTAGCATGGAGTGAAAAAAAGATTATTAATTTTTTTTTTTTTTTTTTTTAACACTCAGTTTTTTTAAACACTCAGTTAAACAGCTGACAAACACTCCATAAGCAGAACCAAGCTGAACATTCACTTCTATTTTCCTTTGGTTGCTCTTAAACTTAGACATATTGAAAAGAGAACACTCATTTATGATGGTTATTATGAAGAAGTCTTTCATTATTTGAATATTTGTGATTAAATGACCAGGAATAATTGTAACTTTCCACCTGCTAGTAAAAGATGCAGTATTGAGTACATTACGTGTTATTTGTTGCTGAGATATGCATAGTTGTATGTACATACTGATGATTTAATTGGTGTTGTGAGACCTCAGATTGAGATGGAATGTAATTAAGGGTAGAGCACAAAGAACCATTCATAATAATGTATAAGCAGGTCAGTTATTATTATTTATTTTTATTTTTTTCTTCAGTGTCCTTGCAAAGTAGATGGTGAGCCATCTAAGGAGCTGAGCGCACTTATTTATTGAATGGATCACTTATTTGTTTGGAGTTGCTTAAACTAGGGGTGTTAAACATGCAGCTTGTGGGCCAGAACCTGGCAGATAAAAGTTCTAATCCGGCCTGCCAAATGATATTAGCGTCTGTGTACTAAATTAAAATTGTCTTCTGGACTGTAATGAGCTTATTGCACAAACATGTCCACAATTGTGACACTTCCAGCTCTTTCGCTACACACGCAGTAGCTGTATTTTACAGTATGTGTCTGCAAGAGTTCCTGAAGTACTGTATGCAAGAATACTGGCAAGCAGGCTGGAGAAAAGCTTCAAACTGTATGCTTCATTATATATGCACAAGAATGTTGTTCTTTCAGCTGCTCCCGTTAGGGATCACTACAGCAGATCACTGGTTCGCATATTTGATTTGGCACAGTTTTTAAGCCAGATGCCCTTCCTGACGCAACCCTCCCCAATTTTATCTGGGCTTGGGACCGGCACTGGGAGTGCACTGTCGTGTTAAACTCCAGTGGCTGGGGTAGGTTCGATTCCTGGCCAGGGTGGTGAGATCACCGAGGCCTAACCACTAGTCCTCCTGGGACCCTATATACACAAGAATGAAGGTAAGAAAATACCTATTAACAGAACACCCAAGCAAGTACGTCAAGGACAAGTTGCTGTCTTACTGTACTAATGAATGTAAACTATGCTGTTGGAAACGCAAGAGCCACACTATTTCAAAACGGAAATGCGTCATAACACTGAATACAAGGAGACGATTTAAATGAAGGATTTGGGAAAAGAGCTAGTCTCTGTTATTCCACTAGGAGGCAAAATAGAGCAATAAACTTAATTTCAAGCTAAAACTTAGATGTTGTACCCACGAATCCTAAAAAAATGGGGATATTTATATAATCACAACATTTAAGTTTTTTTTTTTAATTATTTGTAAGTAATTTTGCAAATTATATAGAGGGGGGGGGGGGGGGGCGCGCGGCCGGGGGGGGGGGGGGGGGGGGGGGGGGGGTGGGTGGGTGGTTGTGTGGGGGGGTGTGG
>CM075005.1:17992901-18034151 GCA_037576675.1 Pangasius sanitwongsei
GCCAGTGACTCAGCTGTTCGGACATCTAGGGGAAGTTCATTCCACCATCTTGGTGCCAGAACAGAGAAGAGTCTCGATGCATGCCTTCCTTGTACCCTGACAGATAGTGGGACCATACTCTACTAGATACTCTACTAGAACATCTCTTATTATGTTATTAAGATGTACATATTGAAAATAACAATCTAATCTATCTAATGTTTTAATATGTCAATTTAAAATAATAATAATAATAATAATAATAATAATAATAATAATAATAATAATATTGTAATAGCTCTTCTTTAGATATTTCAACCTTACATGCATCATTGCTAAGACACGTGATCCTCATGTGATGATGCTCAGTAAACATAAGCACTTTTTTACGCTTGCAGAAACAGCTTAGTGCTAAACTGATGACCTCTCAGCAGAAGATTGATGAGAGAGTAAAGAAGTGGCAAGATCTGATGCAGGCTACAGAGTCTTTAAAGGTGGGGCTTTAAAAGGAACCTGTGGAATGCACTCTACTCTGTTTTTCTTATCACTGCCATACTGTGTTCGTATATTATCTGACCTTCATTACCCCAACTAAACTCTCATATTCTGATTCTCCACAGCACTCATCTCAGAGTGTGTTGGAGGAGAACGAGAGAATATTCACCGAGTTGATGCAAGCTCTAGAGAGGAGGTACACTGATGTGAAGGAGCTGATCCGAGCCCAAGAAGCAGCCCTGATGACACAGGCTGAGAGACACTTGAGCCGAATGGAGGAAGAAATCACATTACTGAGGATGAAACACAATGACCTGGAGAGGCTTTCTCAGTCCGAAGATCACATTCATTTCTTACAGGTATGGGTTCCTACATATCAATCAGAAAATATGGTTGCAGCTGTGGTTTTTTTTTTTTGTGAGATATGTATAAAATATAATTAAATAGTCATTACCATAAAATCAACTCTATTCTGGCCATAGAGCTGGCAAGCTCTTTCTGCACCCTCAGGATATGAGGACTTGTCCAAAGTGACGCTGGCCCCACTTCACTCTTTTGATAAAGTTAAGAAAGCCATCTCTGAGGTTAAGATTCAAGTAGAAGATGTAAGCAAGGGAGAACTGAACAAGATCTCATCTACAGGTTGGTGAAATACAACACAATTTATGTAAATTATTCCTTTTCAGTGTTTTATGAGTACCTGATTTATCATATAAAAACATTTGTGACTTTGCCCTTTCTTTACAGTAAGAGAAGTTCAAATTCTGCAGATTCTGGAACCAAAAACAAGGGAGGACTTTTTACAGCGTAAGTTGTTTTATTCACTGCAGTCAAAATGTACTACACACTAGAGCACAGCCAGTTTTAAGGAAATTTATAAAAGTCTGAAAATAAACCAGAAACCAATAGCTTGGTTAAACACATACTGAGTGACATTAAGTTGACAAGTGCAAGTATTCAGTACATACACCCTAATAAATTCAAAACCAAGCCACTTATAAGTATTTTAATGTAACTAAAACAAGTAAACCGTGTGAAACAGGGGAGTCTCAAAGTAAGCGTAAAGGGGCATTTATGTTAGAAAGAAAGAAAGCCTTTTACTGTCACATAAACAAATACTACTGCATGGTGAAATTCTTTGCATAACTAGCTTGTTAGGAAGCTGGGGTAAGAGCACATGATTAGCCCTTGCAGCAGTTGATTGTTATGGGCCTTGCTCAAGGGCAACTTGATTTCACTGGGATTCAAACTGATGACCTTCTGACTGGTATCCGTAACACCTTTACCATTGAACAAGCCTGTTCTTGTTAGGCTACATCTGGAGCTCAAGTGGTACAAATGTCTAGGTTTCATTTTGTCACACGTTAAGAGTCTTGGCAATGTCGTGGCAGCTACACAGGGTTTAGTATGATTTGCACATAAAACATCACTTGTTGTTAGCTATTAGCGCCCCCTAACGCCCTATAATATGTTTGGCGCGTGTTCAAAATGGCAGCACTTGATGTAATTCTTGAATGTGGTCTTTTATTACCTTGACAGATTAGTCATGATTAAAGTTGCAGGTCGGTTTTGCAGACCAGATTTATAGACAGAAGATGCTATTCAACAAAATTCCACAGATTCTAGATAAAATGTCACTCATGCTGTTGTGCAACAAGACAAAACAATAGCTGAATGGCTCAAATGTATTCACAGCACTCAACAGGTCATGGCAAATTAAGCAGTGAACCTAGTTAGGAAACTACAAGTATATACCCAAATTCATGTTGTAAGCAATTATTTTAGGAGAAAAAGCCAAATTGTTTATGCACATATATATGTAAGCATTTATGTGAGCACATTTACAATAAAACTGCAGAATGCTGGTTATGAGCCATCACTTGCTGTGCTGTTTTCTGTGCAGATTACTGTCAGCTTTCTCTGGATCCTCTAACAGCTCACCCAAACCTACACCTGTCCAAGGGAAACACAGTAGTGCAGATGAGCAGTGAACTCCAATCATACCCTGAGCACCCAGAGAGGTACGACTACTGGCAGCAGGTGCTGTGCAGGGAGCGTATGACTGGCAGCCGTTACTACTGGGAGATTGAATGGAGCGGTACAGAAGTGGACATAGCCGTAACTTACAAGGAAGCAAGCAGGAAAGGCAGTGACAATGCTTGCAGCTTTGGCTGGAGTGACAAGTCCTGGAGTCTGTACTGCTCTGAGTCTAAATGCACCTTCATGCACCGCAGTAAACGTATCTCCATACCAGTGCCTATTTCTTCAAAAATAGGAGTGTATTTAGACCACAAGGCTGCAAGCCTGGCATTTTATAGCATCTCAGACACAATGACTCTCCTCCACAGAGTACATACCTCATTCACTGAGCCACTCTATGCAGGGTTTGGAATCTGGGGATATGGAAGTACTGTAAAGATACTGTAAAAATGTTTTATATATTTAAATACGCTGGGAATATTTTGTAAAGGACTTTAGGTTGTTCATTGTCATTCAAAGGCCATGCCTCTATAACCACACTATAAACAGAAGGAATGAAGATACCACAGCTACTACACCAAAACCACTAGATGGTGTTATTCGATCTCTTTGTTACTGATTTAAAAATCCAAATTAAGTTCAAATATATTAATGCATTTCTGATTTGATCTTTGACTCACTGCATGCTTGTGCACTTTTTCTGTGAGACTTTTTCTAGTTAACTTTACTGGTGGGTATTTTTTTACCCACTGTTTAGCAAGTTGTCTTGTATATTTTCTCCTTAAATTAGCTATCTTACCCACATAATTTACCTTAAGAAATTGAAATATAAATCTAATAAATGATATGCTCCAGTCATTTATTCAGAGTTTTAGTCAGATTTGTTTAATTTACCTTCTTTACAAATTCAACATCAATGTTTACAAGTCCACAATAGTAACTCAGCTGAGCTCCTTCTGCAATTTTGCAAATCACAGTTGTCAGAGAAGACCTTTTTGAACTTGGCCTACATGCATAAATGTGCATGCATTAGAGCAAAATGAGAACATTTCTTAGTAAATGTACTGTCAAAGCAACCTCAAACCTCTAAATCTCAAGTAAAGTCTGTAAACTGTAAAGTACAGTAGATAGGTCTATAGCTTTGTAAAAACAATTTAAATTTTGTATTTTCTACAAGTGGATATATGAACACGCATTTGGCGCTACACTTGATTCCACCTTAAAATGCAGACTAATAACCCTTGATTTTAGCACTACTAAAGTTAGTCTATATGAGGATAACTGTAAGTACAACAGATGCTTGCGAAGGGAAATGTATAGGTTATGCACAGATCTAGCTAATTATCTATCATTGCACATGGATTAATACTTTGTATATACAGTACTGTGCAAAGAAATGCTGTAGAGCAGTGGTTCCCAACCTTATTCCTTGGAAGTTTTTTTCCATTTGATTTTGATATTGTGTTGACACGCACGTGATCTGAACCGACAACAGCCAATGACAGCCCTTCCAGCTTGGAACGTGAACGCAATTGGCTAGTGTAAAAGAGAATCGTTAATAATATTTTATATAGGAGATAATTTTTTTTGACTGCCTTATTGTAAGCACATGATTTTTTAAAAACATACAAAAATATTTTTATATAAAACTATTAGTGGAACATTTTATGCATCTTTATTTGACCTCAAATCATATCAGCTCCCGCGACCCTCCTGTGAACTCTGGACCCCAGGGTGGGAACCACTGCTGCAGAGCAAAGACGCCTTCAAAAATAATGAAATTAAATGTTTCTACATTTAAAAAAAAAAATACTATAAAGATCAGTAAGCAGTAATAATTGAAACAAAGTCAATATTTGGTGTGACGATCCTTTGCTTAAAAAAAAAAAGTAGTCTCAGGTACAGTGTGTGCAGTTTGATAAGGAAATGAGCTGGAAGTGTTACTGAGCATCTTGCAGGAGCTGCCACAGCTCTTCTGGAGACTTTGACTGTCACACTCGCTTCTTGTTTTTGCAGCAAAACCCAGCAGCTTTCATTATGTTTTTTTGTCTGAAAAGTGTCTCTTATGTAGTATGCTGCTTTCTTTACTAACATACAAACGTTTTTCTGTAACATTTAATTTTGTGCTGGAAAACTAATGTTTGGAAATCTAAAATGTTTTTGTACTGAATCAATAATGTAGAAGTCATAAAATAAAAATCTATAACAAAGTTTGTACTAAAAAAATGCACAGTACTGTATGTTCACGTCGTCAGATCTTTTTATCTTATGAAACCTGATAAAACACGGATACTATGCTGAGTCTTGATTTAGCATCTCGAGACTGTGTGGGCAGAAAGTCAGTGACCTGCATTTAGGTTTCTGACAGTGTGTTTGGAGTGGCAGAGAAGGCACAGAAGCAGTGATCATACTGCCACAGGGTGTGAAAGCACAGTCAAACACGCAGTGACCGCGCACATCCACGGTCACGTGATACAGTGTTGTCTCGGCCTGTGGTGACCCCGGTGTGCTTTTCGCGTTTGTGGCACATGAAGAGCTGGTATGTCTTACAGCATTGTCATCAACTCTGCTATTTGTAGACTGAAGGTCGTATCACATACAACCCCACAAATGCAAATGTTCTCCCCCTGACCAGCTATGTCCTGAAGAACAGGGTGAGGTTTTCTGCACCGTTTTAAAATGGTAGTAGTAAAAAAAAAACACACACACACAACAGGCGAAGACAGTACGTGGTAACATGTAGTGAAGAGAAGCTGTGGTGCAGATGCGCTAACGTTAGCGCGGGTGGGCGGGGCGAGGGGCGGAGCTGAGCAGCGCCGCACAGCTGCTGCTGCCTGGAACTGAGGGAAGCTCACTCATTCACTCTCTCACACACTGTAAGAATAGTGGTATACATGCGGAACAACGGTGTACAACGGCGCAGAATTCCTGAGTGTTTGACTGTATCTCGCTGGTCCTGTGTGCTCCTTAGGATTTAGGAGTGGAAAGGTGGAAGAGAACCGGCTCCCCGAGAGGGGCAAGGTAAGATAATGAAATACACACTTGGCTTGTACGGCTGCTGCAAGTCGGTTAGCATTTTTTTTGGCTCTGAGGAAGATATTTTGAGAAGTTGGCTTCTCTGTTCTTCTAAGGGAATTTGAGACATTTTCCCTTGCTGTAGCTGTAATGTACCCATGCTAAACGCAAACGTGTTGGAAAGAGCTAGCCGTGTCATGTATGTGCTGCTCGTGTGTGAGCTCGTTTTCTCCTGCTGTACAGGTCGCGGTGTCGGTGATGAGCGCAGCCATGAAGTGAAACGTGAATGTTGATGAGGCGGAGGCGCGAGGCTGGAGACTCAGCCAGAGGACATGATGGTAATGTCGGGGTGGATGATTCTGCCCATCAGCCTGCCCGTCCTCACCATCACCGGCATCTGGGTTGTGTGAGTGCCCCTGTGACCCAAAGACACACACTGTGTACATCTAACACTGTCCAAATATTAGCACTTTATATTGCTTTTGCCTCTTAGGATGCATGAGTGGAGTATGAAAACAAACGTGCATGGCTGCTATTGGCCATCTCTAAACCGACCTGTTATTGGATATCTGTTAGAATAAATGCAGTGTATGCTTCCTGCTGTAACTGTTATGCTTCAAATTTAATCTTAGAAGCTTTTAATCTTGTGGTTAGGTTATGAGGTACAATCTAGAGATGAGTTTGTAAATGGCTCGTCAGGAATGGGATCCATACTGAGTCATTTTACACTTGTGTATAGATGACCTCTTGTAGCCATGAGATTTGAGATGTCCTGACACAGGAAATCTTATAAATCACTTTTGGGTGATGAGTTTTATGGAGGCATAGTAACTGTAACTATGTAGCTTATCTAGGCGGTCAGAATGTGAAAAGAGACATCATTGTGGATAACAACGCTGATACAATCCTAGACCTGCAGATATTTATATATAAAGCTGCCTTGGCATTATGAGATACCGTCTCAGAGGAAGGAGGAGATACATGCACCGTGAGGAAGAATAGGCCACAACAGTAATCGAGAGTTAGGTAAAGTTGAGAGGGCAGCGGGATGTTTTGAGTTATGAGCTAGAGTTTCTCATTGCTTGTAATGCAGATCTAGGAGGTAAACACTAAATACAGGTTTGTCTTTTTCTTTTACGTTGTGATAACGGTATACAATTATCTTGCCACTAGAATGCTCTCCAGTTACTTATAGTGGATTTATGATTGGTGCGTTGTTTCTAAATGCACTCAGGATTCCCCTGTCTCCCTCATCCAGCAAGGCAGGGATGGTTACATAAAACATGGGAGAAGGAATACAACACAGGGGTGGAGCACTTACCCACACTTTCCAGAATACGTCAGCCACTTCTCATTGGCTGTCAGACAAGCTCGAGCAGAGCTTTCCACGTCTCCAGTAGCGAGGGATGGTTCCCAAAAAATGGGGCCTAACTTGTGCTGTGCCCTTAAGAGCTGCTTCCTGTTGATGAATTCTGTTTACTGGTAAAAAGACAACTGAAATTATGGCCATACAGAAGGATTTATTGAAAATGTCAGTCCTTCAAATACAGCTACAACATTCTGTGTTGTAGATTAGATTGCAGTTGTTTTTTGGTTCAATGCTCACAGAATCTTCAGTGCTCAACCCCCAGTTAGTCCACCAAATGTTTTGTTTGTTAGTTTGCATAATTTAGACCTAGGTCTGTATTGTTGAAACCATTCTATTTAGATTAAATGTCTACAGAAATGTTTCTGTTTAAGTTTTCTTTGGATTTAGATTTGAATCTCTGACATGTGGTGTCCCAAAACCGCAGGCATTTAGAAGAGAGGGGAGACACATGGCCGTATCAAGTTCTCATTGTTTGTTGTTGTGACAGAAGCTCTGATTAGGCTGGTTTCATACTTTGCGGAATGTACAATCCATAAACTTTAAACATGTATGTAAGACAAATATGTAAGCACATGATGCAGGCTGGCCCACTCTGAGGCATGAGGTTCGGTTGATGTTGTTTAACATGTTTAAGTCCATGCACTTAGCTCACAATTAACGATAAGGTTTTTGTACCTGCGTTGTTACTCCATTATGTAAGAGTAAATGGGGTCTTGAAAAAGCAACACTCTGCCATCTGCTTTCAGTGCCACAGAGTCTGTGGTAAATGGCTGGCCAGTGATGTTGGTGTCAGTGGTGGCCTGGTAACAGTTTGGGTGATTATTCACAACAGCGGTTGAGGCAGATGGGAGGTTGTTTATTTACCAAATGCGGTTTTACTCAGTGTTTAATGGTAGTGGGGTCTGAAAGTGAATCTCACTGTGTGTATATACATACATACATACATACATACATACACAAACCCACACACACACACACAGAGAAACAGATGCATTGAGAGATGAAAACAGCCCTAACTGGCATTTAGCCTGTTTCTGACCCTGCAGTCTGTCAGATGCAGTTGTACTGGACAAATGTAAATTATGTGAGCTGGGTAAATGAGACATGCACTGACAGCTTGGTGATGAGGGCATATACATGCATGTTCCTTATGTTGCCTTGCAAGTCTTATGAAAATGAGAATGTAGACATTCAAGAGCCAAGCACTGACTGCCATCTGATGCCCTTTTGTTCACTCACATCACTAGAGGGTCATTATGTCTCTGGATTGGACATTCTGTGACCTTGCTGCATCAGCACAAGAGAAGATTTAAATATTGACACAGTGCTGGTGAAATGTAAAATCAGTTGAAATCCCGGAGATGACTTACCTTTTCTCCAAAAAAAAAAATAAAAAAATACAACAAGCAAATTAGCCAAAATTGTAATTACTCTTAAACACCTTTTATGGTAATCATCTTTCATTTATGTGTCTCTTTATGTGTTCTTTCTCAAAATTTGTAATTTGTAGTTTTAAGTATTTGAGACGAGAAGTATTTGAGAAGTAGTTTCACAACAGCATTACTAACACCCCGGCTTCATGAATTTGCTGTTATGTCTTTTACATCAGGTATGCCATGGCCCTGTATAACCAGCATGTTTGTCCTGTGGATAACTGGTAAGAGTCTGACCTTATGATTCTTTACATCTCAGTACACTGCACAATTGTTTGTTGTCTAACTGTAGTGAAACATTTGCTCCATTTATTACAAAAATCTGTTATATGTTTCAGTTAACTCTTTATCTACTCTAGATATGTGCCTTGTGTGTTAGGATGCTATCTCAGATATTGGTTACTGGGACCACCCCAACCACGTTAACCAAATAATGTTAGGTGGTTTAATGCTTTGCTTCATCCAAAGTATCACATTGCATTAGAGTGATATTTGTACAAGGCACAGCTTTCCTATATTCTGAATTTCACTTCATTTCACTGTAAATTGTCAATTGCTCAGGAGAAAGTGGTCGATGATGTGATTTGTCACAGCTGTAAATTTGGTAGAACCCTAATTATTTGGTTCGTTTTTGCTGACATGGCTATAAAAAATGCAGTCATCCTAGCTCTGTATTGTAACAAACAAATGGTCTGGTTAAAAAAAGTGGTTGATCTGCCTGGTGTAGGTTCGTGCTGTGCAAGGAATGGACCTCAGATGAGCTCAATATGGTTCACGTAATAGTTTAATCATCACTGTTTACACTTATTTGATTTTGTATTTGTCTGTGCACGTGTTTCAGGTTATATAATCAGTCATGTGAGGAAGATTTGCCCATGCAGAGGGGATCAACACTATGCTGTACTCTGGACCATGTGCCACTCATCAGGTGTGTCTGACAAAGCCTAATTATTGTTAAAACGTCTCTCTTCTTTACAGAAAGGGGCGTTAAATATATGGGTGTAATATGTGGCATATTTAATTTCCACATATGTTTCTGCAATTATGTATCTATTATCTTATTAAATAATACACGTTGAACAAAGTAAGTACATTTAACAACCTCCTGGTTCCAACTGGAACTTGCTGTGGCTGATTTCCAGTGAGGTTCTAGTTGTCATGCTGTGAGCGGTGGTATAAGGAACAAATATTACAATTATATTCAACTTTAATGTAAAATATTATAGTTTTTGATGACAAGTGGCAAACTTTGAAAACATTTCACATGACTATATAGTGTAGGCTTGTATGCAGTACTCTGTCTTTTTTAAATTCTATTTATCTATTTCTGCTCTCACCACACAGCAGTAGGTAAATAATTTTTTTGCACTGTAAGATTTTTATCTTATCTTACTCTTTTATTTTATCTTACTCTGGTATAGAAAACCCACTTCTCAAAAGGTAACCAATGAAAGCGGATCTTTGTATGAGCCACGTATATTTGCCTTATCATATTCTTGTCAGCTGCTTATGCAAAGGAAAGGTGCGCTTTTAACTTGAAGGCATTTGTGCATTACTCTCTTCTTTAGTATGCTGACATTAGGTTCCCACATCACAGGGTTCGTGGATTGTTATTAAGAGAACATAATAAAAGTTATTGCATGTCATGCACAGTCCTTCTACACAGTGTCAACACATTTCTGGTTTTTATGCTGTTTCTCTTCCCTTTTCCCTGATATGTCGCTTGTTTCATTTCCTGCCATAACGGTTTTTTTGTAACAGACAAAGAAAGTGTGTAAGAGGGAGGGAATGAGAGAGAGCATGAGAGCTAGTGTGAACAGGAACACAGGAATATTCTAGCATATTTGTTTAGTGTGATGTTTTCTGGCACCTTGCTGTCACAGTTAGTGTGGATTCTGAGAGATGTTTTCTGTTGAGATGGTGGCTAGTGCTTCTGCACATGGTTCTGGGCCTGCTTACCAAGGGCTGTCAAAACATTTTAACTGTACAATAATATTTATTTTTAATCGCTTAACACAATTCTTTTGGAACTTTTTGGTGAAATGAGGGCAAGAGCTTAAAATAAATGCATAGCATTTATGGCATACTTTATTTCCCCATATATGTATTTTTTTTAATGTATGTACATTTTTTTTAATATGTATTTTTTTTTAATTCTTATCTAAATTAATAATTATAGTGATATTATATATATAAGTGCATTTAACAATAAACAGGAACTTGCTGTGGCTGATTTGCAAATGCAGTTTTATTTATCATGTTGTGAACTATGAAGATTCATTGCTGCCTTTATGCTAATCAAGAATATAGTGAACATATACAATCAGCTTGGCACCCATGGTAAAGATGGATAAAAAGGTTATGAAAAATGTCCTTGGTTAATTAGCTTCCTGAAAATCCTACACTGAAAATATAAGAGAAATCAAACCTTTCACTGAAGGAAATATATAATGATATAAACAGGATGTTTTAAACAAAGGTCCATCATCAGCTATACAAGCAAAGTACTTCTGAGGCCAAAGGAGCTAAAACCTTCATCGAAACTGGACAGATTGAAGATAAGATATAAATGTCTCCTGGTCTTTTTCCAGTCTTCCACTGTCTAGTTTCAGTACATTGGAAGCTCTTGGCCTGTATGTGCATGATTTTATTCACTGCACTGTTGCCACTTGATTGATTGGCTAATTGCATGAATGTGCACGTGTGCAAATGGATGGTGCGGAGTGACGCTGAAAGTGATTTAAGCTAATATTCCTATTCCTAGCACGACTGCTGTTTGTTTTATCTGTGGCAGTATACTGTAAACTCATTAATATTTGAATGCATTTCTATCCATTTTTATGTAATTAAAATTTCAAAACACTTTTCAAAGGAATTTTATAGCCCTTGCCAGGCAAAATAATTCCTCTGTGTCCTGCTGGTATGAAGGTTGGGTGTGTGTGGAAGAGACTGGGTGGGTGTTTATACTAGATTCCCAACATCCCCTCTTCCTGGCACTGAGGTGTAGTGAAGTGGGTAAAGGGTCAGACTCAGTGAGAGACACAAGCATGTGCACTTGAGTCTGCAGAAGACATTTATGAAGCCCATATCACATGTATTTATAGACTGTACATTGTGTATCATGAAAAGGAAGACAATAGGTTAGCAACTTACAACAGAATCCTTTGTTTAAAATGAATTGTGCCATTTGGTTTGCATCCTCTCTTTAGTGCTGTCTTGTTTGTCTTGTGGTGTATGAGCTGATAGCTGGATGACTCCTGTGTCCTTTGTACTCTTTCTCCTACTGCTGTTAATGCACTTTTCCTAGGATTCTAGTTAGGTTTTTTTTTGTGTGTTTTTTCTGTGTTTTCAGCCCTTAAACGTTTTCATGGAGTATTTTTAAATGTATGTGTAGAGCTAATAATACTTTATCTTTATTCTGCACTGACTGTGAATAAATGATTCAGGGACAGATCCTAGCCTGGATTTGAGAGCCTCACTGTTTAACCCCTGCACTGATATGTGTTTATTTGCAGTAAGTGTGGCACACTACCTCCAGAGAGCTGCTTCTTCAGCCTTATCTGCAGCACGGGATCCTTCATGGGTGAGTATGTGTTTTATTATGCAGGACATCATGTGTAGGTCATTTGAAGATATTATGTCTCATTTTAATCCCTTCACAAACAGTTAGGATTTTATTTAATTTAGTAGTTAAATATAATAACAGACCATAGGCAGAAAAAAACCCTTGTATTTTAGCAAAAAAAATGGGGCACCTTGTACTTTATATTTAGGATGTTTCTACTACTACAAATACCTTTCGGATACTAGAAATGAAAAGTAACAGCTGACCATCTGTGTGCGTGTTCCAGTTTGTGTGTGACTGAAAGGGTGTGGCCTAATCAGTCATACTAAAGAAATTAATCAGACACTGAAAATCCGACTACCAGACTGAATAAAATTGCATGTGGCGCGTGTTAGTCTTGATATGAAATTATGTAATAACCTCAGAAACGCAACATGAAGTGCTTTTGAATAGTCTGCGTACACAAGACTCCGCATGTAGGATAGCACTTCATGGTGCCTCCTGTATATACAGCGAGGGGAAATAATTCAGACACGTTTTTGCTTTTGTTATTTAAAATAGTTCTTCCAGTGTATTTATCCATATTAAATTTACACCAATAATATCTTTTGAGTTGTACTTGTAAATATAAACAAAAAAGGATGTCTACATAAGCATATAAATATGTTGAAATATCAAAACTGATAGGGAATATATTGGATATAAAAAGTCTACACACCCCTGTTGAAATTACAGGTTTGTGTGAAAAAAAAACGAAACCAAGATGTCAGATTGTTTTCCATGTTTGAAGAAATATAGCAAAGTGAAAAACAACTGGAAATGTTTTAGGGGGAAAAAAGAAAAAGAAAAATTTACAATAACCTGCATAAGTGTGCATAGCCCTTAACTAGTACTTTGTTAAAGCACCTTTTGCTTGTAAGGCAGCACTCAGTCTTTTGGGGTAAGATTCTACCAACTTGGCACATCTTGATTCGGCAATTTTATTCCACTCTTCCTTGCAAAAATGCTCCAAATTTTGAGAGGATCTCCTGTGCACAGCCCTCTTCATGTCATTCCACAGGCCATTCCAAAACTTTGATCTTCTTCTCCTGAAGCCATTCCTTTGTTGACTTGGATTTGTGCTTTGGGTTGTTGTTGTGCTGGAATGTGAAAATCTTTTTTCAGTTGTCTAACAGAGGCCTGCAGGTTTTGTGCCAAAGTAGATTGGTATTTAGGAGCTATCCGTAAATGTTTTTTTTTGTTTTTTTTAATTTATTTATTTATTTTGTGAGAAAGGGCCTCTGCCTAGCTACCCTACCCCATAGTGCAGACATGTGAAGAATACAGGAGAGTGTTATCACATGCAGGGAGTGACCATTACTTGCCAGATGTTCCTGCAGCTCCTTTACTGTTGCTGTTGGTCTCTTGGCAGCCTCCCTGATAAGTTTTCTTCTTGTCCTTTTGTCGATTTTGGAAGGACATTCTGTTCTTGGTAATTTCACTGTGCTGCTCCATTTTCTCCACTTGTTGATGATGACCTTCACAATGTTCCATGGTACATCTAATGTTCTGGCAATTTTTTTGTACCTCTCTCATGATGAGATCACGTACATACTTTGTAAGCTCTTCACAGTTGGATGAAAGCGTCAAGAAGAAAATCCTACAGAAACAGCTTTGTGTAAAAACAATCTTTATTTGAGATTAATCAGAATCACTTCATTGATGACAGAAGTATGATAATTACTTTCTGAACATGCGTTTGAATGTTATTATAAATGTTATTATCAAACATTTATGAATGTTATTATAAAAGGGCGTGCACACTTGTGCAACCAGGTTATTGTAAGTTTTTTGTTTTTCTTTTTTTTTCATAAAACATTTCTATTAGTTTTTCACTTCAATTTCGTTGGCTGCTATATTACATTAAAGGATATAAATGCTGCAAAAGGAAAATGAAGTTCTAGATATAAATTCTGAAAAAGATTTCACTTCACGTCAAGTAGCAATCATGGTGACAGGGAAGGAGCTTTCTAAAGTTCTCGGGGACAATATTATTGAAAAGCCCACAAATGGAAAAAGCTACAGTCCAACTGTCAGTACAGTTGGTTCAATAATATCCAGAATGGAAGTTCATAGAACCATGGACAGGTGCGCCTTGTAAGATTACACAACACGCTCTCAGCCTAAAGATATGGAAGGTGAGAGAGAGGACACTTGAAGTCACTTGAAAATAGTTGCAGGACAACCTGAAAGCAGGAACAGGAGTTACACAGAGAACGATAAGTAACAAACTGCACCACAGTCATCTCTGTTCCTACACCCCATGCAGAACTCCTCCTCATGCAGAACAAAAGACGAAACAAAAAAGAGAACTCAGTAATTAGGCAGTAATTCAGCTGTTCCTGTGTGGAAAAGTAGGGTTTCATGAATGCCATTTCCACAGGGGAGTGTGGGTACAGTATGTGTGTGAATTTGAAGTGGATATATGCACTGGAAGTTCATTAAATAACAGAAACAAAAGGGTCTGAATACTTATTTTCCCTCACTGTAAATCATTTTGACACTAATCCACACCTCAGATTTTATTCGTACAGATATGCCAAAAATGAAATTGATTAAAAAGGAAGCTTTTGGTGGAATTTGCATACGTGTTTTTTGTTCTATGTTCATTATGCAATGTTGATGAATAAGGGCCAATGTAAGTTTTGCTGTTCACACTTGTGAAAACAAAAACAAATGCATGTATGAGGAACAGGATCATATTTGAGTCAGTTCTTTCTGCAGTGTGAATGTAGCTTTTCAGTCCCAAGAGTAAAAAAATGAGCCTTGATCTGCACATTATCAGTCATATTGTGACACAGTGCACTCTTGAGAACAGGGTGTAGGTCCAGTACTGCATGGAAAGTGGTATTTAACATACCCAGAGTCTGTGGCAGCCAGGTGTGTATTTTGCTGCAGGACTAAGAAGTCTTTTGTGTTGCTGGTGAAATATGACCTTTGACCGACACAGTTTAGCCAGATAGTCTAAATGTCTCTGCTAAAACATGGAGGACTGTGCTGTTACTGATATTTCCAGTCAGTCAAGATGTGGCTCAGTAAGACGGTTCCGTTGCAGGAAGACATGGCCCTGCTATTTCCATGTTGAAACGGCAGAGCTTTTTACCACCAGGCCAGAGAGTTTCAGAGGGAGAAACTAGATGGTATTTTTGTCCACAGACCAAAACAGCAATTTTTCAACCTTTACCCTACACTGGTTGCTTTTTCTAGTTAGAACATGCAAGCTAGCTAAACACTAACCCTAGGCAATCAAATTCTACATTATAGAGTTCCTGGATCCCATACCAATTACTGTAAAATGCAGTGTCATTGATGGTAGTCTGGGAAATTTAGGCTTGTCTAGTCATGTCTTGGTAAGTCCCATGTTCTGTCAAAGTTGGTTATGCTGTGTGGGGGAAGCATGTTTCAGGCTGATATCAATAGTCTGCCAGACCAGACATAATCAAATGGTTATTTCTGCTTAAGCTGTTTGTCAGTAAGCATCTTGAAAATCACTCTCCCTGCATTTTGGTTTGTGGAGTGCATTTTGGAGTGGTTTGCCCAATCTCCCATCCTGCTTATCTCCACTAAAGATCAACCTAGACTGATCAGCCATAACATTAAAACCACTGACAGGTGAAGTGAATAACATTGATTATCTCGTTACAGTGGCACCTGTCAAGGGGTGGGATATATTAGGCAGCAAGTGAACAGTCAGTTCTCAAAGCAGGAAAAAGGGGCAAGTGTAAGGATCTGAGTGACTTTGGCAAGGGCCAAATTGTGATGGCTAGATGACTGGGTCAGAGCATCTCCAAAACGGCAGGTCTTGTGGGGTGTTCCCGGTATGCAGTGGTTAGTACCTACCAAAAGTGGTCCAAGGAAGGACAACCAGTGAACCGGCGAAAGGGCCATCGGCACCCATGGCTCAATGATGCACATGGGGAACAGAGATTAGAGATTAGCATGTCTGGCCTGATTGCATAGAAGAGCTGCTTTAGCACAAATTGCTGAAAAAGGTAATGCTGGCTATGATAGAAAGGTGTCTGAACACAGAGTGTAGCTTGCTGCGTATCTGCAGACCGGTCAGAGAACCCATGCTGACCTCTGTCCACTGCCGAAAGCACCTACAGTGGGCATGTGAGCATCAGACCTGGACCATGGAGCAATGGAAAAAGGTGGTCTGTTCTGATGAACCACAGTTTCTGTTACATCATGTGGACATCTGTGTGCATCGCTTATCTGGAGAAGAGATGGCACCAGGATGCACTGTGGGCGGAAAGCAAGCCGACGGAGGCAGTATAATTCTCTGGGCAGTGTTCTGCTGGGAAACCTTTGGTCTTGGCATTTATGTGGATGTTACTTTGCCCCGTACCACCTATCTAAACATTGTTGCAGACCAAGTACACCCCTTCATGGCAGTGGTATTCCCTAATGGCAGTGACCTCTTTCAGCAGCATAATGCACCCTGCCACACTGCAAAAGTTGTTCAGGAATGGTTCGAGGAACCTGACAAAAAGTTGAAGGTGTTGACTTGGCCTCCAAATTCCCAGATCTCAATCCGATTGAGCATCTATGGGATGTGATCGACAAACAAGTCCAATCCATGGAGGCCCCACCTCGCAACTTACAGGACTTAAAGGATCTTCTACTAAAATCTCGGTGCCAGATACCACAGCACACCTTCAGAGGTCTTGTGGAGTCCATGCTTCGATGGGTCAGAGCTGTTTTGGTGGGACAAGGGAGACCCACACAATATTAGGCAGCTGGTTTTAATGTTATTGCTGATTGGTGTATACAAGTTTGTATTCGTGCTTACATTGTGTAGAGAAGACCTTGTGAAGTGATTTTGTAGGAGTGGTTTTCCAGTCTGTTGAGACACAACACACTAGCAGAATTAATACACTCACTGCTTGTATAGATATCTAGTAGGACTTCCTTAGAGGAGCTGCTTGTGCTCCCTTCAATGCAGGTTACATAATAATCACTGTTTTTCACTCTGTGGTGGAGCTCTTGCTGAAATGAGTGGAACACAGGAGGAAACATCCATCAACATTAGAACACAATAACAAAGCACTGCAGGAGCTGACCTAGGCCTCTGGAGACACACAGGCAACCTATCATCATACCCTAAAATACTGCTTCTCTCTCTTCTTTCCCTTATTCTGTGTGATCACTGGGTGTATTTGGGCAGCTTCGGGAGAGACACGGAGAGATGTGGAAGCCCTAAATTGCCATAATTTTCTTAACATTCTACATAATTGCACTTGCCCATTTGGCCACACATTTGTTTTTTTTTAATGATGCTATTAGGAGCATTAAAGTTCACATCCAGTGTGAAAGTGTGTGTTGTCAGCTTTTGTAATTTGACTGAAGGATCAGTTGAAATGTTTTTTTTCCAACACAATAATACTTCCTCAGTGTTGTCAGTGATTCCCAAACCCTTTTATACAGTGGCTTCAGAAAGTGCACTGTATGGCCAAACATTTGTGGACACCTGATGATCACACCCACATGTGCTTGTTGAACATCCCATTCCCCCTTTGCTGTTATGATAACTTCCACTCTTCTGGAAAGGCTTTCCACTAGATTTTGGAGCATGACTGTGGGGATTTGCCCATTCAACCACAACAGCATTAGTGAGTTCAGACACGGATGTTGGTTGAGGAGGCCTGGGGTGCAGTCGATGTTCCAGTTCATCCCCAAGGTGTTCAGTGGGGTTGAGATCAGGGCTCTGTGCAGGACACTCGAGTTTTTCCACACCAAACATGGCAAACCACATGTTTATAAACTTCGATTTGTGCACAGGACCATTGCTGGAACAGGTTTGAGCCTCGTAGTTCCAGTGAAGGGAAATTGTAACTCTACAGCATACAGAGACATCTTATACAATTGTGTGCTTCCAACCTTGCGGCAAAAGGTTGGGGAAGACCCTCATATGGGTGTGATGGTCAGGTGTCAGCATACTTATGGCCATATAGTGTATTCACTCCCCTTTACTTTATTGTATTGGATTAAGTGTATTTTTTGGCTATTAATGTACACATAATAATCCATCATGCCAAAGTGAAAACATGTTTTTAGAAATTTCTGATTTTCTCTTATTTAGATACCTATTCAGGCCCTTTATTCAGTACTTTGTAAAAGCACCTTTGGCATTGTTTATAGCTGTGAGTCTTCTTTGGGTAAATTTCTACAAGCTTTGAACACCTGGATTTGGGCAGCTTCTCCCATTCTTCCGTTGGATTATGGATTATGGATTATTGGAATATGGATTATAGTGTGTAGAATAATGGCAAAAAATCCCTAAATTTAATCCATTTTAAATTAAATCTATAACACAATAAAGTGTGCAAAATCTGAAGGAGTCTGAATTCTCCAAAGCCACTGTAGACTATGTGAAATAAACAAGAATGTTTTTCTGTTATTCCATAAATTTTAAATTTTCCACTGTTAAAGAACTAATGTCTTCTCTCTGCAAGTTACAGCCATGTAATGGCACCACCCACAAATGTGTCTTATCAACTTTAACAGGCTAATTAATGTGCCAAGTGGGTGGCTACCACAGTTTTATTAGCACTCATGTTGTGGTTTGTTCAAATGTGTACTAAACCTTGCTTGGTCAGTTACATGGCATCGGCTGTGGCTGCCTGATCAATGCAGAGGATGGTGTAGTGCAGATGTTGCCAGCTCTGTAATGTTAAATTGGAGAATTGCTTAAGGGAGAACTGCATAATGTGCCTCAAGCAGCTTTGTAATACTTGGAATATACTTTGAATGGGTTTCCAGGCCACCACAGTGTACAAAACACTTTTTTATTATGATTTAAATTTAGAACAAGTCAATAATAACTCTCACAATGTTCCACGTTTAGATATTTTGGAATTCAAGTGGCACAGCTGTCAAAGAGTTTGATACAACGATACAACTGTCACAACTAGGCATGAGACAGAATTTCATTGTCTTGAATATCGCAATGTGAAATACTGACGAGACAAATTTGCTTCCCTGAGTTTTCATTTCCATTAAATTTTCATTATGAGCTCCACCTCGTCTTACACACTAGGTAGGAGGTACTACTAGTAGGAGGTAGTAGCATACAGTGCACGTGTAGTTTGTGAGTGGGAACTAAGTATGCTTACTTAAAAGTCCACAAAGAAAACTAATTTTCCCCTATTATGAAACAAAGGAATGCATTCTGTAAAAACGTTTATTATAATCAGCATAAAAACTGTTATTACCTAATAGGCCATACACTTAATAGTTTCTGATAGCCTTTCTTTTTTCTATAGAAACATCCTATTCTAATTTCAGAGCCTATATATTAATTGATAGAATATGTTAAAATGTTAAACAAACAAATAAATAAATAAATAATAGCCTTTGATTATGGCCCTTCAAGGTGTCACAAAAATGCTGATGTGGCATGTGCAGAATTTGAGTTTGAGGAAACCTACCATATGATTTGTTGTCGTTGTTAAAATAGCAATACGTTCATGAATGAGTTTCTAATAGAACATTTTAAGAAGGAGAAGGAGAGTGAAGGAAGGAGAGATGGCTAGTGAATAAACCTGGTGGCCTTTTCCTGTCTAACTGCCTCATTCACTGGCTCTGGCTCTGACCCCAACTCTCAGTCATTTGGGAGGAAACTATGAGAAAGCAAGACTGCTGCATTTGTTTAGAGTCAAACGCAGGGTTATTTGTCTCTGAGGTGGGGTTTGTGCTACACAGGAAAATGATGATGGCCAACAGCAGCATGTCACAGAGAACCTCTCACCCCCTTTTTCACATCCAGCTTTCTCAGGATAAGAAGTCAGCTTTAGGAAATGTGCACACACCCTTGCCTCTTCAAGGCATTGACCTTTGATGATCTGCAGTGCAGTGGTTGACCACACGTTGGTTGGACTGGCACATGTGTTTTGCTATACCATCCTTCCATGGATATTTTTAGCTGGCTGCGAACTGTGATGTGTGCTAGATTTACACTTGTTTTCTGTTGCTGTATTCACTACGTGTCCTCTACAGTAGACATAGCCACAGCTTATGTCTATTACTAGACCTGTCGAGAACAATGCTCTTGAGATCTCACTCCAACCAACATTCTAAGCTAATGGTGTAAACAAGCATTTTTTTTTGTCTACAGCTGGGCTTTGTTAAATAGAATAAAGGCTAATTTCCTTTGCCCGGACATGTTGTTTCTTTTTCCATGCTTGTAACTTGCCTAACATCTCTTAAATTATTTAGGTCCTGACAGGAAAGTGTGGTGCCCACACACATTCTTAGAATTTGTTTTTATGATGCTTCTCCCATGGAGTACCATTTAAATGAGACATCTGCATGCAAGGTTCTATATCTGGATCTGTTTCCTTTGGACTGTGAGATTAATGAGGCTGTTACTGGCATTAAGACATGAGGGGCAGTTTTGTCCCTACAGTTTTCCCTAGCTGACTAGCTCCAGTTACCTCTCATTAACCATTAACCCAACAGAGTAAACAGCAGAGCAGCCCAGAGTGGCCAGCCCAGATAAGAGCTCTAAGCACATAACAATCAACCTTGTTATCCCTGCCATAGGCCTCTTTTCCCTTCCTGCCACCTCATATCCTCACTCTTCCAGGAAAAAATGAATAATTTCTGGGGAAACAGCAGACACAGGTTTTGTCATGCAGAATCTGGCACAGACGAATCAGACCAGGCAGAAACATACATAACTAGTGCAAAGAGCACATGCCTGGAAGACCACAAGGCATAATTAAAATGGACAAATTGGGATTTACATCTGAGGATTATTTCTTAAATGCTATTAGGATGTGATAACCAAATTGTATATAGGCATTATTAAAACAGTGTCTAGCTATATCTATATAATAGAGAGTAGCACCCATCTTTATCTCTCCTGTGTCCTCTCTCTGTGTTTTTTCTCTTTCAGTGATGGTAATAGTTTTGCTGCATTATGCTCATGTGATTGAAAGGCGCCAGAACTGCGTGTTAAACACAGCAAGCCTCTCCACTGGCTGGATCTGCTCTGTGGGACTCATCATGGTGGGCAACTTCCAGGTGAGTGCAGTGAGGTGTGCATAAATAGCAAGTACATCCTTTATCCTTCTACAGTGCAGGAGATCTATAAACTGTAGCATGAGTGAATAAATTTTGTTTTCTCGAAGTAGCAAAAACAGTAACAATTGGAACCAAGAGTTCAACAGAGCTTATTAGGGGGCCAAGCACTGAAGGTGCATAGGCACCCTATTGTTATTGTCTTCTTATTATTAGGGGACCAAGTACCAAAGGTGCATAGACACACTATGATTATTCTACGTTTTTTTCTTCTTCTTCTTCTTCTTCTTCTTCTTCTTCTACTTCTTCTTTTGGCTAGGTTGTCTATGGCAGCCCATAGAACCATCTGGTAAAAAGCAGTTAAATTTGGCACACTGATTGGGGAGGGTCTAAGGAGTGCTGCCAGTGCTGCCAATGCTCTAGCACCACCATCGGGTCAAATTTGGGCCTAATTTAGAAGTACATTTATGGTCATAATTTTTGAACTGTGTCGCCAGGCATCCCTGGGTCGAGACAAGTTCAGTGCACCCTATGACATCAATTTCTGCCTATTAAATTTTCTACCATCTTGGATTTTGTCAAAAACGGTTTTTTCGCTACTCCTCCTACAAATTTTGTCCCATCATCAACTTTGGCACACATCATCTTCAGAGTAAGCCTCACAAAAGTTAGCAAAAGAATTTTTAATAGTCCAAAAGGTTTCTCCGTAATGGGCCAAGGAATCTGATCGTGAAGCCACCAAACAGGAAGTGAGGCTGTATCTCAGCAATGACTTTGCGCACTGACACAGAACTTGGTAGGCATCTTCAGGACTATGACCTGAAGCTACACAACAGATTTCGTGCCAGTGACACCTACTGTTCAAAAGTAACAATAACATGCTAAAAAATGCTTACATCTAACTGCCATTTTTGCTACTCCTCCTCCAAATTTTGTCCAATCTTCACCAAATTTGGATCACATCATCTTGACACCTGTTTAAACAATGCTGCAGCAATGCGACTCTGTTCCCCATTTGTTCATCTAGACCTTTCCTCCTACATTCAGAGAATTCCACCACTGTCCGTGGTCAAAACATAAACATCATGTGTGAAACTACAAATCACTCTCGAATCCCTTTGCCTAAAGTTATGGCTCTGCTTTCCTGTGATTGCTTAGGCAACAATTGTAGCGTGTCTGTGAATGTGTGGCTCATCGAGTCTGGGTGCTTGGCCCCCGAAAATGCTGCTTGCAGCTTTAATTTATTACTGTGTTACTTTTGTAATGACAAATACCATGCCATAAATGGTAGCAACACTTCCGCCTGGTTAATAGATGTGATTATGCTTATAACTAGATTTAGACAAAGTGTATTCCTTTAAAAAATCAGAACTATATAATGCAGTTTAAACCATGTTTCTATGAACCATGTACAAATACTGGAGTCAGATATGTTACGTTTAAGAAAACTCAGCTGTAAGTTAATAAGGCTGCCTGCAGATTCTGACATACGTTTACTAGATTGACTGTGTTAATGCTACAATGTTGTCTTCAGTTGTCTCCAGAACCTCAAAGATTAGGATGCACCCCATCTCTGTTCTAAAACATACATCTCTACTAAAATCTGTAGATGCAGTTAGGTCCATAAATATTTGGACACTGACAAAGTTATTGTTATATAAAATGTATGTTTTTTAGCTGTCCACTACAGTATATTGAAGCCGAATTTCAGCTTTGAATTGAGGGTATTTACATGCAAATCAAATGAATGGTGCACTTTTTACACATCATTGCAAAAGTAAGTGTAAAACTACTTTATGCTTTATATGTGTAAACTTTATATAGACAGTTGGCTGCTCAGCTGTTTCATGGCCAGGTGTGTGTTATTCCTTCATTATTTCACTTATGAGTAAGCAGATTAAAAATAGCTAGAGCTGATTTCAAGTGTGGCATTTGCTGTTAAAAGAGCTGTGACATACCCATCAGAGAGATAGCAGAAACAGTATGTGTGGCCAAATCAACTATTTGGTACATTTCTTAAAAAGAAAGATTGCACTGTTGAGCTCTGGAACACTGAAAGTCCCAGGAGACAGCTATGGTGGGTGACAGAAGAATTCTTTCCCTGGTGAAGAAAAACTCTTTCACAATAGTTGGCCAGATCAAGAACAACCTCCAGGAAGTAGGCCAGGGGTTCCCAAACTTTTATGGGTAAACGGACATTATGAATTTTCTGTGACCCCAAGCCTTGACCACCCTTATTCCATATTTATAATATAGGAATATAAAATAAAATAAGATTACAGTAACATCTGACACTTGCTGAGTATCTTATGGTACATTACATGTACATCTGGAACATTTAGAAGGGACATTCTCTAGATTGCATCTCAGAGTCAAAACTTCCCTGTCTGTCAGGTTTCAAAGTCTGCCATCATGATTATTGTCATGGGCTTCACTTCAAATCAAAAACTCTAACCTTACATTTAAAAGTGTTTACTAATCTAGAAAATCCAGAAGACTGGTATGCAAAACAGACCTTTCAGTAAGTTTAAAGCCAAATTCAAAGACTAAAAACTAATAGGAAAACTGGTTTGTGTTAGTACTCAATAGTGGTGTAGAATTTGAGATACAATGCTAGTTTGTTTAGCGGAGGTAGGTGGACAGGGAAATTTTTATCTGCATTTTATGTGCATTTTTACATTAGTGCAGTGTGCCAGGATAGTGAAACAGACTAAAATAAAATATGCCCTATTAAGTTAGATGTGGCTTGTCTGAATGTGACGCCTGTTTACATTTCAAAATATTAACAATTAATTAATAAATCTGTAAAATAAATGAATGAAACAAAAGAAGAGATTGGGAGTTTCTCTCACAATCTCATTTGTAAATCAAGTGACCAACAACACTCTATGGACAGATGAGACAAAGATCAACTTGTACCAGAATGATGGAAGAGAAGTATATAGAGAAGGGAAGGAACTACCCATGATCCAAAGCATACCACATATATGGCTGCCAGTGGAATTGGTTCCCTTATATTTATTGATTACATGACTACTGACAACAGCAATAAGAGGAATGCTGTGTAGTGCTATATTATCTGCTCAGATTCAGCCAAATGCTTCAAAACTCATTGGATGGTGCTTCACAGTGCAGATGGACACTGACATGTAGCATACTTTGAAGCAACCCAAGATTTATTTTTAAGGTAAAGAAGTGGAATATTCTGCACTGGCCAAGTCAATCACCTGTTCTGAATCCAATTGAGCATGCATTTCCCTTTCTGAAGCGAATGCCCGAAGAACAAGCAGGAACTTAGGACAGCTGCTTTAAAGGCCTGGCAGATAATCACCAGGGAAGAAACACAGCGTCTGGTGATGTTCATGAGTTCCAGACCTCAGGAACTTATTAACTGCAAAGGATTTGCAAATATTAAAACGACAATTTAATTTATGATTGGTCCCTTAAAAAGGGAAGGACCACATACAAAAAGTGCTGTTATTCCTACATCGTTCACCTGATTTGGATATAAATGCTCTTGAATTAAAGCTGAAAGTTTGTACTTTCATACTTAATTTCAACTCCTGTATACCATGGTAGACAGCTAAAATGACAATAACTTTGTTAATTTCTAACTATTTATGGACCTGAATGTACATATTCATTGTTAGAGCTTGCCTAAATTGATCATCAATCTTCAATTGGTTGCTAATTTATATGTGTAGTGCATATGCCTTTAGCAACAAAATGCATTGCAAATCCATGCTGTTAATTTGTAGCTAGAATTTTGATTATGCTACAGGTTATGCTGTAGTTTGTGTTTTAAAATCTTACTCTATGTGCCCGGGCACTGGCTCATCTAAAGGTCTCTGCATGGCCCCATTGTGAACTGTACATATTGTGCTGAGTGTGGCTACTTGTTTATGTGCCACTGGAAGAAGAAATAGACCTAATTGGTTTAGATGAATGCAACTGTCCTGTTTAATGTGTTACACTTTAATCCACTACTGGGGAATTAGCACTGTGTTGCTATGTTTTAGCTTGTGTGTGTGTGTATATGTGCACGTGTGTGCAAGAAAGTGTTTACTGCTTAATATTGAACTGAAATTCTTATGCTGTATCCCCTGTAGCTATTGTTCTCTTGCTCATCTTACTATTTTTCTGTCTTTGTTTTTTTTTCCTCAAGGGCTGTTGTATCAAAGCTGTAGTTCACAGATTTGTAAGAGGCTCTGTAATCCTCTTGGACCCACAGAGAATCACTGAACGAAGGGCACTGTTTTACTCTGTGGAATTGCCATCTTTTACCATTAGTTATAAATCAGTGTTGGCTCTTTAGTTGGCTCAGGGTTTTAGGCAGCTGTAATGTTTGGACACTTGGCTGAGTGCCCAGCTTGCAAGCAATGCAGGGAGGTCAGCCAATAGGGCACCAGACAGACATTTTTATGGGCCAGTTGCCATAGAGACAGAGCGGGAGAGCAAGTTCTCCTTCTCATAGTATAACCGTCCACTTCTTAACTACACAGATTCATCAACTGGATGTCTGAGAGAGTATACCGATTGAAACGTCCATTCTTAATCTGTTCCTTTATCTAAGTATGAAAAGCAAGAGTCTGGGTGTATTTCTGTTTTTGTAGGAGAAGACACTGGCACATACATTTCATCAGTCAGTCTTTCATTTACCCTGCTGTGTTTATGATATTACCTCAATGCTAATTCATGTTTGGAGATTCTGCAGTTGTATTACTTGAAGTACTTTAAAGGTTGTATGTCATTTTGGAAATGATTACTGCAGTCTTGTGTCTTCAGGACATTAAAATCACTTATTTGCATTGATGTCTCTATGTGTGGAAAGCAGCGCTGAGTGCCAAGCACAAGAGTTCCATGTTTGGTTGGAATACATGAGGTCTGCAAACCATTAAGTCTGAATGTGTGTGTGTGTGTGTATGTGTGCGCGTGCGTGTTTGTGTGGGAACTTTTCCACACAGAGTCTTTTAGGAGGGATATGTGTACACAACCAGTCTTTTCATACTCGTCTGTTCACATTGCTACTACCTGCCGTATAGTGCTCCACTGCGACGACTATTAACGCAGACTGAAATGTAAATAGATTTCTGCTGCCAAATAAGCCCCCACATCCCCAGCCAGTTCATAGAGGGAAGCTGAGTCCAGTGAAGCCTTTAGCTCTCATAAGGTTTTTGACAAAACATTATTTGTGAGTGGAGTTCTAAAATCTTTCAACAAGTCCTATACAGCCCTTGTCAGGATTTAGTTTGAACGATTAATGTATTGTGTCCTAATAACTTGGTGAGTATGTTTACTATGATAACTTGTGTTGTGAAACCATAGACTGCCATCTGATGGAACTTCTTAAGTTTCCGTTGTTACGAAACAGGGGAATTTGCTGTGTACTTGAATGACTCGTGGGTGCTGTATGTGTGTTGAGTTTGGAATGAGAAACATCAAACAGGCAGGCGAGCCAGAGCGGGAAAATGAATTCTGGACACCACATCTGCACCTCATCAGCCAGCCCGCCTGTACTTCTAGAGCATTCCGCTGAGATGCTCACCATGCAAGATGTCCGTATAGCCAACTCGCTGCCTTCAGCCACCAAACATGTGTGATACACATTATTTCTTCAGGGAAGGTTATATAATAGATCTTTTTGGCTATACTTCTGCTATGACCAAAATTTTATGAATAGATTTCTCAATCATCCATGAAAAAGGAACTGGGAAGAGGTCTGTGTAGGTACAGTTGTGCAAGGTGTGAGGAGCTGCAGACTCTAACAAACCTGCCTGTGCATGTTAGGAAGGCAGTGCCACGTAGCACATTCTCTCCCCCAATTAATGACATTTATAGCCTTTCAAAACATACTGCCGATTTTTTCCTTCCTTTTCGTTTTCATTCCTAACCAGGAAAGAAATATATATATATAGATACCAAAGTAAAGCATACTTTGATGACAGGATTTCAGTGAAAATCCATAGTATATTATTTTCACTTTCCCCAGACATTAAAGAATCCACCTTAAATAAATCCATCAATTTAATCCAACTTGTTCTGAAGCTTGGCATTTCAGTCATGACATTTCAGGGATGAGACGGTCTAGATGTTATTTAGCAATGTACACAGCAGTAGCAACCTTCTTACAGTTGGACAGCAAGGCAGCTTACTCATGAGTCACTTCTTGTCAATAATGAAATAAAATGAAACTGATGATACACTGGTGACCAGTGAGCTGCATAATGGCTCATTGACGACCAGTGTATTAGGTCTGACCAGTACAACCTTTGTAGGAGGAACGGGTGCATGGTTAGGTCTTCTCGTGTCTTGTACATTGAGGATGAGATCCACTGAACACGGAGACACTTAAGCCTGCTCTTGAACCCGCTGCACACCCGAGAGCAGAGGACACTCATTAATGTGTAAATAAACACTGAGGACATGCATGCTCCTTGTGGGATTTAGCACCATTTACAGTTATGAGGTAGAGAGTTTTGAGCATAAACTGTAGGAGTAGTTTCTCTCTAAGTCTAGCATGAGACAATTTATGTGGAAGAGAGTTTAAAGGAATAGGTGAGCTTTGCTGCTCTCTGCTGGTGAAGTTAACAAGCAGTTTGTGGACCTACAGCTCATAATTAATCTGAGGATAAATTGGTATTTTAACAAAGTTAATCCCATATTTCTGTGCCTCAAAGGCATCACCTTCACATGCTGGGTATTTCCACACTAAAAGATCGTTAACACTAAAAACACATGTTGTATAGGGGAACTTTTACAGTCAGCATCATGCAGACCTGTTTGAAATGTACTGACTGAGTTTGTTTTCCTCAGGCTTCAGAGCTCCATACCACAGCTCTGTGTACTGAGCGCTGAAAATAACTGCCAGAGAAGTCCATGCACACGGTAATTACCTCTTGCGCTGCATGGTGCTTTTAACATACTTTTGGGGAAAACTGTTTGCGCCTCACTTGGGAACTATATACGAAGTTTATTTCTAACAGCTGGTTCAACCATCTGCCTCATATAAACCACAGAACCTAAATACGATGAATGCTAACATAGAGGAAGTGTTCAACACGTCACCGTGTTTGATGCTGTCACGACACATACACTTCAGTGGAAAATACTACTAAGGTTCTGCCGTTGTTGTATGTTTGGTGAGTGGGCGTGGTCATATTGTGATGAATGGGTGTAGCTTATATAAAGACCTGTACAGCACTGTTAGGCAGGAGCATCAGTTCAAGTAGTTATCTCCATTTCCTAGCAGTTAGATAGAGGGCATCCCCACATTTTAGATTAAGAAGCTTTTACTACTACTATCATTTTATTTTCTTAATATATGCTACATATTTTCAATCAGTTAAGCATTTCTTGTTGGTTGGAAGCATGATTACATGTTACTGGTTCCTAGCAAGTCCACTTTCTCTCGCCCTGACAGCAGGAATAAAAAGAAAACCTGGACTGGGCACAAGTGTTATGGTGTTATGGTAAATCTGTGAGTTGACTGTAATGGACTGTAATTTTTGGAGTAATTTGACACTTTCCTCTTTCATTGCTGAGCTCAATACAATGATGATCCTTTAATAGTGGGGATGCTATCAATACTAACATGCAACTGGCAAATTTTCTACTTTTCTCTTAATTATTCATTTGTTTATTTATCTTCTGTAACTGCTTTATCCTGGTAAAAATCTTGAGCAGCTTTTTGGATTTATTATTTAGTAGGGGTGTTATCAATCATGGATTTAGCTGTAATGTAGCTAAGGTACGCTTATACAGTGCATCTTGTAGAGAAGCAGGCTACATTTCTCTACATTTCTCTATGAATTTTGTAGCTTAACTAACCTGTTTAAAGTTGTTTGCTCAGTACTGCTAAACACAGACATTATTGACAGGTACTTGAATGAAGTACAATTCATAATGTACATGCACTCAGCTTTGGATGTACTTAATACTCTAGATATTGTGTTTGTAAACAAAGCTGGTTGGGTATCTGATTTGTACATGGTCCAGGCTTTTAGAACAGAAGTACTTGTTTGTAAGTCAAGCAAATTGGTGTTTTTTGTGTTTTGTTTTTCTTTTTTTGGTGGCCTGTGACATCAGTGAAACCTGTGGTATGGGGACTTAATAGGAAATAACACACAGAGTGAGAAGCGTGCTACAAGGCTGTCAAAGTACTGTGACGCCTTAATTAGTTCTGAGTTGTGTGTTTTTACATAAATGCAACAACTCAGACACAGATACACAGATATGAACTGCAACATTGCTGTTGGCTAATGGCTATCCTATGTATCTGTCTCTATTTTTCTATGCTGCAACTTTATCGTGATTTGGATCATTATTTGGATCTTTAGTTTCAAAGTAAAATTATGAAATGTATTATCTTGTGTGTTCCAGGTAGATAACGCGAAGGTGTTGCACTATGTTGGGGCCGGCGTGGCTTTTCCCACCAGTGTGCTGTTTGTGAGTGTGCAGTCTGCACTCACTTATAAACTGGCCAAGACTCAGGGTGAGTACAATATGGGCCATCTGCGTCTCATCATGACCCTGCTGGCCTTCGTAGCCCTGGTACTCAGTATCCTACTCTGTGATAGTTATAGTCTGTATAACTATATAACTAATGTAATACACTATATTAGTTAGCCAAAGGTTTGTGGGCACCTGACCATCATACTCTTATGTGCCTTTTGAACATCCAGTTCCAATAACAGCTATAAAAGCCTCCACTCTTCTAGGAAAGCTCTTCACTAGATTTTGCAACGAGGCTATGGCGATTTGTGTTCATTTGGCCACAAGAGTATTAGTGACGTCAGGCTCTGATATTGGGCGAGGAGGCCTGGTGCACAGTTGGTGTTCCAATTAATCCCATAGGTGTTCAGTGGGGTTGAGGTCAAGGCTCTGTGCAGGCCAGTCAAGGTCTTCCACACCATCCTTGTCAAATTATTTCTTTATGGAGCTCGCTTTGTGCACAGCAGTCATATCAAGCTGGAGAAGGTTTGGGCCCCTTTGATTACAGTAAAGGGATATTGTAATGCTACACATACAAAGACATCCTATACAATTGTATGCTTTCAACTTTGTGGCAGCAGTTTGGGTGTGATGATCAGGTGTCCACAAACTTGTACACTTGTACACCTTCTCATTTATTCAGTTATCCATTCAACCAATCATGTGGCAGCAGCACAATGCATAAAATTCAAATCAAACATCAGAATGGGGAAAATGTGTGATCTCTCTGACTTTACCCATGGCATGGTTGATGGGCTGGTTTGAGTATTTCAGAAACTGCTGATCTCCTGGGATTTTCATATTCAACAGTCTCTAGATTTTACACAGAATGGTGTGAAAAACAAAAAACATCCTGTGTGTCTGCAGACTGAAACACCTTTTTGATGAGAGATCAGAGGAGAAAGACCAGACTGGTTCAGGCTGACAGGAAGTCTATAGTAACTCACATAAGCACTCTTTACAACCATGGTGAGCAGAAAAGCATCTCAGAACGCACAACACATCAAACCTTGAGGTGGATGGGTTACAACAGCAGAAGAACAGATCAGGTTTCACTCCTGGACAGTTGAAGACTGGAAAAAGACCAGGTGATTTTGTCCCCCTAATTTTCAGCTGGGTGAATCTGTGCCCATGATGGCCTCAGATTCCTATTCTTGGCTGACGGGAGTGGAACCCAATGTGGTCTTCTGCTGTTGTAGCCCATCTCCAACCAATCTGGCCATTTTCCTCTGATCTCTCTTATCAACAAGGTGTTTCCAGCCACAGAAATATCACTCATGCAATGTTTTTTGTTTTTCGCACTATTCTCTGTAAACTCTAGAGACTGTTGCATGTGAAAATCCCAGGAGATCAGCAGTTTATGAAATTCTCTTATAAAGCCATGCCATGGGTAAAGTCACAGAGATCACATTTTTTCCCTCATTCTGATGTTTGATGTGAGCATTAACTGAAGCTCTTGACCCTATACCTGCATGCTTTTTTGCATTGTGGTGCTGCCACATGATTGGCTTATTAGATAACTGCTTAAATGTGCAGGTGTGCAGGTGTTCTTAATAAAGTGGATGATCAGTGTATGAGTATAGGTAAAGGGATTCTAAGAATGACACATTGTAAGCTATAAATTATGCATTATTTTTACGGTGTGTGGGATTGCTTGTCACTGTGAGAATTCCTTAACTCAGTTGTTCCCAAGGTGGAGTTTTTTTCGTCCAGGAGAGTTTTGTCCTGCAGCACGCCTCAGCCATCTTCGAGTGGGTCTTCTGTGTAATCATCATGCTGTTTTATGGCACGTTTGCCTTTGAGTTTGCCAGTATCTCCAGCAACACAATGATGGTCCTGGCCAGAGGAGGAGATTTAGGTAGCAACAGCCAAGATCACAAAATGGAGTCCCTTAGTGGAACTAGTCAGCATCAGCCTGAGAACATGTCCATGCTTTAACCTCATGGAGGGAGAGTTGGCACAGGCCTGCCCATGCTACTCTCTCTCTCTTTCCCTGTTTCTTATACACATGTATGTACAGTAGGGTGCAGAGGAAAACACTAGTTCAGCAGAGGAAATCTGGCCTACTTCTATTCTTAATCTGAGCTAACTTTTGCCAAAGGACTTTGCACACATTTTTGCACATTCTTGAGACCAAATAATTGTCCATCTTCAGTGTCACTCTCTTTGTAGCCCATAAACAAAGTGGCTGAAATGCTTAAAGAAACAGTGTTATATGGACTATATGAGCTGATATGGTATGTGTTGTTGGTTTTGTGAATGTTCATGGCATTGGAATTGTGAAAATCTGTTATAATGTAACAGAGATAGCAATTAATAACACATTCCTGCAAGCTCGGCTGGGCACTGAGACAATTCTGTGCCAATTCTAGTTGTTTCATAAAAAAAACAGTAATGTTTAACAAACTATGGAGTTTATTTTTGCATTTTATATTCAACCACATTGCCTATACCTATGCCATTTACTACGTTTAATATTCTCAAACAGAGGTGCTTTTTGCTTTTTGCTCATTGCATATTCTGTTCAGGGCGACTATCATTACCATTGTGCCTTATGAAATGGGGCCAAGCAAAGCTGTCTAATGGACACCATTAATAATCTGTAATTCTGTGTTGTTTATCACACTGTCAGGGACAGAGTCCAAGGTTTAAAAAGTGTACTTTGTTTTGTATTATAAATGTTGTCAAAGGAATGCCAATAAGGCCAGCAAGAGTTAACTTTACACTAATGCAGAGCATTCCTATATTTGCTGTATATTTGACTTGTTGGTTTGTAAATGTGATTATATTCTTGCTCATCTCTGTGCCTGAGGCCAGTATATTGAGAGATGTGGACTGGGATGTTTGATTAGTATTTGATTTGATTGAAGGTCTGTTTACATTTTCCTGCCAGTGTGGTTCTGAACCAATTCTAGTTTAAGAAGAATAGTACAGATTCCACTTACCAGATTCAACAGATCCTGTTTCATATACACTACTCTAATTGTTAAAGATTTGTGCTTCATCAATCGGCCATACTTTTCTTTGATTTCCACACCTTGTATTTGGTTAATTGTGGTTTTAGCTGTCTGACTTAATCTTGTGACTAAGATCATAAATGCATACAGGTGTCACAAAAATGTGATATTTTGATGTATGACTTGCAGCAGGACTGCAAGTCTCTTACACAAAAAAGCCGTTTTTTTCCGATAGATATACTCTGTTACACACTGTTACTTTTTATGTTGGATGCTGATTTAAGTGCCCTTAAACAGAAATCCTGTTACCCATTCTCTAGTGACATTCATGGAATATATATATAATTTGCTCCATGTCTCTATCAACCAAAGGCAAGTCTAAATTTTAAATAGTTGTTTCCTGTTGTGCTTGTTTTAGTTTGTAGTCGAATCCTCAGGAAAATCTGTTACACCAGCTAGGAGTCTGTGGTTTTAATAAAATTCAACTGATTAAGTATTCATTGAAGAGTGAACGTTTTACAGTAAAACTGGCATACACTTGAAGCATATTTGCCATGTTCCAAGTGAACTCTAACTATTTACACCTGTTTTGCAAAAGTATTTACACTTTTTTGGTCTGTGTTTTCCACAGAATATTTACCCATTCATGGTTTTAACCCTGCAGTACCTCTGAGATATTATTGCTTAGCATTACTCTGTCCAGTATAGGGAGAAAATCAGGAGGATCCTTTAGCTTGCTTTGCCAGTGATGACTTTTTGAGGACATGGCTGGCTGTTGCTTAACTTGATCCACTTTCTGAGCTATTGCTTCAACCCAGTCACAGAACGTTTTGCTGAGCAAAGAGTGATAATACATTCAAAATCCACTATCAAAGACAGCAAGTACAAATATACAACCTCAGTGCACATGTGCAAACACACATTGAACATATTGCGTAAAATAACTGATATGCTGGCTATTAAAGGGCACTTTCCTGTGCCTTTTTATTAAACCAAAGACTGAAAGGTTTTTTGGATAAATCGAAGATATGATTTATTGTACTGTATATTTGCCTTAAGCTGAGCAAAAATAAAGCAAATATAAAGAAAGCTGCTGACCAAGGCATCTGTATTGTCTAAAATGCTCAATTGGATGACTTTTTTGATATATCATCTTATCTTATCATCTTATAGCTGAGATTTTGATATTATATGTCATTTCATGTAGTAGCACTTTGGCATGGCTGTAAAACGGGTCTGACTCTGTACACTGTGTAGTAGAATTTAGCACATTTGTGGCTTGACCACATTTAATGCTGTAAATATACAGTGGTGTCCAAAGGTCTGAGAAAAGGTCTTAAAAATCTGTTGTTGTTTTTTTTTTTTCATTTAAAACTGGAAATAAACAGAAAGTTTTAGAATTTTGAAAAGTTTAAAACTAGCAAATAGTCAATATTCAAGATTCTGCACTATGTCTAGGTTACTATTTAAATTTAAGCAAACAGGTTGACACCGATGTATTACTGCATGTATCCTACACCACTGTTTTACATATTTCATGCCATACTCTGTATTTTTTTTTCTCAAAAAAGCACACGTTTTAAAATTTTATCAGACGAAATAATAGTCTCACACCAAGCTTATTTTACTTTAAATGTTATAATGGTCCACCAATTCATACCCATGCTTCACTTCAAACCAACAAAACTAGTAAAGTATCAGGTTTAAAATAGAGCTGAACAACATGGACAGAATACCATATTGCAATTACATATGTACTGCAGTTGCAGTATATTAAAAACACCCAGAATATTTAAAAAAAAAAAAAAAAAAAAAGTATAGTTGCACTTATAGTTGCCTTTGTTGTGACATGAATAGTGAGCAGCATTATTTGATTGGTCATTTGTGTATTGCAGCTCCTAGTAATACATAAGAAAATGATGATTGTCAGTCAATAGCAGTTCTCAATGAAAAGCAGCAGATCTTTTTTGTGGAGATGATAAAGACAAGACAACTGCACTTCAACTAGATAGTCATACACATGATTAACTGTAGTATACGACACTATAATCAGAACAGCGCTAATTTGTGTGTTTGAAACCAGTTGTAACAGGTTTTGTAGAACATGTCTAATTCACACAAGGATTCTGAAAAGTACCCTTGACTGTAAGTCTCATCTAGCGCTCAGTGGAAGTACTTAAGACTTAAGAGACAGGAAGTGACTGCACTTACATCTTATATATTGCACTTACAATTAAGATATGAGAGGCTCTGAATTAGAGCTGGTACTGCAATCATTCCCTGAGCAGCACAAATTTCCATGTGGTGGGTTTGTTTCAAAGGCAGTTGTTTTTTACAGTGTTAAATTTGCATGTCAAAGTAAAACTGGCTTGAGCAAAAATGCTACATTTTCTACAGATATGGAAAATTGGAAAATAAACTGTATGGCAAAAAAAACTTGTGGACACCTGACCATCAGACCCATATGTGGTTCTTCCCCAAATTGCTGCCACAAAGTTAGAAGCACACCGTTGTATAGGATGTCTTTGTATGCTGTAGCGTTACAATTTCTCTTTACTGGAACTTAGAGGCCCAAACCCGTTCCAGCATGACAATGCCCCTGTGCACAAAGTAAGGTCCACGAAGACATGGTTTGCCAAGATGGGAGTGGAAGAACTCGAGTGGCCTGCACAGAGCCCTGACCGCAACCCCACTGAGCACCTTTTGGATGATTTAGAACGCCGACTGCACCCCAGGCCTCCTCACTAAACATCAGTGCATAAACTCACTAATGCTCTTGTGGCTGAATGAGCAAATCCCCACAGCCATGCTCCAAAATCAAGTGCAGGGGTCTTCAATCTTATCCACAAAGGGCCGGTGTGGCTGCAGGCTTTCATTCGAACCAAGTGGGAGCCACAACTGATTCCACTTATTTAATCATCTAGAACTCATTTAGTTCATCTTGGTCTCCAATCAGCTATCAAGTGTACCTCCCATTTGGCTATTTGGTATAAAAGCCTCCAGCCACTCCGGCTCTTTGCGGATAACATTGAAGTCTTCTAGTGGAAAGCCTTCCCAGAAGTTATTAAAACAACAAAGTTGGACTAAATATGGAATGGGACGTTCAAAAAGCACATATGGGTGTGATGTCAGGTGTACACAAACTTGAAGCCATATAGTCTATTTTATATTGACAGCTGCTTCTAAACTCCTACACTCATGAGAGAATATTCATTCACTGTTGAGCCTCATTTCAGATGAATATAATGGTATTCAGATGGTGAGATGAGTAAAGACAGAGAGAGGGACGTGAGAGGACAGGACTGCTCTCAGTTATTCTGTTCGAGGTCTGTATGGTTGGAAGCATCTCGAGCCTTGTTCAGCTTAAAATGCTAGGGTCTTGGGAACCTCCCAGGTAAAATCAGGCCGGCCAAAGTGACCATAGCAGGCAGTCTTCTGGTAAATGGGCCTCTTCAGCTTCAAGTCCCTGTCAACAGAAGTAATTTATTACTGCTTATAGCCTAACATGCTTGGAAGAGGCAAACCTGTCCTCTTTCGTGTACGAGTTCACAGACAGCGATGACTAGCTAGCATCGCACTAATTGGTAGGGGAGAGATAGTAATACCATCTTTCTGACACAGAGAGCAGGGCCAAATATGTTCTCTTGGAATCCTGGACATGGATGGCTGTGGCATCACTGGGATTCAATCTCTCAACAACAGGGTGAAACTTCACTACCTTTGGGGCTTCTAAAAGTTAGTATATTTAGCCCAAAATACACTGACATGTTTAGTTTGTTAAGCTAGAAATTAATTATAGCCTCTTGTGCTATCTGTATATCCTTTATGACAAACTACAGATAAAAAAAAATTCATTCATTTAAATGTAATTTTTTTTTGTAAAGGAAAACAATGTTATTTTATCTTGATAAATGTATTTCAAGCATGCTAGTGAAATTATATTACAGTACAATTTTATGATAGGAATAAAAGTATGCATCAGTGTGAAATTAGCATGTGTAAGGGGTGTTGGTGATTCTTTTCAGATTCTTTCTAATATATTGGTATTATGGGATTGGTATTAGGTTATGTGAATGTAGCATCATCTTTCATTTGCCCTTTCTGCTACTATGTTTAACATAAATGTTTGGGCCAGAAAGTACCATATAGAAGAAAACAGCTTACCTAACAATAACACCAGGCCGAAGGTCAAAGTTTTTGTTAACAATATGAAGCAGTTCTTTCTCTGTCTTCTCAGACGAACCGTAGGTAAAGAGTGAGATAGACAGTGGGTGGGTCACTCCAATAGCATAAGACACCTGGACAGAAAGACAAGAAGTACTTGAATTTGTATATTTTACATCATTGTTTTATAACTGGTTTATTATTTATCTTCATCCTTAATACAAGACCACAGTTTTCTGTACTCTGCCCTCTATTACTGAAGTGTATTGTATTTGTGTTTTAGGGAGAACCTTTGCATAGTTAATGTGTTATCTCACCTGTACCAGAACTCTCTTGCAAAGTTTAGCTTTGATGAGAGACTTGGCCACCCAGCGGGCAGCATAAGCTGCAGAACGGTCCACCTTGGTGTAGTCCTTTCCAGAGAATGCTCCACCACCATGGGCACCCCATCCACCATACGTATCCACAATGATCTTCCTCCCAGTGAGTCCAGCATCTCCCTGAGGTTCAACCAAATTAGCAGTCAACCTGTTGCCATTAATGCTTTAATTCTTGTGCAAATGTAAGCATGAAGAAAAACCCAAGAATGTGTCATGAAGAAACTAACCTGAGGTCCTCCGATGACGAAGCGGCCACTGGGCTGTAGATGGTATACGGTGTTGTCATCAAGATACTTAGCTGGCACTACAGCCTTGATGACCTTCTCCTTCAAAATCCTCTTCTGCTCCTCTAGTGAGATGAAATCATCATGCTGGACTGAAATGACCACAGTGTGCACACGCACAGGAATCATGGCTCCGTTCTCCTGCTTGTAATGTACAGTCACCTGCAGGTATGGAGATCCCCAAGCATATTATAGGAGAATTCACTGTATATCTTTCTCATTGTGAGAGTTCTCCAGGTGCACTATACATTATTACAGAAAGTTCTTAAAGTTCTTAAACTTAAATGGCTATAAGCAATATAGATCCCTACAGAGGCAGTAAAATGGCCACTTGGAGGGCATACACTTTAAGACTAAACACTGTGAGCAAGAAAATTTTAGCTTGAGAGGACCCCAGCTTGGGTTACTGGTAAGCTCTATAAGCAACACTAAAAATGTTGAGTGAACAGCAACATCCTACCAACTGTAAGGCAAATGGCCCTTGAATGTTCCTCTTCTCAAGGTCGTTTTCATCACATTCATAAAAAGAGAATGCTTATCATCTTGCTCATTAGGAAAGACAACTATTGGTTAACAGATAGGTAAGATGACCTCAGCAGCTGATAGGATGTTGTCCACATAGTCACAGTTGCAGAAAAATCTACCATAAGGTTTATTCTAACCTGTGTTTTGGAATCTGGACGGAGCCAAGGAATAGTGCCATCACGACGCAGTTCAGCCATCTTGGCATTAAGTTTGTGGGCAAGGACAATGGTTAGAGGCATGCATTCCTCTGTCTCATCGGTGGCATAACCAAACATCAGACCCTGCCAAAGCAGAAGTTATAGAGTGATCATCCATTGTAGTTATAGTTAATTCACTAATTCATGCTGTTATTCTCTTTCTAGTTTTTACCTGGTCTCCAGCTCCAATGTCCTCTTCATGCCGATCGATGTGTACACCCTGTGCAATATCAGGAGATTGCTGCTCAAGAGCCACCAGTACATTGCAGGTCTTATAGTCGAAACCTATGATCAGATAGAAATGATACACAAACAAAACATAAAGATACTTTATCTAAAAATTGGCTGAAACTCCATTTGTCTGGGTATTCTTACCTTTATCAGAGTTATCATAACCAATGTGTTTGATGGTGTCCCGCACAATTTTCTGGTAGTCCACATTGGCCTTGGATGTGATCTCACCACACAGGAGCACCATACCAGTCTTACAGACAGTCTCTAATATATAAGATAAACAACATAATCAGAGGCATGTCTACAAAACATTCCATGATTAACAACAACAAATTAAAAAAATCCCTGGAGCTGAATGAACACCAGTGTTTGTGTTTTACATTAGAGGGCTAATCATTAGTGACTATTGCTAGAACTGAGAGACAATAGTACTGTGTAACAGGCAGTAGACAAGATTTTATTCCTTATGTACTCACCACAGGCTACTTTGGCATCAGGGTCCTGCTTCAAATGTGCATCAAGGACAGCATCGCTGATCTGGTCACAGATCTTGTCTGCAGAAAGCAGGAAAAGAGTAATAAGACCTATTTTTAAACAAAGTTGAACTAGCAGTCAGGATTTCTTTCCAGAATCACTACGGTTTTGTTCTTGCCACATGAACACTTTGAATCAATAGAACATAAAATTGAATTTGACAAAGGAACAAAAGGACACACATGTGTAAGAGAAAAGTAGTTTTAATGTTATTAAAACTATTATTAAGACCCTGTAATCAGACATTAAGTGAAATTTAACTGAGCATGTTAAAAATATTATGCTAAAAAAGAACAGAAAATCTACTGAGATGATTTTTATTTATTTGTTTGTTTGTTTGTTTAATTAATTTTTTTTAATTTAATATAAAACAGAGGAGGAGGATGTACCCCTTTTATATGTCCTAATTCTGTGCTTTATATACCCTTATTCTTGGCAATTAAAGATTTCCTGGATTTTTCACACTAATGGAGTGTAGAATGCTTCAGTAAAAGCAGGAGAATTCATTCATGCTTTCAGCTGTACTCCATCCCATTCCACACTGAAGCAACAGCTTTTGGGTGTTACATCAGAAACAACGAGGGCAAACAGTCTCTGAAGCTGCCTAAGGCCTGAACATCAATACAAACCAATGGGGTCACGTCTACACTGCATGTTTAAGGGTGAACCACAAAGATAATACGCAGATTCTGCTTTTTCCCCACATCAATATCCCACATCATGCTTTACTGATTTAGTATCAAAGGTTGTTGACCCAGGAGCTTCATGAGAGATTTGCATCACTTACTCTATTACACACTTGGCATATGACATTTAAAATTCTTTGGGGTAAGTGCAATCCAGCGATGGCTTTCAGTCAGTTTGCACACACTTAAATGTGCTGGTTTCATGACATGAGCCAAGAACAGTCCCTTAAACTGATAATAAATGGAGGTCTGGCTAATTCCCACACAAAGCTGTAGAAAAGTGTTTTCTTAGTAAAAAATTAACATTGTCATTGCCAAGGTCAATTCTGTGAACCATGTGATCAAATGGTCAGATACCTGATGTAGTTCATATTTCATATTTCTAGTGCATTTTGCAAATCTGCAAATTCTGTGTAATGTGGGTAAAAGGTGAAATATTCTTAGTAGTTTAGTAGTACTTGCAGATACTCCTCCCAGGGGGCAATGAGTGCTAAAAGTGGGGTGTTTGTAAGCAATGCCGTAGTACTCACTGAATGGAATACCAGCTAAGAGCATGATCAAGTGAGCCAACTTCTGAAGCTAACCACAAGCTCAATCCTTTTGCACAAATCTCAATTTAAGCACAATGTCATAAATGGTCAGTGTAAGTAGTTACAAGTATACACTACTGCACCATATGAAATCTTATCTGTATTTTGTTTGCATTTTCTTCAATCATGTGAGGGAGATTAGCAAGCAGTCCTCTCAACGAGCACTTGTGGAAGCAAGTACACTGCTGTGTCAGCAAGTAGCTGTTGGTCTGTTTGCACGTGCGGGGCTATACAGCTTAGGAAATTACAGAAATTACAGCAGGATTTTACAGAACAGTGTAGAAAAAAACATTTAATAGCCATTATCACTGCACAAATAGAGTACAGAATACAGATGTTTTGTTAAATTAAAGCCTCACCTGGATGCCCTTCTCCCACAGACTCTGACGTGAACATGAAAGAACCATCATCTGTGAAGTCATTCACTATATCCATGTTTGTAATCTAACTCTGAAAACTTCAGAAATAGACTAGAAAGCAATATCTAAAAGGGACTTTTAAAGGGTTTCCAAGTGCAGCTGAAATGTATTCTTTATATCCTTCAGATTTTAGGATCTCAGATCCTACAGTCAGATCACTGAGTATCAACAGGTCTCTAAGCAAGCATGCTCCTATTTATGGCCAGGAGAAAACACACACACACACACACACATGCACACACATGCATATGCCTTATGTGAATCACTGAGGTTGAATGTTTCAGGGGGAGTTGTTGGAGGGAGGGGATTCAGAGTTAAACAGCACTCTGTTAACCCTTTGTTGTCTGACTAGAGTGTAGAAAGAAGGGTAGTAGGATATCGGTATGTGGTTGGACTCCTTGCCCCATGATCAGGTTGCTATGAGTAACTCAAAATAGCACTGCTGTGCTCCAACGTGTTATAAACTTAGTTGTTTAGAATGAGAAAAGGTAATAAAACCTTTACAATGCAAATTTAACTGCATTTTATTAAATGAGAGGTTATACAGTTTTGATGTTTGCACACACACACATGGTATCTGATACCTTACACAGTAACATTTAGCTCTAACATGAGATTTTGAGACTTGATAGCATGGACTGTGCACTAAACAAAATTGTTTTAAAGTGTTTTAAATAACAGGTATGATTGGTGCAGCTCATTTGTGATTTTTATTCATTGTTAACTAAACTATATTACCAAAAGTATTCGGTCACCTGCCTTGACTCACATATGAACATAAGTGCCATCCCATTCCTAACCCATAGGGTTCAATATGTCGGTCCACCTTTTGCAGCTATTACAGCTTCAACTCTTCTGGGAAGGCTGTCCACAAGGTTGAGGAGTGTGTTT
>CM075005.1:18040463-18085463 GCA_037576675.1 Pangasius sanitwongsei
CTGCTACCTCTAGCTCTGACTCCTGTCTCTTCCTCAGTGCCACTGTCTCTAAACCATACAGCATGGCCGGTCTCACCACTGTCTTGTACCGTTTTGAGAGATCAGTGATTTAAAAAAATGTTGCTATTTGGTAGCTATAAGCCAGTGACAGCTGGTGGTTACAGCTATGCACACAGCTATGTGTGTATACAGCTATGTGTGTGTGTGGGGCTTCCCCCAGAATCTTTCATTTGCACTATTTTCAGGTTTTCTGCAGGGTCTCAAAAAGATTTGTATGAATGACATTTTGATGTTTTGAACCTTAATGCAACAGTGGGAGACTTTATTTTATATTATATTCATAATTATGCCTTGTACTTTCCACTTGTGATTGAATGAAAGACAGGGTGGTTGGAACCAGCAAGTTTTTGACACTTTATATTATTACTCTAATGCCTGATGAATTTGAATTTGTGAATATATGGAAATCCTTAACTCACACTCAGGTTTAGATTATTTAAACAATGCACTTTTCTCATCTTACGAACCCTCTTGTGTATATACTAATATTATTTTTGTACATTATAATTTGCTTTATGTAATGCCATGGGGAGTTCTCCGTGAAAGATTTGCAGTTGATTGGTGCGAATCCGACATGATGAGAAGTAAATATTCATGTAAATACAGACTGAACAATGTTTATATCAACTCATTCTATTTGCTTAGCCTTGCCACAGCCTCATGCTGCTATGATAAATTATTTCACCAGTAGGTTTACCATGCTGCCTTAATAGACCATTTTTAAAAATGTTGTTTGACATTTTTAACACTTTATCTCTATTAGGAATTTATTATGTATTAAACCTTTTTAACTGTTCCAGAAAAGAATCAGAACTTTCGTGTGTTTGTGTGTTTTGATATTGAACAGAGGACAAGCAGAAGAAGAAACAGCAGCAGGCAGTGAAGGCTGAGGCCTCTGGAAGTACCCTGCAGCGCTCCAAAACTTTTGTCAGTCTGCTGTTCAAAAGTGGTCGAAGAAGAGACAGATCTGCCTCTAGAGACAGGAAGGGTATGGGGACAGGAGAGCGGCATCGAGCACGTTCCAAATCACCAGCGGGTAATAATCCTTCCAGAAAGACCTAGTGTATATGCACACAGATGCAGAAGGAATAGCCATTACACATATCGTCCACACAGAAACACACACACGTTTGCACTTGAAAGGCCAGCAGGCAGCATAATGAATGCGTATGGAGGCTGGCTCAGAGAGACCTGCTTTGCTGTTAATTATGCAGTAATTCCAATGGAGTGGCCTTTAGTCTAGCTACAGCAGATCAGCATAACTAATGATGTATTACATGTGTGCCCTCATTATCATGACCAGCTAGAATGCAGCAAAACCAGCCCATAGCATTGCTCAGCTTCTTTAAGCTTTCAAATGTTGTTTTCTGTTAGTTTTGTACAGCAAATTCAGAAGACAAGTTTGGATATATGAGCAGAAAAATGGGAATATGTGAATAGGTTTTTGGCAGTCTTTGTGAGATTGTTGTTAGCTTAATGTGATATTTTGTGAGTATTTGCATATTAATCCCTTGAAATTCCAGGACAGATCATAACTATATACCTTTCCTATCATAGTAGTTAATGAATTGTTTGCTTTAAGATGAATAACTGAACAATAAACTGGAAGATTGATATAGCATTAGTATTATCTTATCGTATAACTGTTACTTATGGCTTCTTTATTGATTATGTACAGTATGTCAACTACAATGAGCATCTACATACACAGTAATTTATGCATAATATCCAGCTCAACAAAGATTACTAGATGTTAATTTAATACTCTCTCAATCTATTTTCATTAGTGGTATCAAAGACACTGTGCATTTTCATTGCTGCTTTGCTGTGATTTACATAAAGCTAAAGAGCGCAGCCGGTCCATCATTAATCTCCTGAGTTCTCCGCGGGAGACACGTGCTGGCGTGTGGGAGCCCGAAGCCATGCCCAGTCCCGACACCATGGCCATGGTGGAGAGCATGGCGTGCAAACTGCTGAGTGAGGATGAGGTGGCTGCAGTAATGAGACACTGCAACAGGGTGAGCATGGGATTATGTATGTCTGCTAAACACTAAAGTGTAAGAGTGTGAGATGCACATGGTTACAGATTTGTCAGTTTTTGTGTCTTGCTTACTCTGTATTAGAGATTGATTAGTGTCTGCTTGCTGTGCTCACAGAAAAACAGATTGGCTATGATTAGGAGAGAATGTTTTGAATCATATGATGTGTGGCATAAACACCACACATAAGCCGTGTTGTGGAGAGATCAACATTTTCAGACCTACACAGCTCTCTTGTCTAGCACTTCAACACTTCAAACTCATCTTAGATAAATTCGAGAACCTAAACTATCTCTCTTTAAAGCCATATTTTTTAAAAAGCATGAGCATTTAGAACATATCAAACACAGACATCTAAGGGTCTTTGAAAACATGAGAGCATGTATTCTGCAGTTGTACTTAGATGTCTATAATCACCTGAGTGATTATAGACATCAAAGTACTAAATATAAATAGGCCACTTCTTACTCTGTGCTGTAGTTTTTGGCAGAGCGGGTGGTGGAAGACTTGGTACGCCCCCTGCTGGCTATCCTTGACAGACCTGAAAAGTTGCTGCTGCTGAGGGAGATCAGGTCAGGAAACAGAGGCTTACCAATTTCAATCTACTGATCTAATTCCAATTTCTGAGACATGGCATAGGAAAATTTCATGTTATCAGGTTGACATGGCATTTTTACAGCACAGTGAGTTTATTCATATTTAAAATTTTCATGTGTCTAGAATGATCATCCCCCCAACAGACTTGGGTCGGTTTGACAGCATGGTAATGCCTTTTGAACTGGAGGCCTATGACATTTTAAAGAGCCGCTCTGGTAAGACAGTAGAATATTTAACATTCCAAATGACATTTGTTTTAGTTGCAAGACCATATATTTTCTAGGTAAGATATAATTATGGTCTAAAATAGTGTACCATTTAAAATAAATTATAGCCTTAAAGATATAAATTGAATAGATGCTACATTTTACTAAATTAGTAATAGCAAAGTGTGATTATAGACTCTACCTGGGCTGTGAGGAGTCTGTGTGTGTTTAGAATATATGTGTTTTGTGTGTCCTCAGTGCGCTCCCCGGTTCTACGCTCTCCTCGGCATGGTGGAACTCCACGCCGCCATCTCATAACACCCATCCCAGGTAATGCTTCCAGCGCTGGATGCTATGGCCCTTTTTCCCTGACTATAAAAGCCAAGCACATGTCCTATTGCTTACATAGGACACACACACACACACACACAGAATTCTGCTTTATCCCCTCACCCTGTCAATATGAGGTCTGTGGAGACAATTCTGTTGTATAAATATGCCATTCATAAAAGACACTCATAGGATGTTTATCTGGAGTCACACATCTCTGACTCTGTAAATGGACAGTCAGACCGTCAGACAGTCAGTGTGCCTCCCCTGACCCCTGGGTCGCTGAGCTGAGCAAGGTGAGGACCTGCTGACGTTGTGCATGGTGGCGGTCGGTCAATGCCTGTGCTCTAGGCCTCTGAATCTTGAATGGGAATCAGTTGTGAAATACAAGTAAGGCGCCTTGCATTGTTTAACCTTTTGAAGACTGCCCACACAAGTCTGGAACTTATTCCTAGTCTTTTTTGTCCATTGTACATGGCCACAGTAGAGTAATTCAAACTCTTTAGCAGAGGCTCATGAAATCTGAGTGAGGCGGTCACTAAGTGTGCATATTTACATGTTCATGATACATATCTGTACATGAATGCTATTAATTTCATTGTGCAATGTACAAGATGAGAGAAAGAGCAATTATGTCAGATGCTGATAAGGTCTTTGGATGATATCCATGCTTATATTTCAGTCTCAAAGATTTTTGTGTGTGTGACTTTGACCATATTTACACCAGTCACTACATGTATATTGTGTCCGGATTATATTAGTTTAATGGCATGCATTTCACTTCTAGTCAAATACCTCACAGATTAGCCTGAGAACTGAAATCTGATTGCTGCATATTGCATAATGTGCAAATTAGCTAATAACACTTGTTAATCAACCTCTTGTGTTGTTCCTTTTTCTCTAGTTGTTGTAAAAGTAGGTTGCTGCATGAAAAATAATAATTTTGCATGTTTTTATTCCCCTTAAAGCCTCCAACTTCAGCAGTCATGGAGCATGTGCTTTGTGACATTATGATTTGGGAAAAGTTTTGGATGTTGAATGTGGATTGGAGAGACAGATGTAGTTACACTTGTATAGCATGTGTCTCAGACCTATCAAACTGGTCTGACTGAGCAAATCTAAATTTTAAATTTGTCTTGGATGCATCTACACTTGCATTTTTATCTGGTTGAGTCTGACACTCAAGACTCATAAAAGAACCAGGATTTTGTATTGTGTGTCCTTGTGTGTGCTAGTATATTTGTAATCATACCAGTGGCTCTATGTCTCTTGCCTCAGACTACAGGGGAGGCTTCCAGCTGCAGGCTGTGCAGGATTTGGAGCGAGATCGACAGCTGATGCAGGAGCTGGAGCGGCTCAGACTGGCCGGCCTCCCCACTGGCAAGCTCCCTCCTCCCCGATCCTTCACACCTCTGTTGGACATACCCGTGGACAGCTACATTTCTGGCTCCATACGGCAGCGCTCCTTAAGCCCACCTCGCCCCAAACAGCTGCTTGACGAGTCCCCTCACAGCACAGAGTGGCGTGGACGTTCTCCTAAAAAACAAGAACATGATTTGCCCCAAATGGCAAGCCATGGCAATAGCACTCCAGAGCGGGGAAGATCACCATACAGGAACGGCCATGGCAAAGCTACAAGGGCCAGATCTGGCAATGGAAGAGAGGTTAAGTACACAGTGATGAGTGCACACAGGAGGAGCAGAACACCATTAACACAGGTATTTGGGCCAGACATCCCTCACAACCCAGTGGAAAGGGAGCAGGCAAATGGACATGCTGGTTCCTCAGAGAACAGCCAAGCCAGTCTGACAGTGCAGGACTATGAGCTGACCACCGTATTCATCTCTAAGTGCAAACAGTCTCTCGGTAAGTGTGCATGGGCACTCTGAGTTGTGTGGTCATCATGTTTTAGTGAATTGCACTATTCTTGTGAGAATTAAAAGTCGAAACCAGAACACACTAAACACTGGGTGCACATATATTATTAGAAAGAAGATAACTGTTTTGGGGAAGACAGCTCCACAGCAAGAATTTCCCTACATGGCAAATGTCGTGTTAACAATTTGATTATGGTTAAGGAAAGAGTATCTGCCCCACTTTACCAGTAGGGGTCAGTGAGTAACCCAGTGCACTCACTGACAAGCTATTCCAAGAGCAAGAAAATAATGGCAGCGCAAAAAAAAAAAAAAAAAAAGAAAAGAAAAGGAAAAAAGTGTGGATACATTAAATTTCAAGGTTAGGCTGTTAGTTCACCAGATGTTTACAGACATTTAAAATTGTCACTATCTGACATTTTCTGTCAGAAAAGGGTCAGTAATAGCAAATAGACAGATTAATTATGTGAAGTCTTAAAGGATAATTCTGTCGTTTAGTTCTAGTTAAATACAGAAATACTGCAACAGTGCAGTGCTCAACACTGAAAGCAGCAGGCAGATCTTTGCTCTAAGCAGCTCAGTCATGCTGCTGTAGGGTGGAAAAAGCACAGATATGTACAGTATATGTATAGATGAGTATTCAAAATCTTAAATAAAGGGAAAGTATCCAGCCAAAAATATACTCAAGTAAAAGTCATAAAGTTACTACTTTCCAAACTATCCAGTATTAAAAAGTTTTTTTTTTTTTTTTAAACTGATGGAATTAAGAAGGTCACAGCAGATGACAATTCGGCATGAATCAATGTAGTTTTATTTTTCTATGTTGTTGAATTTCATAAATAAAATGCAAATACAATGCATGGGCACCTATTCTATTGATATATAGCTTACAGTCATTGGATGGATGAGAGAAGAAGTGACCTTTGAGATTTTTAACAAGTACATTGAAGGTATAAGTCAAAATGTAAGAAGTAAAAAGTAACTTTTTTTTTTTTTTTTTTTTGGAAATGTCATTCAGTAAGTGTACAAGTATTCAATTTCAGTAACACACAAGCAAAGTATAAATACCCCAAAATAATACTTAAGGATAGTAACAAAGTATAATTACTCAAGTATTTTCCACCCCGATCACAGTGTTTTTTTTGCTTTGCTGTAAATGGAAATTAAGGAAGTAAACACTTTTAAATACAGACATGATAGATCTACCTAAGGAGCTCCAAAAACAGTTATTGCAAGGTTAGTAAAATTTAGGAATAACAGTAAATATAATTCAGTTGTATATTATAAAGTGATTTCTCTCATCTGACAGGTATAAGTATCTCAGGGGGCATTGAGTCCAAGGTTCAGCCAGTGGTGAAGATTGAGAAGATATTTCCAGGTGGAGCTGCCTCCACCAGTGATGTGCTGAAGGTACTGTGCCCACTTGATTTACTGCCCACTTCTCAGTTACGTGTGAAGAGTACAGCAGATACGACATGAACTGCAGGCACTAATGACACTATTACACTGTATCACATTACACTATATGGTGCCTGCTTCATGTATTGTTTCAGTTTTCCATGCTTTGCTAAGACTTTCACTAAAACCTGTGGGGGAAAAAAACTATATTCACATTCTCTAGAAATTAGTGTGTAGAACTGTAGTAGCTGTTCTATATGATTGACAACTTGCTTAGCTTGATGTCCAGTACACAACAGTGGGTTTTAGTTTGCTCTTAATAAATTTTTTATTAAATTGAGTGTTTAAAACCTGACGGTAAAGAGCTGTCGGTTGTTGGGTTCTCTAATGAACTCTGGCTGAAGGTCTTTCTGCTGTTGAGATGTCGTCTGTTGTGCTTATGAGTGTTGCCGACTTTTTCCTAGGCTTAAAGAGTACACTTATGTACATGCTCTCCAGAATTATAGACACTCTTCATAAAACGTATGCATAAAATACACATTACACACAATAATTTAAATGTTCTACTCAAATAATAGATTAATATAATAATAATAATAATAATAATAATAATAATAGAATACACAATTCAATATCCACACTGCTTTCTTTAAATAATAGAATTTTCTCTCAAAAATATGTGCTAAAATCATTGATATTCCTAAGGATTATTATAAATAAATAATAAAATATCAAATTGCCATCTTTTTAAAAACGTATTTTTCATTTGTCCTTTAGTCATGTTCTGTTTCTCTCAAGTATACATATGAGGGTACACACCTTTAAAATCCCTTTGTCATTCATTATGCTCCCTAGTGGTGCAACAGAAAATCGTCTGGAGATTGCGAGTTCATCAAGGATTTTCTTTGGGATCAGTAAAGTTTACCTTAACTTATCTTATCTTATTACCATGGGAAAAAACAAGTAACTTTTAACACAAAAGAAACAGGTGGTTGCTTACATGCACAAATCAGGTAATGGGTATTAAAAAATGCAGACAGTTAAAAATACAGTAAGGCACAATTAGGACAATAAAAAAGGTCCACATGACTGAAACAGTTGGAAATAGACCCATGAGTGCTCACTGACCCAAGCACAAGTAAATAAAGGTGGTTATAATGTCCTACAAGTATCTTCAACCTTATGAGACATTACAAGAAGTGTTGTTATTCCAGGGCAGACATGACAAAATGTTAATTATAAGGCTGACAATAATTTTCAAATTAGTCTTTTGTAGAGAAAAAAATGGTACTCAACAAACCTTCTGTATGTGAAACAAAATAAAAAGATAAAACTATACAATGTCCCTGCTCATTTTCATGAAGTGTGCCAATAATTCTGGAGGGCACAGTGTGATGCCTGGGCTTCCATTAACCAGGCTAGTAAATGTCCTCTAACCTCTTGCTCCATAAGCACATACTTGACCGTCTCTCTTATACACTTACACAAACACGTGGATAGCACCAAGTAAGCCATTCTTAATCTGTCAGTAGCTTTACAGTAAATGAGAAGAACTTCTTCCAATAATATATGTCTGGAAATGAATTTCATGAGAGACAGGTAATGATACAAATCTCCTCTCCACCAGTCTCACTAGTCTGTATGTGCCATACAGAGTGAGCTGAGTATTACAAAGGCCAGGGTTTAGGGTCACTGGAGGTTACGGGAAGATACCTGTCACTGGAAACGCCATCACAGTGACCTTCAATGCTAGGTCAAACCTTTGGAAATCCCTAGCATATGTGTGTGTGTGTGTGTGTGTGTGTGTGTGTGTGTGTGTGTGTGTGTGTGCATGTGCTACGGTGCCTCTGCCTTGATGGCAGCCTATCAGGTGTCAGCACTTCCTAGCTCTGCTGTGAGCGACTCATGTTGCAGTCGCTCTAGAGATCCAGTGTCAAAGTTTGAGTCCTTCAATTCCTATAGAATCCTTCCACCTCCTGCATGTGATAAGGCCTAGAGGAAAACATTTTAAAAATCTGCCTATGAGTGTGTGTTTTAGCACATGACAATAGCCAACATATCACTTATTTTCACACCTTGAGGCCAGTGGTGTAGTATGGCCACTCTTGAACTGCTATTGTGTGTGCGCTCTGCAATTCCACTCCTCTCTCAGTGCAGAGGAAGTGCAAGTTATGGCTTGGCAATGTTAACACACCTCCTGATCCTTTCTTTCAGCTGATAACTGTGTTATCAAGGCAGCAAGCACTAGCCACACTCGACTGGTTTCTGCCACACCTTTAGAGTAGGCAAGACAAAACTTGACATATCAGTTAAGAATGCAGACATCTGAGAGAGACCACTGAGGCCATGTCCACACAAATAAGGATACATTTAAAAACATACAATTGACATATTGAAATATTGAAAATCTGTCTTTTTCTGTCTTTAATATATTTATTAATTGACTGTATAAAGAGTCTTTTTTCATCTAGCTTGCTGGTATGCAGCACATCAGACTGTGTAAACTGTGTAAACTGGATAAATGGTTCAAACTGAACATGGGCATTTTCAAATGGACCCATAATAGTGTAGACATTGCTAGAAGCTGTTGTTCTATCTGTAAGGGAAGTGCAGCCTTTCACTTAGCTCTCTCTGAAGCTCTTTTTTTGGTTATTTTTTCCTGAGCAAGAGCTCATTATTTTACTAGGGCCCTGAAAGGTTCAGAAACAGCCCTGGGTGTCTATTTAGAGAAACTTTTTACTTACAGTATGTGCTTTGGGAAGCAGCATGGAATTATCACTGAATATATATTTGCTATTTGCAACCATTAGTTGAACCAGCAGCAATGGAGAAATACTTACAGCACATATTTTAGGATAGATTGCAGTAACATATAATATTTCTACCAGAGAGGGCTTTAAATCAGTGAATCCCCTATTTTTTAAATGTAGATTAAACGGATCATGAAAAATTAAAATATGATGATGATGATGACAGTGCATATCTTTCTTTGGTCCATGCTCACTTGTTTAATCGTGTGCCCTCCGGCACATCTCACACACGTTTGAAGCATATGACAGTGTATATCCTGTGTCAGTTGAATCCTTTTCCAGTGTTATCAATGCAACATAAGGTCCTTATTTAAAACTATGCCATAAATGCAGGCCTAGTGTACAGTAAATAAAACTGAGGGATAAACAAATCTGTAGCTTGTAAATGGCTATAAAGAGGGTAAGCCAGACTATGCTGTATTTAGTTTAATGGATTTCATGCTGTTTTGTTTGATTTGCTGTTAGTTAGGTGAATGCACCTATATTTATATTTATGTAAATTGCATCATGTCTTAATTCAAACAATTATAGAGGCAAATAGAGAGGTTATGATGCAGTGTAATTTTTGGAGTTTGGAGAACGTTCATATAATTCATATAATTTAATTTTTGAAAGATGAATGTTGTTAAATCTTGTTCAGGAAAAGTAGTCTGATTTCATGGTCTGTGCAAGTAAAGGTGAAGGGAAAACACCTCTGATCACAGAGGAAGGGTGCAGGGACATTTCCAAGCAGATGTATCCTGGAATCTGGCAGTGACAGAGGAAGAGGGCTTTTAGAGGTCTTGGTTTGTATGTGGTTATGTGTGTGTGTGTGTGTGTGTGTGTGTGTGTGTGTGTGTGTGTGTGTGTGTGTGTGTGAGAGAGAGAGAGAGAGAGAGAGAGTAATTACTGCACTTTATTTTTCCAGCAGTAAGCACCTCTAAATGATCCTCTTGCATGTGTGAGTTTGCTTGTGGCCTTGAGTTAAGGGTGATCCATCTCTCCACAGCACTTTTACAAAGCAGCATGTCCTGTGGGAGAGCCAGGGGGTCATGTCAGATTTATAGGTCTGCCTGATGTACAGGATCAGCAGGGCAAGCAGAGACTAGATTAGATAGCGTCATAGATAGCAGCACGGATTAGACTGGCTCATAGTTTCATGAATGCATCTCATGAGACATTGAGATCAGACCATGGAGACCAAATATTGAGAAGAAACAGGGAGGTTTATGCGTTAAAAATATGTGGAACAGGACAAACCTCTTTTATGTACTGTATATAAAGGTACTGTGTTTGAAAGACTAAACATATTCTGTTTGTAGTCTTAGCAAACTCCTGGTGAGCTGATGTTATGTTGCTCAACGCACAGCTTGCCACGTCTGTGTTTTGTCTTTTGGTTACTGTGGATGCAGGTAAACACACAGAACTGATGAACAAGGGTGATTCACTGGGTTGGTTGAGCTCACTGACAGGCACTGAAGGAAGCAAACAAGGGAAATAACTAGGGCTTTGTCTTTCTTGTCATTCCCCCTGCATCCATGTTTAATTTATGTGAAACCATCACTATGCTGACAGAAATATGCAGAGACTAATGTGCACTTATGGCAGGAGATAAGAACAGCAGAGGAACAAGTGAGTAAATGCTTGAAACATACCTCTTTTCTCTCCTCTGTGTGTAGGCCGGATTTGAGCTTGTGTCAATTGATGGAGAATCACTCCAGGGAGTCACACACCAGCATGCAGTGGATGCCATAAGGAAGGCTTTCAGCAACAAGGCCAAAGAACCCATGGAGTTTGTTGTCAAAATCCCGAAGAACCTGAAAGCCTAAAGCAAAATCTCCTGTACTGTGAACAGAAAACCTGAAAAACACATCTTATGATAACAAGGGAAGCGACATGGAAAAGCAAAGCTGCCATTGTACGATGCGAATCCATTGGCTGAACCAACATGCCCAATGGGTGATGTTTGAAAGAGGGCTTTCAAAGAGAGTTATTGTGGCTTTATAATCATTGGGCTTTTGGACCAAAGTGTTTATGTCTAGAGAGTCAGTGAAGATTCAGTGACATAGCATTATTATCAATGCTTGAACATGTTTATTTAATATCATATCTACTTCATATCTTTTCCATTCCTCAGCAGTGAAGAATCTGTGTGTAAATTTAGCATTAATTCTGCTAGTGCAAGAAGTATGTTGGCATGGAACATTACATTATAACACTACAACACATCCTCCAAAAACAGTACAAAGTTCTGGAGCAAAGATTACACAAGATTATGATATGATATGATATGAGATTCATACTGAATTTATAATTCACTATTTTAATTTAGTTCTATCAATTTTAATCTCGTTTGGTCCCTTGAGGTAGTGCTTTGAAGACATAGTGAATAGGCTTTATACACACTCATGCAAAGACTTGCAATGCCTGCATTTGTTTATAACACTTTCTAACGAGTAAAATATGTACATAATAATAGAAAGTAATAGTTAAAGCAATAATAGCAGCAAGAACCACTCTGACTTGTGACTTATTTTTAATCAAAAACATTGTATTGCTTTTTGCAGGAAATGTACAGCATGATAATATACAAGTGACAACAAATATGAAATGACAAAAACCACATGTGAAACAAACATGAATAAAAGACAGAATAAAACAAATACCTTATGTTACTTTGCTTTGGTCTATTCCCAGTGGCTACACCTTTGACAGAGATATTATGCATAAAAATTAGAATACAATACTAGGAATATTTACAAGTGTTTCAGTCATGGTATGAAATAGTATTCAATAGAAGAACAAAAAACACTGGGAATAAAGGAAGACCGCTGACTGTATACACAAACCATGTAACAGAGACATATAAGAGAGCAAACAGTCTGATCAGAGAGAGAAAAGTATCCTATGCTATTGATTAAAGGGCTTGTATCACTCCTTATGTTATCGCTGTGCTGCTCTGGTGTAACAGATCTCTGAGGCAGTGGGAGTAGGGGATGTAGAACTAGATTTACATGATGACTAACACATGAATTCAGTAAATGAAAGGTTTTATGGAAATGATTTGACGAGAAGCAAAAATGTCCAGACCTTTTGATTAATACTGCTATTTGGCTTCAAATAGTTTGTAACAGAGATAATATAAACATAATAACTGTGATGCACGTGAAGCAACTTTGCTACAGTTGACTGATGGAGAATCAGTTGCAGTGAGCAGTAAGATTCAGCTTATAATCAGTAAGAATGATTTGCCTAATAATACAAATGGGGGAGGGAACTGATACGAATCATCGTCACAAGAAGTTGGAGAATGCTAAATTAGTAGTGATTGTGTCAGGCAGTGTCTGGCACTTGGTAGATGTTTCTTAAAACAATGTTTCCAAATTTCCAAAAGTCATAACAGAGTGTAATTTCCTACCAGTCCTGAAATCTACATAGCAACACTGTGGAAATATAAGCAGTCACTTTAAAGTGCCTTACGAAACGCTCATGGCAATTGACTCCACTGGGTTACTTCTTAAAGTGTATGAGATAGAAAACTGTTGAACTGTTACCACAAAATAGGCTAAGTCACTATATATATGCATATAAAAATATATAAAATATATTCCATTCCTACATATTTTAAAGAGTTTGTTCTGTAATAACAAAAAATAGTGTATATTGTGTATATACTGTATATCCCCGCCTATGTGACTATTTTCTTTATTAGGATTGCAGAAGCTGGAGGCAAATCTAAATTGAGATCTATGAATACATTGTATTGTCTATGCTGCTAATGAGAGCATTGGCTCCACCCACTTTGAGGGGAGACATTGCTGACTAGAGCATATTTAACCTGTGTGAGCTCCACAGAGATCATTATAAATCTGATCTCAGGACAGCCTGATGACAGAATATTACTGTATATATATATTGTGCATTGTGCATTCTTTGAAGGAAGATGAAAAAAAGACAATATATCAAATTTCATCATCATAAAAAAATAGTACTTCTAGGTAAAGTGATTAGTAATGAGGTGCTGAGCACCCAGTGAGCTCTGAGGACAGACAGAACAGATGTTATTCTCTGTCTTTGTGTTCCACCCTGACATGACAACAGCCACTATACAAAAGCTGTTTTTTTTTTTTTGTCTTACTTACTGGTAAGAACAACTCCAAGACTGAACACACTAAAAGCAGATCGTGTGACATGACAACGCACTTAAACTCTGCAGAACCTGACCATGCTGCATTAGAGTTACATTAATATTAATGCTGATAGTAAGAAGTGGAGGAGAGTCCATTAGTGCAGGTGCTCCTCACCCATTAGTGCCTTTACTGTGTCTAAACACAGCACATGATATCAGTCCATCACATAACAGGAGCTCCATTTTCAGACTGAAATCCATCAAAGCAGACATTCATTATATTCAGGAACTCTTTCACAAAAACCCTCTTTTCTCCATCTAAATGTTTGCCCCAGATTCACACATCTGTGTAGAAGAGACATGGCAATTGCAACTGTCACACAACAGGTTGTTTAGGAAACACTACTGTCTAGGCTGCACATTCACCCTGGTTAGATTCTGAGGAAGTGCTCTGGTGATCAGTGAGCAATTGAGAACAATCTGAACGTGTGTTAGATCTCGGTGGCGGCGATTTCCTCAAATCGCATGTCATGGCGCATGTCAAACTCCTCCATGTCCCTGTTCTCGAGCTCTAGGCTCAGCTCCCTCATCACACGCTCCAGCTCCCGGTTGCGGCGGTACATCTGGATGTAGTTCTGTTGTAGCTGCTTCTGGTAGCGGATCACCTTGTCTTTCTCCTCCTGCCAGACACGGCGCTCCTCATCGAAGGCTTCCAGCTGCTCCTGTCCATGCCTCCTCTCCAACACCAGCTCAGTGCGCAGTTGCTCTACTTGCAAGTGCAGACTATGCAGAGTATCTGTACTCTGCTGCTGCACCCTGGTCACATCACTTTCGTATGATGGCAGCGGCTCCACTATCTCCCGGAAAGCAGGGCTGTGGACTTGATTCAGGCCACCTCCAACACGGCTCTGAGGCAGAGGCAGGCTCATGCACTGACCCTTGCTGCTGGGCAATGCCAACACGTCTCTGAGTCGGGTTGACTCCATCTCAAGTCGTCCCAGTTTCTCACGTAGTAGCTCAGCCTCGCTCTTGCGGCGCTGCAGCTCGTTCTCACATACTTCCAGTTCGAGCGTGCGAGTTCGTGCTGCTGCCTGGGCCTCATGTGAGCGCGCCTGGCTGGCCTGCAGCTCAGAGCGAGCCTCTCGCAGCTGGGCCTTCAGGGCCACGATCTCAGCTGCCTTCTGGCCCAGGTCAGCCTGCACATCCTTCAGCTGCTGCTTCAGCAAGGAGATCTCGCCAGACTTTTGACACACCTGCAGTACAGAAATGTTGTGGAAATTTTTCATTTTTGATTCTTGAGTGACACTGAAAGAGCAGTAATGGAGAGCATTAAATGCATACTTGAACAGGCTCCCGATAAGCTGGATAAGCTTCCGTGTAAGGGAACAACTGTTTGTAGCTGTAATAATGGGAACTAACTTGTTCTGCAGATGTTCCACCACATCCACAGATAAAGTATGACGTGTTGTAATGTTATTGTAATTGTTAGCAAACAGCTGTGGTGTAAGAGGAATAAAACAATTCAGGGCATGCTGTTGCTGAAAATAACAACATACAAAAGATGCACTTTTTTCAGCTTTTTGTTTGGTATGGTTTATCCTGCTTTAATGTGCCCCCATATTTGATGGGTGCACACTGAACATAATATATTCCCTGGAACACTATCCTAGAGTTCACGGGTGACATAAGAATTTTTAAGCAGAGTATATTCTTACCTCCCACTTGGTCTCCTCCAGACGGGGGCCTAGCTGGTTCTGCTCCCTTTCAATGGAGGCACATCTCTTCTCCAGTGTCTCTCGCTCCTGCAGCAGCTGTGAGAAATCCTCCTGCAGCTTCTTCTTCTCCTGTTGGAGCTGGAAGACCTGCAGCTGCAGCACCTGTTGGGCCCGTTGTGCTTTCTGCTGCACCTGCTTCATCTTGGTTGCACAGCTTTGCCTAAGCTCCTCCATCTCCTGCTCACAGCGTTTTTGCTTCTCCTCGTACACCTAAACATCCAGAAACCATTCAGACAACATTTCAATTATACTCCAGAATCTGTGAGATTTATGTACTGTCTAATGATGTATTTGTAACATAAATGAAGAGATTGTAGAAGAGCAATTAACAAGCTATTAACCTGATCTCTATAGTTTGTATGCCAAGACTGTGTTTTTATGTGTGTTTTCTCTATTTGTCCATATGTGGTTTTGATATGTAGATCACATACCTGGCAGATGGCTGCCTCATTCTCATCCAGGTTGTCTCGGAGCTGCTGCAGCTCCAAGTCTCTCTCTCTCAGCTTTTCCTCCAGCTCACGAATAACGCTCTCATACCCCTCTGGGGGAGCAGGGGAACGCCCACATGATCCACTGTCTGAGACTGGCTGACCTGTGCTCTTGCTGGATGAGGAGCGGCCACTGTCTGAGTTAGTGTGGCCGTGTCCTCCAGTGGGCCGTGTGGAATCTGTGCTTGTGGACAGTCCCTCGCTCTGCACCAGGCTGCAGGCTGTACTGCTGTATGTGGGCAGGCTGGAGAGTGAATTGCGGCCAGAGTCTGACATGCTGCAAGTCTGACTGTTGCGAGCATTGCGGCCACCACTGTATGAATTGTGTTTCTCTGCGCACAGCATCCCTGCTCCTCCTGGAAGTAAGAGGTTGAGGCTTCCGTGGCTCTCAGAAAGACTGCCCCCTGGCCGTGGGGAAAGGTACTGCACTGAGTTGCGGTTCTTGGATACTACAGGCTTGAAGGCGGTTGGTCGGATTACGACTTTCTCCATATTCTGTAATCAAAAAAGTAAGGTTAGTATGAGTGAATGACCAAACAGTGCTGGATCCCTTTTCATGAAGCACATAGGGCTAGCAAAAGGCAATGTCCTCCTTGACATATCCCACTTGACAGTCATCATGGCACCACTGTCACAGACATTCACTGTCACAGACAAAAGGAAAGAAGAAAATAAACTTTTTTAAACAGGAGGCAGGGGAGTTATATCATACAGCTGCCATGTTGAAATCTACACACTGCTCCATTCATATTTTAAGCAGTGGGCTGTCACTCAAACCATCTCTGTGCAAATCAGGCTGCACATTGCTGAACTGCATGCCCAAATGGAGTAATCACTTTTAAACTAAAAAAAAAAAAAACTCCTAGGTGAAAACACAGAACAGGGGTGAACAAATCACTATACACTATAGTGTATATGGAATATTTACAATAAGAAAAAACTAGCACAGACACATAATCTGCTAATCACAGGCTGCCCGGGCTACTATTCCTTTATCACAAGGATAAAAACTAAAGCCCTATTCGGACACGGTTCAATTTCCATGGGGACCTGGAGTAATTCCATCATTTGCAGCTGCTCCTCTATGACTTCATTTCTGTCCGGATCAGCCACATTGGTGTTTTTCTCACTCATCTCCTGAGAAAATTACCTACTGTTATTTTGACCACCTCTGATCATTTTAATCCTGTCTGGACAGATATATTTAGTCACCTAGAATGAGTATCAACTTCCACAAAATCACAAAACGATGAATACTTTGGAGGTTTTATGATTCTTCTCTAGCCATCATTTCTATTCTCATGATTCTTAAGTGCAGAAAGTGTTAAACTGCAATCAAGTGTTGTAGTAAATGTAGTCGAATATTATTTTGAATGCTGTGTACATGTATAGGATGTACTGATAATAAATATTTATTAAAATATTTCCATATTTTTCAGCAGTAATGAACATGGGTTTACTCATTCTTTTACTCAGTTTACTCAGCCTAGAAAGATATTCTTTCTGTGACAGTGTTATGAAATTCTATATTGTGATAAATATTGAGATGACCAATCTAGAAAAATGTAATAACACTGTCTGATTACACCCACAGATTTCAGATTATGAGTTACATGTAGATAGATTTTAAGGTCACTCACATTGCCTTGACACCCTTATTGAGTGCCATTGAGTATAATGTGGATGGGCTACTGATTAAATGTAATACAGTGAACAAAAGGCCAATACTGTATTGGCATTTTTGTCACAGCAGGTACTTGTCTGTCAACATAAATTAGTTGCCAATTCCACACAGATCAATAATGCCTGCAAAATCGTAATTAAATTCAATTATAATTTTAGGGACGATATGAATATCCTTTTCAGAAGGACAGACCAACAGTCTGTTACAGTGCAGTAATTCTTTAAAAAAAAAAAAAAAAAAAAAAAAAACCTCACTTTCTCCAGCTTGCCCGAGACAGGGATGAGTTTGGGTGGAGGGCCTCCGATGTTGGTACTGTTCACGGTTCCTCGGTTGTCCTGTGTTTCTTCTGTGTCACTGCATGGGCTGCCCACTTTGACATGGTTATCATTCCAGTCACCCACCACTTCATCACTCATGTATCCATAGTTGCCATTGCCGGCAGTCATGAGGGTAGTGGGTTTGTTCTTGATAGGCAGAGGAGGCTGGTTGTCGAGGAGCTCCTCCTGAGAGCTGGCCCTGCGCAGTGTGCCCTCCTGTTGCCGAAAACAGCTGGTGGCAGGCAAAGGCTTGCGGAGCCTGGCGCTGAAGTCACTGACAGCGCGGCAGTGGCGTTCCTGGTAAGTGCGTCCAGAGATAAGGCTGCTGACAGAGCCCATGGCGCCTGTGGGTGGGGAGTGCGATACCGGGTGGCACTGCTGAATGTCGACACTGGACTGTGGGTGATCAGAGGGCACGGGCAGTGCCTGAACCAAAGCCATGGCGACTGTGCGCCCAATACACACACTCTGCAGAGATACAAAGAGAGAAATCATAAAAACCAGTGCAGAAACATTTCAAGAATTATTTTAGGAAATACGAAGTTAGAACAAATAGACCTGTGGACCACTGATCTGAGTGCTTTCAAAGCAAAACGTGAGCCTTAGGCATCCTTTAATTTGGAATACCATGGATCAGCTAAATAAAATGATGGAAAAGCAGAATGAACTGAACTCTATGACACTGGCTGTAAATTGGGTCAGATATTTGTCTGTAAAACAGTATGTAGAAGTACTGGTTATATTTACCATGCAGCTGAGTGCTCCGTGTTGTCATGTGCAACCCCCAAAATAATTTATAACATACTCCCCCAAAAAGGGGTTTTTGAGGTGAACAGGCAGTCTAATCTGGAACAAATCATTTACTTCTCCACTGGCCTAACAGATCTGCTCTTCCTGTATTGTGATAGGAAGTCATCTGTTTTATATGTTCTACAGCAAATGTAATGACAAGGGAACAACTTTAGACAAACAGCTGAAACAATCCTGAGAACCATGTGTCTCTTTGATTTTAGTTCCAAATAATAGCATACTAAGAGATCAGTCACTGAAAACAAAATCAGTATTAGGCTAAACATTCTGGTTCCTTGCTGTTTTTCCCCCTGAAACTCGGCCTAACAGAACTCATCTTTTTCAGACAAGGAGAGCTGGCAGTTTCTGAAAACAGTAGGTGAATCGACATTTAATGTTGAGCAAAGTTTCCCTTTACTCAAATGAGAAGCAAAGCAAGTTGTGAATTTGGCAACTACCAATAGAAGTGAGGGACTGTGGTATGCTTCTTCTTCAAGAAAAAAATAAAAGAGGCAAAGAGGGGTGAAGAGGATAGTGTCACCTATGGAGGATACAGTTCTATGCCTGTACTTTACATGCACATGGCTCCACTAATGTTAAAATCACATCCATGGTTCACGCTTTCCTAAAGCTTGATTCCTTGATTCCCAGAAGGGGGATACCAATTATAAACACATAAACATATAAAAGTTTGAAGCTATATGGAATATATGACCTTGTAGGTTGAGTGCAGTTAAAAGTGGTTAGTGAATAAGTCTAAAAGGTTGCAAGCTTAAATCATGTCCTTCACCCACTGACCCACTGCTCGAACTTCCCAGGCTGCATTATCATTGATGACTACCCTCTTCTTATATTCAGCTACCCTTCAACCTTCTAAACCCACACACCAGACACACCCTCAGTGTTTCAATTCATCCACAAGCATCCATGCATCTCCAGGCCCATGCTCCCTGACCTCACACATCAGGTCTATCCCCATCCCTGACTTTCCTCACATGCCCCATCTCTATCCTGCTCTCTGATTATTACACAGTTATCTTTCTCCCGAGTACGAATATGTCAAGCAATTCATTTTACAAAAATGCACAAATTCTAAATGTCTTTATACACTGCCAGTCAAAAGTCTTTGAAAACCTTACCTTAATTTTTTAATTAATCACCAAGAAATGTGCTCATTTTAAGTGCCCTATTATTATAAGATCTAAGTAAGAAATAGGTGAATTGTAAAATGTGTGTAACTTTATTTTAATGGAAACAATCTAACTGGAAAAGATACCAGTTAATAAAGCAAAGTTTGTGACACTGATGGTGACTAAAATGTAATAAAACAAACACTAATTGACAATAATTTGTTCAAGAAAAATTGCATTACTGATATAGCCTACCCTACAAATGTGATTCATAATTCAGATAGCTTTAGTAAACATTTTATTACAGTCCAGCCTATTAAGCCATTCTCCTTGTTACTTTTAATTTTGCTACTACACTCACTAATAACTACAGCACACTGCAGTACAGTGTTGTCACGATACCAACATTTTCCACTTTGACACAAATACCAGGTGTAGTACCATGATTGTCAAAACCAAAACCATACTTTGGCCAAAAATAAATAAATAAACAAAAATGAACAGAGATACTCACAACCTGATGTCATTGAACACCCGAAATTCAGACTGTTAGTGTGGAATTATAATTTCCTCCTTGTTATGAATACAAAGTTCTTTATAGGTTAAATAGACCAAATAAGTAATTTAATAATTAAAATACGGTTTCACTTAATATGTTCTGAAATGTCAGAGCTGCATAGGCCTGACCATGGGTCTCAGGGGGGCAATTTCAAGTTATCCCAAAAACATGCACAGTTTTAGCAATATGACCAAAAACTGTAGATAAACGGCATTTAAAGTTGCAGGGAACGTAGGGATATAATCACACTACATGCAGTGTGCATGTACCATTAAATAATTTTATAATTTGAGATCATAGTGTTGTGCACATTTATTATCTGTTTTGAACATCAAATGTTATCGCATACTTTAAAATAAGGCCAAATAAAAATCAGATGATTTATGCCCATTTTTCCCACATTTATAATGACATCTGCAACAAGTAAATAAGAGTGTTCACACGCTTCATAAATCACTACACAGGAAGAGCAGTTCACACCTTCCACATATTACTCTTATTGTGTCTGTTTATTACCCGTAGAAGAAATATTCCCAAATCTCACTCTTTAAGCTCGTCTTTTCCAAGCTGACAGAGAGAAATTTGTTATCCATGCAAAAGCATGAGCAATTTTATTTGCCAATAAGCAGAATCCAATGACAGATTAATATGTGCACGTTTGAAGCACTGAACATTATAGAATTGAATTGTTTACCATGTAGCAGCATTGAAAATTTATATCACACTTTCGATACCTTGTGTAACCCTAATGCAATATTACTGCTGTCCCCTATTCCAGCGCATAGCCTTAGCATTCTTGCCCTTATCCACTTTCACCACCCCCCTACCCAAACCGTCTCACTGAAACTAGAATAATAAGATTAGTGGATCCACAAGGACTGAAGTCTCTCACTGCTTTTTCCTGACTTGACCTCAGGCTTCTGCTTCTGTTACTGATACTCTCATAAAAACACTCTGCTCCATCACCCTATTGGATCCTCCTTAATATGAAACCACTGCAATCAAATTAGAGAGACCCATTTCCAACAGGAAAATCATCAGTGTGAACCAAAGGCTCTGCTATTCTTGAAACTGCACATTTTATACACATCCTTTTTTAAACCTTGAGCAAAACATTTTTTCAAACAGACTGTGAATTGGCAGTTTGGTCAATAACCCAAAACCAGAGCCATCCATAACCTGGTTGAATACCTGTGTCTACCATCATATAACAGCACCAGTGGAGGTAGGAACAGTTCTCTGGAGGTTGTGGGATGGTTACATAATTTTTCCAAATTACACTGGTTATAACTGTAAGTAGCTCTACATCATGTTCCTACATTGTGTCCCTGTTCAGTACTCATGGTACCATTGCAAAAAGGGTGACCAAGGTCACCGCAGAGGTACTCAGTGATGGTATGGGTCATATGGCAATAAAGTTAAGACAAAATGTGTAATCACAAATCTGTCATCATCCTATATTGTGCTGTACCCTCTGGTGAAAAGTGACCTAAACATGCTATTAGATAGGCACTGCAGTATTATTGCACCCAATGGACTCACGTTAGCCAAACAAACCAGGTCAATTAAACTCACCCAGTGTGCATTTTATCTCTGGTGTTACAACAGTGAGCTTGCTGAGGGGAACCATTGCAGGTGTTTCTCATCAAATCCACAGCGCTAGCCAGAGCTGTCCACAGAGATCTTGTTATGATAAGTCTTAATAGCTGCAGTGCTGCCGGAAAGGATTAGCTGCGAGGCGTGAGTCTCCCAGGAACCATTCAGCTTCACAGTGGAAGCTGGGGGAGAATGTGTGGAAATGCCGAGGCTGAGCATGGAACACAGCAGAAGTCCAGATCTTGGTGTTAAAATCCCCACAGCCTTAATCCCATTTGGACACAGACACTTCTGCTGAGCCAGGTTGTTTGATGTGTATTCAGATCCTGATCAAAGCTCCTTCCCATGGAAACGTTGGCCATGACAGTGTACTGTCCCACACCACTGTTTGCTATCTAAACAGGAGGCTTGGGACCTTGTTTCTTCATCTACATCTAACAGTTTCCTATCTCTCCTAAGTAACATTAATGAGAGCACATCCCGGAAATGATAACACTGAGTATTGTTATGTAAGTAACTCAGTCATACCATCACGAATAAATGATGCTCAATTTCATTTTCAGTGTATTTATTAATTAATCAGATGTTCAGTGTTAACATCACAAAAAACACACAGGTGTGGAAATGCTAGAAAGACTATCTAAATTTACTTATGTTAACACTGTTACTATTACTTATTCATTACACTGGGATCAATAACTAAACAGGTCAGCTGTGAGTGTCTGTTTTATAGCACTGTGAGGATACTTTGACCCTTTGACCTCCTTCTAAAATACCAGTTTGTCACACTTTTATTAATGTTCCTCAGAGTCCAACTCTGAGTCCCTCTGTTTCACACACTGCCTGTCTATGGACGATGCTATCCCATTCTTATCACTTTCTTTAATAGTGCCCTTCTTTTCATCTCTTTCCTATTTCCGTTACTTGGAAACCTTCTTTCACACCTGGCTGCCTATTTCCTGCTAGCCATGTCCTTCTTCTGACTTTCCCACTTCCTATTCCTGTACCATGCTGTTTTTAGACTATTTGATTCTTCACCACAAACATACACATTCCTTCCTGCCTTCTACAGTATCCTTTGGGTTGCTTTATCACCTTACTCTATTTTCTGAACTTCTGCCCTTTACAGTCCCCATTGATGTAACAAGCAGGTGTTTGGTGTAAATCAGTGACAGGAAAATATTTGAATCTGTGATTACAGTCCCATACACACCTCTACATTATACCAACCCTTCCAGAGAGCTCTTACTGGACATCCAGCACTGTGCCTCTCTGCCGCGACTTCCTGCCAGCTGCTCCCCTATTGTCTCCCTCCATCAGATAGCACTATCTAGGGACAGTCTTGGAATGATTCACCAACAATCTCACACAAAGCCCCACACACACACACAAACAAAACTGCACCAGATTTCTCTGCATGACTCTAAGCATGCGGTCTCAAGATAAAACATTGCTAGTGATCTCTACAAGAGGTTACATAAAGCACAGAACAATGCTGCTTAGTATGCAGAGGGTACTAAGAAGGAAACGTGTGCACTGAGCACTAATGAGAGTTACTATGTTTACTCATATACACTATATGGCCAAAAGTATGTGGTCATCTCATCATTACACCCGTATGTGCTTGTTGAACATCTCATTCCAGGTTTAGTCCCCCTTTGCTGTTATAATAATCTCCACTCCTCTGGGAAGGCTTTCCACTAGATTTTGAAGCATGGATGTGGGGATTTGCCCATTCAACCGCAAGAACATTAGTAAGGGCAGGTACTGATGTCGAGTGAGGAGGCCTGAGGCACAGTCTGCGTCCCAGTTTATCCCAAAGGTGTTCAGAAATTAGGCCTTTAGTAGCTCATCTGTATGAAATATACAGCTGTAATACTGATCTTTGCACATTCTAAAAGAAATGTACATCTACTAAAAGTAGAGAACATCCACACGACTGCATGCCATCTCATTCTGAATCTACAGCAGATAACCAGGTGCAGTATTGTAACAGTCTTTCTACACACAGTGCCATACAATAACTTTGAGATGCCTCTGTGACAGCATTAAAACTCACCATTTCTGCACTGTGGGCCAATAAATCCATTAAGACAGCACAGGGCGTCCTAATCTGAGTGAGAGGTCAGGAGTCATACTGTGCTCAGATCACACTCTGCTGCTGTTACCATGACACACAACATCGTGGAGCATAAGCTGCACACAAAATGTAGAACGAAGCTTTTGGACTGCCAGAGAGCTTTGGATTGACTTAAGCTGTTTAGTTTCGGCTACAGTTCACAGAGCCAGTCAGACTCAGTTATTAATCAGTTTCACCCATTCCCAGTGTTCTGCAGACCACAACTATGGTTTGTATGCTTTATGTACACTAATACAGGACTTGAATGACAGGTTTCTAAACAGATGAAATCTCCTCAGTAGAGAACTCTGACAACCTAACACCAAACATCACACAACTTATGGGTTCTGTGTGGCCTACCAGGAATTAAAAAGCTTCCATTTTACAAATGAAAAAGTCAATAAGTCGTTGCATGCATATCGAAACTCACGGACAGGAAATATTACTTTAGTGGCAGATGTGGAGCGAATGTACCTTTACTTGAGATGTGATGATAAGAAGTGAATAACAATATAAAAAGCATAGCAGTGTCCACAAATGCACTACTGATTTCAGCAGAGATGAGAAATCTGCAGCTAGCTGAACTAATCAGATGTAGACACAAATGATTTCCCTTTAGCATAAGTGAGCTTCACTGAGCAGCTGTAACTTGGATCACAAAACTCAAGGAGCAAAATCAAATGCCCAGTACAATAAAATTACATTTGTCTGTTCCAAATCGACCCTTAAACACTGAATACAAATAATCTCCCGTGTGTATGAGTGACTGTATGATTGGATGTTTCTATTGTAAACAAAACAAAAAATGTTGAAATAGAGGTCACATTTTTATTATAAATCCACGCTAAAGGACAAGCTTATGAGTCACAAATTCTTTCAGTGTCTGTTCTCTTACAAAGCTAACAAAAACACATTCAAGCCTCTCAAACTCCACTGAAGTCCACTGCCTCTAAAGTTTATCCCCGAAACCAAAAAACAAGGGGAAATTTGAAGCTGAACACTATAAAGCTCCCACCTTTTTTTTTTTTTTTTAACATCCCTCTACTATGAGACTTAACCCTGCACAGTTTCCACTCCTGTCTGTGTTATTCCTGTATCTCATTGAGGAAGCACTGGATTAAATTAAAAACATCGTCTGTAGAACAAGGGTAATTGGTTGTCTGTGTTTTATCATTGCCACCCTGTTGCTTTTGCAAGCTTTTGGCTTGTGGCTGTTTGGGGATGTTGCCATGGTATTTGAGGCCTACATGCGCGTAGCCTGGGGGTGAAAGCTACACCAGAAGAAAAAGGTGGGGTTCAGCAACAAAAACAGTGGGAGTAACGAAAACTGAGTCAGTGAGAGCATGCAAGAGATAAACACAGAAGATAGAGAGAGACAGAGAGAGAGAGAAGGGGAGAGAGAGACAGAGAGAGGGCGCTGTGACCCTTTGACCTCGTTCCGTTGACTAATTCACCATCAAACTCCCTATATATAACTCCCTGTTTATAAATGACTTTTCTCTCTTCTTACATTTTTTTAAACGAAATCATTCCCTTCTCTTTTCTTCAGTTTGCTATGTCCTTAAACCCTTACTTAAATTGTCTTCCACACCTGGCTGCCTCTTTCCTGCTAGCCATGTCCTTCTACTGTCTCTCATTTCCCATTCCTGTACTGTGGTGTTTTTAGAGGCGGGGTAAACGTGTGAGACATATAGCATCTCATTTACATTTACATTTACGGCATTTGGCAGACGCCCTTATCCAGAGCGACTTACATTTATCTTATTTATACAACTGAGCAGTTGAGGGTTAAGGGCCTTGCTCAAGGGCCCACCAGTGGCAGCTTGGTGGTGCTGGGGATCGAACTCATGACCTTCCGATCAGTAGCCCAACGTCCTAACCACTGAGCTACCACTACCCATCTCATGGTGGGTGTGCAAATGAAACAAGAAGCAGGGAAGTGATGGGGGTAAAGCAGGCTTTTTAGCATCTCAAAGCATATGAGCCTATGCAAAACATACGAGTGCTCTGGAGATGCCACACAGTTCTCCCACAGAGACATGGTTTCTCCACTCCATGCCGTATTCTGGCATTCCTAGGCTTCCCAGAACAGAGCCACCCTGCCACTCTCTCCTATCAGATGCAGCGGGTGACATCACCTACACAATACCAGGAAGACACTACCTGTCAATCAACATCATGCATGGAGCTTTTTCTGCTATCTATAAAGTACTACTTGGCCCCAGCTGGCTGTCCCTGTCCAGACTTGTGTCAGGGAGACGTCCAGGATCTGCTGCAAACTGATCATTCTGAATGCACCCACACAATCTGCTGTCAACAGGGTGTGCTTATGAAGGTCTGCGTTTTTTTTTTTTTTTTAAAGAAACCATGACTAGAGGTATGCACCAGTGTGTTTTTAAATACCACATAAAACCTTACAAAACCAAACACTATTAAACCTCATAGCATTCTATGTGTGTTTGACACATGGAATTTTGATTATATTAAAAAGCATGCTTTTGTGTATGTTTTATTATTACCCAACGTGCATCCTGGCAGTGTGTGCAGGATCCAGAAAGGTTATAGTGTGAACAGTGTGAAAGCAGGCTTCTGGTAGTGAAGTCTTCAGTTGCTCTGTTAGAGCCATCGGAAGCACTGGGCGGCTTGTGTCTCCTCAGCTACTCCTGAATACCGCAGCATGAATTTCCAACCGCTAATGATTATTTATCCCAGGCCAGCGGTCAGACAGGCAGACACTGGGAATAAGAACAGCTAGGAGAGGAGCTGTGGTCACGCCACACTAATGCCCCTCTCCTTGCTCGCTGCTGAGCGGTCATTCTGCTAAGATGCCAGTGATGGGAGGGTAATGAGGCAAAGGAATGCTCTCTTTCAACACGGGGCATTCAAAATTGTCTGGATGGGTCAGTGAGCAGCATTTATTACCGTGTTAGATATCAGCTGAAGCCAGCAAGAGTGAAAGCAACAAGCAGACCCAAATCTGACCATTATTACTACCAGAGAGGTATAATGGTGCTGTTCAACCATTTTGTCTCTAAAACAGGTGTAGGCAAAGCTGAGCAAGAGCATGGTTAATATGTGAGGAGGATTAATATCTACTGCATATTACTGGGCTTTTCCATGGCCTTTTCCAGGCCCCATGATGACCCATGATCTTCATCAAGCCACAATACATCAACAATGAGTGCAGTCGATGCAATTTTGCTAAAGCAATTTCAAGTAAATTACTATATCATCTTCTATTACTGTAATGTATTTTTATTATACAGACAGTGTCAAACAATAACCAGAATCTGCATTAATGTTACAAGCCAGATTGGTGTGCTGTGCATAAAAAGAAGTCATAAAACAGTAGCACAGAGGAGAGGACCCAGCGGCAAATAAATTCCAGTGCGACCTGAATCAAAAGTATGTTGGCATGAACATACATTTTTAAAATTGCATACACAGCGAAGAATGCAGAAGCCACAAACAACAGGGAAAAAACAGTCAAGGTTTGTAGTTTGAAAATATGCAAATAAGCCAAAGGCAGAACAGCCAAACGGGACTGTGGACTGTGTCACTTCAGATTCCAGGCGAGCTCAGACGGAGAGGAAAAGTATGGCATGGAAAGTTCTGATTCAGCGCAGTCAGCTGAGTCCAAGAAAGGGCTAATGAGCTCTCCTTCCTCACACACACACATCTATATAAATACCTGGCATCTCCTCAACAGGAAAGGAGAGGTTACAGAAAAGAGGATGGGAGAAGAGAGGAGAAGAGAAGAGAAGAGAACCTGACCCAAAGTTTCCACCATCCTACATGCACTGCCACCCCGAACAATGTCGATCATGAAACTTCCAGGGGCCATTTTGAACTGCGTTTGACTACGTAAAACCATGGCAAGGCTCTGCTGACCATCAAATTTCCTTAAAAAGACAACAGCACAGTGAGCGTATAAGGGTTCAATTCTAAGCCCTCTCACATACGAGAGTGATTTAACACATCTATTATTTTCCAGCAGAGTGACGCAAGCACCTTCTCCTGGTGATCTCATCTGCTTAAAGCAATGTTTGCAGACTTCTGACTTGTCATAGACTGTGCTATTTTAGGCTCAATCGGTACACACACCACTAAGCTGAGTCAGACCACAAACCCCAGCTCTTAAATATCAATAAAATCAGGAGGCACACAATGGGGAAACTTAATAGCGAGACATCAGAGTAGAATGATATCACCAGAATAAATGCCTGGCAAAAAATGCCTGGCAATAGCTTGTTGACGCTGTGCTTTTTGTTACTCTTTTCAAAAAGACTTTTTAGGCTTAAACTGTGTGTATATAGTGTCAAATTGCCCCATTTATGCCATGTGTCCAGTGGATTATGTTGTCCTATTACTGTATACTGAGTATTATATACAGCACAGTAAAATAATATCATCTATAACCTCGGCTCTTCCTGAGATTCTTCAGTTCGGCTCTGAACACTTCCACAATCAAATCCAGCATGAGTATGTCCATTACTGCAGATTGCTCCACTGAGAGGCTCAGCTCATAACAGCTCATAACAGCTCATAACAGCAGTCCTCTAACATTGAACACCCTCACACACAAACACAGGACAGTCGAAGACAGCAAACACACACAAGCATGCTACAATGCCAATACACAGAGAGTGTAGCTAGCACAACACTTTCTGTAACTTTAATGTGCCTTTGGTTTTAGTGTAATACACACCAGCCAATAAACACATGCCTCTCATCAACAGAGAACAAAGTGCTGCTAACAATCTGTTTTTCTTCATTGTCTTGTAGATGCCCCACCTATCAATCTCTCTGTGTTCAGACAGTTAATCATTCATCTGGATCACTTCAAAGCACTCAGAGCTTTGTGTCTAAAAACATCAGCAGTAATCTGAACTCTGGAAAAGACAGAGAGTGAGTGTGAGTGATTTGTGTGTGCGTATATGTGTGTCTGTGTGTTTGTATGTGTGATAGTTGTAATCTCGTACATACCCATAGTGTTCTTCATGGTAACTTCCTCCTGTCTCTGCTTTCTGTCCTGGAGCCAAACTAAGAACACAAACCTGGCCTGCTCATTATGCTCTTCAGCTTCGCTCCCTCTTTCTCTTCGTCTCGCACTCACATGCTCCCGCTCTCTCACATACTCTTGCGCACACACATACACACACTCTCTCTTCCTGCTCCTCCTCCTGCACTCCTTCTCCTGCACTCCTTCTCCTCTAGTCAAACTTTCCCCTTTTTCCCAATGCAAAGCCCCTTCCTCTCCTGCACTCTTGCTCTGCTGTCATAGCACCTCCCCCTTTCCCTGCCCCCTACCTCTCTCACTTTGTGTGCAAGCTCCCCTCCCTCTCTCTCACACACACACACACACACACACACACACATATAATCCCATCTCATGCTGGGGCTCAGTCTCTGCCCATAGTGTGCGCTCTCTCTCTCCAGTTTTCAATTTCTTCCCCTCTCTGCATCCTACTCTTTTTTTCTAGAAAGTGGGGGGTTACTTTTGATAAACTCACTTCCTGTTTCAAATCTAACACTCAGGAGTTGCTGTGATGTAACTAAATGATGTTGACCGATGATGACTGTTTCTCTTTCACTCCCTCATAAACTTCTCTCTATGTAATTTCCCACATACTCCCTAAGAAAGCCATGTCATGCTGAAACATACAGGCCACATTACACAAACTCACAAATTCAGTCACACAGACGGGTGAAAGACATACAGTATATTCTCTGAATGTTCACTGTGTACTATTACTGTATACATGTAATAAAACACACATGATCTAAAAGCAGAACTGTGATTTGGCATCGGAAATTAAAGCTTCATCCACAAATGCAGTGCACGTTTTCTCTGAACTTGGTCCAATCTAAGCAGCCCACAGGCCATGACTTTTTTTGTCTAAAGAAGTTCGTAAGGAGGGAAGAGTACATTCATGTGCAAGTTTGCTTTTAAAAGGGCCCCAGTCTCCCTGTGTTCCGGCTGTTACCACTCCTCTCCCTCAATTACTGCCTATCACTGAACTGAACAAAAGCAAAGGAAGCACAGCATGCTAACCTGAGCAGAGAGCCATAAAGCCAGGGATTGCTGTGAGGGTATTAAAGAGGACAAACACCAGACAAGTAGAGAACTGGACAGATGAGCATTTGAGTGATTAATGGACATCTGTGTCTTCCAGGGAAGTTATCATATATAAACATGAACTGCCCATAAACACACCAGGAGGCTTAACCTGATATTTCAAAGGGCTGTATGTGAACACACACATACATACATATACTGTATGTTCTCTAACAAATTCTTAGGGAGCATAATGAACAGGCAGGATTGCCTGATTGAGCAATAGGTGTATTTTTGAGTGGGGCTTTTATGGAAGGTAAAACACACTACACTTTTACCTCAGTCCCTGTGTGCAGAGGATGCCTTTTTTTAATCCCACTCTTGCCTGCCCCTGAAGAAATTCTGTCCACTCCTGCCTGGTCTCTGAATTATTCTTGCATATACTCACCCATGGTATTTTCTAATGAACTTAGTTGATTCTGATTTCCAAAATACTTTTTTAAACCAATTCTAAACCAAAAAGACTCTGATCAGGACAAAGCATTTATTGAAGATGAATGAATGAATGCCACAAATGCGTGCTTGAGCAATCCACCATGTCCACAGCCAGAATGCGGCCTTTCTTTGTGCTGCAGGCTTCATAGCTGACTGCCTGCATAAAAATAAAAACTGCACACTACCTCAAATACACTATATGGCCAGAAGTATGTGGACACCTGACCTTCACACCCATATGTGGGCCTTCCAAAAACTGTTGCCACAAAGTTGGAAACACACAATTGTCTAGAAAGTCTTTGTATGCATTAAAATTTCCCTTCAGCGGAACTAAGGGGTCCAAACATGACAATGCCCCTGTGCACAAAGCGAGGTCCACAAAGACAAGGTTTGTCGAAGTTGGTGTGGAAGAACTTGAGTGGCCTGCACAGAGCCCTCATCTCAACCCCAATGTACACCTGAATTGGAACACCAAGTTCATGCCTAAGCCTTCTCGCCTGACATCAGTGCCCAACCTCCTGGGCTCTTGTGGCTGAATGGGCAAATTCCCACAGCCATTCTCCAAACTCTAATGGAAAGCTTTCCCAGAAGAGTGGAGGCTATTATAGCAGCAAAATGGAACAACTCAATATTAATGCCCATGGTTTTAAAATGGGATGTTCAATACTCCAGTGTCCACATACATTTGGCCATATAGTCTATTTGGTTGGGTCCAGGAAGTTGAGCTCAACAATCTTTGGGTAAGAAAATTTGGTTATTATTTTATTTTACTAGCCAGAAAATAATAAAGAGAATTGACAAGTAGGCCTCACAGAAAAAATATGGATGAAGTTAGTTAGAAAGTGACTCAGCAACTGTTTGTTTTTATTTTATGTGTTGTTTTTAGTGCTTGTCCACCGAACAGCGCAACTCGTCGTGGCTCGGCAGCAAATGTGAACCCAGGACATCACTGTATGTCACGTTCTCGCCACATAAACCTACCTGTGAAATTAGGAGAGTTTGTTTGGAATTACTAAAATATTACTCAAAATTCATGTAAATAATTTTGAAATGAAACCAATCATATCTCATTTGATGTTAAAATGTGTGAAAGTAAGCACAAGACTCAGCGAGTTCGTTTTAATGGCAACATGTGAATGTGGCAATACTTTTTCACCTTTTATTTTTATACTGTTTTATTGAAAATAAGCTACATAGTTATAAGAAATGTTACTGTGGGGAAATAAATAAAAATGAATCAGAAACATTAAATTGCTGTTTAAACCTGTTTAAATTATGTAAACTGCTGGCAATTTAACAGAACAGGAAAAAGGACTTCATAAGAGAGTGAGAAACTTTAGTAGACACTACACTAGTCTACTACTGAAGATTTTTGTGCCAGTAAAGAAGCTGTTCAGCGATCAGGACATCTGTGGGACTGTTTGATGAATTGATAGTCTGCACTATTCTTAGCTCCACCTGCACGTACTGGCTCGGCTCACATGGTACCAGGGTAAGAAGGGTAACCAAATTCAGCACGGGTACTTCAGTACAGCTCAGCTTGTTTGGCAGTAGAAACAGTGAAAGTGTAGTGGATTATGGGTTATTTGCCAGACTGGATAATTTGACTTTTCAAAGGGTTAAAAGGAAACATTCTCCTGTTGAAAGACATTATCCTAGTTAGCTATTAGCTACGACAATGTCTAGATATTTGCATTGCGTGTACGAACTACTTTTTAACTAGCTGTGTGACGTCACCTAGGTATAAACTGAATCCTATAAGCAAACTTGTGCTCCATTGTCATAATGAGATTTGTTACATTTGCAACATTCGTGATACCTTGTAAGTGGTCATTTGCAACTTATAATGACATCATTTCTCATCTCAGCACGTTTCACATGCGAAGTGGAAAAACAACATGGATGCCTCCATGAAAATGTGTCTTGTCAGAGCATGTAAAGCTCATAAAAAGCTACTTTAACCGCACTTTCACAGTTACATGCCTGAGTGGCTATCAGTACTGTTCTAGTATAGCTGACTGGAATTGCAGTACAGCAACAACAGCGGATATTAGCAAGTAGCGTTAAAGGTAGCCAGCTAACCTTAGCTATAAGAATGATAACTCTAATGTTGAAGATTACCTTCTCAAAACAGAGATTAGTATGGTCAATGTTATAAATTTAACCAACTACTGTGTCTGTATATTAACTGAGCTGAAGCCACTACTGTTATAAACCTGTTTAAAATTAGTGAAGGGGGACTTTACACTGTTTACAGTGTGTGCGGCCATGTTGATTTGACGTCACTCCATAAACGGGGCAGGAACTGGTAGCTGAGAAGACTATCCCAAGTTGGGGAAATGAAGTTTCATGTTGCGGGGGAGTTTTCAGTGGTTTTTACCAGTTGTAGTCATGGAATTACAAGTTGCAACCTCACTTCGAATAAAGCATAACTGTAGCTTCCAGTAATGTATGGCTATCTCCCTTAACCCTGTCTGTTTCTATGTACTTTATTTGTACTATCAGAGTCAGATATGGTCCAATAAATGGGAGAATGTTTTAATTAAACTGTGTAGATTAAGTTACTCAGGTGGCTTCTCAAATACATATGTCTATGGCTCAGCTGGTGTGTGTGTGTGTGTGTGTTATTGCACACTAATATACATCTGTATGTGTCTGCTGAACCTCAACAAACATACATGTACAGCCTGGGCATATGCAAATCACATGTTATCACATGAGTGATAGATAGGTTGTTGAAGGTGGTGTTTTCAAAATGATTCATACTGGCTCAGGGTAACCTCTCTTTCATGTGTCCCTAACAACTTTCAAGACAATTCTATCCCATGGCTGAGAATATATATATATAGGAAGAAGGCCTATAGGAGGCTGTTTCTCAGCTCTATGTTCCCCTTTCATGGGCAGAACAGACCTGAATGGAGCTGCTTCAGAAAAACCAATCAAGTGGCTGGTGGAACAAGAAACTGAGCCATGCTCTAATCCAACATACAACCAGTCATCTGATCAAGCACACAGACTCACACAGTGGCACAAAGCGAAACACTCAGTCTTCTACAAAACACTTAACCCCTCGTCTGCTGGGGGTTGGGGTGTGCAGGAACGATAGGGACAAAGAGCTAAAGAGAGTGGTGGAGACTGAAAGGGGGCACTGCAGTACTAATGAGGTCCACATCACACTGTGCATGTGCTTCCTTTCATGATTTTTACTTGCTCTGCAAACTTTCCCACTAAAGACACTTAAAGATTCAACTGATGCCAGAACTGGATGTGGATCAAACAACACTGGCAGGCAATAAAGGTGCACACTGTCTAAATTATAGTGTTCCAGTTTAGGGGCCAAAGCTACAGAGTGTTTGGTCAGTAACTAATGCATGTGAGTGATTACACAATGCGAACCAGGCAAAGTGATTGAAAAAAGGGAAAGACATACAAAAGAGCATAAACACTGTTAATCTGCCCAGGTGTGTAGTTTGATCCACATGTGCGATGTGTAACAAAACCGACAATAACAAAACCTGCATCACAAGTCTGTTCTCTTTTAGGGGTTCAACAAACACCCCTTCTGTAATACATTATATATATATATATATATTGCACACGTAGAAGTGTGATGGCATGTAATGGCCCTGAACTGTCCAACATGTGTATATTTGGCAGCAGGTGTCACAACTGAAAAACAAGTCTTTGGCAACCTGCCACAGAAAAGCAACAACACAACAATACAAAGAGAGAGAGAGAGAGAGAGAGAGAGAGAGAGAGTGAGAAAAGAAAGAAAGAAGGTAAAACATTTTCATCTTGTGGAATCACCCCATGGAGACACACAGTCCACTTTAATAAAAAAAAATTAAATTAAATTATTAAACTTAAATGCAAGTTGGAGACTGCAGCAACATCCTTCCTCTCCCCCATCTGTGCTAAAGAAGAGAGCTGACAGAGAAAACCTTATGGAGCCTTTTGCCCTGTTGTGTTTCAAGGAGCTTCCATTCTTAGAAGCCCTGCAGAAATGGAGAGATGATTGTGTAAGAGGAGCCTTCAGAAAGACACACAACTTGTCCTGAGGCTTGCACAGTTAATGTACATATCACAGAGCAATGGAGACAATATTGCTTCTGCATACAGGAAGAGAAAATGAAAATCTACATCTGAAACAAAACACGTAGTATAAACTTGCTGATTTGTGAAATGACAAATACCTATTACATAGCCAGAAAACAGCAAACAAGGTCCAGCTTGCTCCTCAGGCCTTGTCCCCATGTGCTCTTTTTCCACTGCCCTTCAGTTAGAGCTTGCAATTAACTAATGAGATGAAAGTGAAGATCTCTCAGTAGCAGAATTTAGTTTTCAGCATGCTGTATACCTTTTCCACTGAAAAAGTGCCAATACCTAATCTGAAACCACTCCATCTCAAAAGGTTCTTAGCAAGCAATATTCGGTTCAGTTCTAAACCAAGACACTTGATCAATATGATAAGCAGCTCAAGTTATGTATATGATTGTCCTTAAGACTCATTAAGTACTGATGTGGGTTTTGAAGAATAGTTGGGAAAAAAGCTACATGAAACAATGAGAACAAATCCTTGATCTTAGGAACAAACTTGAATTTGCTGGCAATTCTAAAGTAATATGAGCTCCCTTCCTAATATTACAGGCAAACATATCTTGCTTTGTTCTGCTTCAAACACATAAGCAAAAACAATCAAAAAGTTTGTCATCTTACATGTAATTATTGTTTATGGTATATTTGTGCAGTGTACAGATGCAAAAGGATATGACTTTGGAATCTTAATCTGAAGTAATAACTGTAAAATCCCCCTTGGTTATCATTACCTTTACACTGTGCAATACAGCATCCATATCTGATTATGTAATGCTTGAGCTCTTAGATCAGTGGAAACAATGATGAGTTTGTATTTTAAAAATGTGTTCTAACTCCCTGAAGAAGTGCCTTGGCCCTGCAAAAAGGGCCATGTGAGACAGTATGGCTGATGAGAGAAACCACAAGGATGACAAATAGACCCAGTCTAGCCACTCTATCATGACTTCGGTACAGTACACCAAAAAACACTTTAACTAGCAAACTACATGGCAGTAACTGTTTGATATAAACCAATAAAAAATATGAACATTACAATTAAATAAGAAATCACAGTATATACCTATAAGTATATAGGAAAATTTGCACCTTCACCTCATTAGGCATTTTCAACTACCAAACAACCATGGTGGTCATATGGGCCAAAATAAATGCCCTGGCTGAGAGGGGAAAGAACACAAGAGGTAGGAGGGAGAATAGAGAGAGATCTGCACCACAATGGAGGGAAACAGGTTGCAAATCACTCAAGGACACAATATCGGCATAGGCTTTCTGCTTTTATGGGATACAGCAATGAGGCAACACGTGGCACGTATTAAAAAGCACACACACACACAAACTCACATCTGCTCTCTCAGTAAATCTTGAGAATGTTGGTAGCAAGCAGTATTTCAGAGCCGGCTTTCTCTACTCCACTGCCCATTCATTTTCCATTCGCTCCCAGCAGGCACTGTGCTTTTGTTCCTCTGACGTATAGTAAGGGGCCAGGGCCACTCTGTGTGCCAGGCCAGCCAGTAGCTAACAGCATGTAAGCATCAGGAGAACGAGCTTAAAATCAAAAACCTGTATACACACATGCGGATACAGATACACACAAAAACCATACCACATTCACAGTTACATTACCCATAGCCACACTTTTGGCCAAAATAATTACGTCTGGAAGACAGCTGTCCTCGGACTACTTTCATCACAGAAGCAAGATAGGAGAACCACATTCTTGATCAAGAATATTGTACCTGTTGATTATAATGTAATATATCAGCACAAGCCTCAAAGTGGAGAGGAGAGAGAGAGAATTAAAGAATGTCAGGGTTAGTCTTCTGAAGGAAAGAAACAGTTGTTTTGATGGACACTAGCGGACAGAGCAGCTGCCAAGCGGACCACACACACTCACTCACACTCCTGGGGAGCTACTGTCAATCATGTGCAGTTAGGGAGTACACACAAGCACTGAGCAAAGCCGCTAGGGCCAGACGTGGACATAGATGAAGCGGAACCCCTAGGATTACTCTGGCAACAGACTTTATCTCTGCAAATGGTGTCTGCATGTTTACTGATGATGGAGGGTTTTATATAAAATATCTGAGCACGTTATGTTTTATGAGTGCTTTACAGGAGACAACATGGCAGTTAAAATTCTACTTCAAAACATCCAGAGAGAAAAGCTTCTATCTGAATACTAAAGAGTGTCTGGTTCTTTTGTGAATATCTGGCTCTGACACGCTCTACACAATCTAACCAGCGTGTCCCCGTCCTGCCCGCTCCCCCTGTCAGTAACAAAACTGTTCCTCCAATCCCTGGCCTCTGACCTCCCAGCTCCTCCTACATGCCCTAAAGCCCGCCCAAAACTCATTCAGGCTGTCACACACTGATCTGGTCATCCATCACCATCCTGACCCCAGAGGAAAATATACTTCAAAGAGCTAACTGGGACCTTTATTTAAATTTTTACGAAGAGGTCTGATTTGACTCTTGAGACCAACATACACTCACAGCATAAGTCACTGTCCAGAGTGTGCTGCTTACAATCAGCATGCAGCAAACATGCTGTTTACTTCTGCACATTACCACCATGCTAGTGGAACACATAACTGCTTTTACCTGCCTTGATTCCTAAGCAGGTTTTCTCTTGATTTCAACTCCTTTCTGCAAGTACATTCAGACAACTTTTCTACTTTGCAAAGAACAGTTTCAGTTTCAGAGTCAGTGTGGGAACCATTTGAAATTGTGTTTCATTAAATATTTATTTGATTAATAGCATAATAGCATCAAATAAATACTTGCATGGTAGGTTGTGAAAGTTACAGCAGTGTAACACACACACACACACACATCAGACAATCATGTGATACGGGTCAAGAGCTTCAATTAATATTCACATCATCATCAGAACTGGAAAAAATGTGACTGCTGTGACTTTAATCGTGGTATGGATATTGGTACCAGATGGATTGGTTTGATTATTTCAAAAACTGTTGATCTCCTGGGAATTTCATACCCAACAGTCTCTAAAGTTTACATAGAATGGTGGAAAAAAAAAAAAAAAAAAAAAAAAAAGAAGAAGTGAGTGACAGTTCTGTGGGTGGAAACGCCTTGTTGATAAGAGAGATCAGAGGAAAATGTCCAGATTGGTTTGAGCTGCCAGGAAGGATATAGTTACTCGAATAATCACTCTTTACAACTGTGGTGAGCAGAACAGCATCTCAGCATGCACAAAACATGGAATTTGAGGTGGAATGGCTACAACAGCAGAAGACCACATTGGGTTCCACTCCTGTCAGCCAAGAACAGGAATCTGAGGCCATCATGGGCACAGACTCACCGAAACTGGACAGTTGAAGATTAGGGGGGAAAAAAATCAACTGGTCTTCAACTGCCCATTTTCGGTGAGTCTGTAAAGAGTGCTTATTTGAGTTACTATAGACATCCTGTCAGCTCAGAGCAGTCTGGTTATTCTCCTCTGATCTCTCTCATCAACAAGGTGTTTCAGCCTGCAGACCCTCTACACACAAGAGGTTTTTTTGCTTTTCGCACCATTCTGTGTAAAATCTAGACACTGTTGCATGTGAAATTCCCAGGAGATCAGCAGTTTCTGCCAATCAGGCACCAATAATCACGAGACAGTTAAAGTCACAGAGATTTTTTTCATTCTGATGTTTGATATGAACATTAAATGAAGCTCTTGTATTCTGTATCTGCATGTTTTTCCATTGTGCTTCTGCCACATGATTGGCTGATTAGATGGACAGTTAATATTTTGCTATGCTGGAACTAAGTGACCTAGTCTAAACCTACTCCAGCATGACAGTGCCCCTGTGCACAAAGTGAGGTGGATAAAAAAAGATTTCCAATGGCTGGTGTGAAATCAAGTGGCCTGCACAGAACCCTGACCTCAACCCCACTGAACACGTTTGAGATGAACTGGAATGCCGACTATGTGCCAGGCCTCCTCACCCGACATCAGTGCCTGACTTCACTAATGCTCTCGTTGGCTGAATGAGCACAAATCCCCACAGCCACATTCCAAAATCCTGTGGAAAGCCTTCCCAGAAGAGTGGAGGTTATTTACAGCAAAGGGGGACTAAATCTGGAATGGGATGTTCAACAAGCACATGGATGTGATTGGTCAGGTGTCCATATACTTTTAGCCATACAGTGTATTTGCAAGGCTTCTAGCTATTGCTAATTTGCAGCCCCTGTCCCTGCTTAGGCTTTTATGATGGGAATGAATAATCACTAAATGTAGTGGTAAGGCTCGTAAATTATTCAAGCATAGCTGCAATTTGCAAAGGAAGAAGCAGACAGGTGGATTAAAGGAGTAGTTTGGCATAAAAGTTTACACTTAGCCCAAATGTAGCCAATCAGCCAAGACAGGTCTAACGTTTAGATTTAAATGATAGCTACGAAGCCAACAAGTGAAGTTTGTCTCATTCAAAAAAAATTTTTTTTGCCCACATAGTAGTAATATATGTATGTCTCAAACTGCATCCAGTTTGTAAATAAAGTCCCACAAACTTGCTGATTATGACACAGTAGGAGTTACTGAACTCTATAAAATTAACAGAGCTTCACTGTGTAGCTGAAGAAATGTGGAAGTTACGTGGATGTCAAACTTCCACTTTGAACTTAGGATTTGTAAAATAGGACTCTTCCTCCCTTCTTCTATTTTTACGTGATTATTTACAGTATAGCTTAACAATGTAAATTTGAAACAAAATACATTAAAATAAGCCATATGGGCACATGTTTACAAAAACATTTTTATAAGATGGACTTTAGCTACTTATTAGCTGTATTAGCTATATCTGGCACCAGGCATCAGCAGAAAATGATGTCATTTTGATTATCGCCAAACAATTCCCTTAAGTGTTACCTTGTTGCACTTCAGCTCTTATAGGCTGAGGAGACTCAGGGCAGGAGGACAGTTTACACATCCCCGGAATACCACCACAGACTCAGTCTTCTCTTCACACACACCTGCAGGGATACACACACACACTGGATGTTATAACTTGCTGAACCCCACTGAATTGACAAGTGCAATACTACAAACACTGCAGCTGGAGCATAGAGGACAGAACAAACAGACACACAGACCATCAAACAAACACGCCCGTGCACACGCACACGCACACAGCAAAGCATTGTGTATCTTCAATGAGCAATATCAAATATCAAGGGCCTAGGACAGTAGAAATCAAAGCTCTAGAGACACTCCCATTCTTTTTTCCTCTTACGCTGTTTTCTAAATGTATGAAAGTTATATCTAACACACCTGCTTCTAAGTGTTAACCACACAGCAGTCAGATGTAAAGGCTGTAATTAGGTTATAGAGAGAACATGATGAGGCCATGGCTGTGGGGAGGCAGCATGTGTGAATCAGTTTGAGCATTTCCCCGAGGTGCAGGAGTGGGATCAGAGGTGGTAATGGAGGGAGGGAGGAGTTCAATGGCGAACAAAGGTTTTGCCCCGTATAAGCTGCTATGAGTTTAAGCTCCTCGGCACATCTGTTCCTCACTCTGAGTGGTGGAGGAACACACTGCCACCCAGTGGACACTTTTAGTCCTACTCTCTCTCTCTCTCTCTCTCTCTCTGTCTGTCTGTCTCAGACACCCCACACACACACACACACACACACACACACACACAAAACTCCATCAGTGTCACTCTGAAACCTGAAACAGCCTCTAATATGCACAGATAAGCACTTCAGCAGGCCACAAGGGACGACAGCTATGCTTTTATCAGCGAGAGTGTTGTGCATAGCACATGAGGCAAGAGCCTCTCTCTAACTCGGCTGCATACTCATCCAAAAACAAGCAAAATCCAGTAAGGACACTGACTAGCTCTGCATTATGTGTTTGATCTATTTTCTTATGCAATGAGGAAAACATGTGACTTGTGCTTATAAGACAATCGTGACAATCTCACTGGTTACTGAGACACCAGACATCAGAGCTGTCTAGCCTGTGAGGTCTGAAAACTCAGATAAAGCCTAGTTCATGCTTCATCAGCAATGAACTAAAGACTGGAGCAATAATTCATCCATCCTTAGTAACTGCTTCATCCTGATCAGGAATCTGGAACCCTTGGGAGCATGCAGACATTGGGAGAACATGTGAAACTTCGCACAGACTGGAGTAACTGGAGCTCAGGATTGAACCAGGACCGTCATATATACACATATATTTTTCCCCAGTAACAGTAGTAAGTTTATCTACATGCAAATTGTGGTTTGTCTGTTAAAAAAAAAAAAAAATAGCACAACAGAGATGAAAATGTTGCCCTGTTCACTATGACATTTTCTAAGGAAGATGACACTGAATCACACCAGCTTGACAGATTTGGCAAATACGCTGAAAATGAGGTTAGCCATGTTGTAAACTACTCTACAAAAACGTTCCCTACACAATACCCCTTTAGAAACAGCTCCACTGCACTGACTTGAAAGAGAAATGTGCCCCTAACCAACTGACAAGAACAATGTAGCCCGATGAATTAAAATAATATAGTGTAGGCTAGGTTAAGAATGAAAAAGAATTCAAAGAAGTAAAGTTCAATTAAGAGTTCAGTTAAAGGATCTGATGAATAATAATAATTAAAAAAAAAAACAGACTGATGGTACCACCTTATTATCGAGAATGCAGTTAAGCTAAGCTAATACCCCTGCTGCTTGTGTTACATTACACACATTCTACATTGTACTTTACTTTACTTCACCTTTACTTCACCTCTACTCCACAGGAACAGAGTGTAAGCTCCTGCTGATTCCCACCAGGTCATAGATCACTACAGGTCAAACTCCGCAGAGGTGGACGGCCCGTTCAAACTTTTTTTTTTCCCCCCCCAGATAAAGACTCTGGAGAGAAGGACAAAACACCTCAGAGTGCTTTCCAGATTTTCTAAAGGCTTTGTGAGCCTGTAAGAAAGCATAAATCATCCTTCAATGGGATTGCCCCCTGTCCCTTCATGTGGGATATAGAAGGCGAGCATAGGAATGTCTGTTATACTGTACCTGTGATAATTTCATCTTTGTGTTCAAGCTGTCTGACCACAGAATGGAGTAGACAGAGTAGAACTGAGAAATAGACAGAGTCAGATAAATACACTGGAGTAAGTGTGCTTGTTAAGACAACTAAAAAAAACACACACATAGATCCCAGTACTCACTAGAGCGGCCACTCTGCTGCAGTACAAATACACTGTTGAATAATCAATTGCTGCATTGTGACCCACTAAAGCACAAACCTAATTACAGCTAAATCATTATACACCGCTTTCAGCGGTTTCCTCATGGAGATTGTAGGTTAAATGCATCTGGCCTGCCGTGCATCTGATGTACCATACCCGCTGGGTGACAAACTGTAAGGATCAGGATTTAAGGAGTCTAGAGAAGGAGCACAATAAATGGGAGCAGAAATGAACTCCCTGTCTCCTCATTAACCCTCTCCCCATTTACTGTTCCACCCCTTTTTACCTCCCCCAATGTGGACAGCTTCTGTGCAGGGCAGCAGGACAATAGGTCACTAGTTAGATACTTCATTACTAACACCCTGTTTGCTTTTTACTTGTAATTAACATCTTGATTAAGTAAGTCCCTGCACCCAAAAGCAGCTCCAGATTTATATTTCTCACCCTCATAAATACATATTTCCTATTATAGTTTCACTGTAATTACAGAATCATAACACTAGGTCATACGAATAACTGAACAATAATCTTTCAATACATGACTACTCAGCTACTGAAAATTAGGGGGCATAAATGGGGCTCAGTTAGTAAAGATGTGATGATGATCATTCCCAGCTAGAGCCATGACATTTATACCGGCTCTTTACACTAGGACAAACATTTTCTGCCTTCTAACTTGGCCAGTTATACTGAATGTGTGTGGTGGAGAAAGTGTAACAAAATTTATCTACATAATTGCAAATCTGTGCTCACTTCAGACGTGGCACAGAGAACCAGATTACCTGTAAACTTACACAACCCATTTTGTGACCTTCATTATGGCTTTTGTATTTTAACTAGAGATGGCATGATATCGCTTTCGGCTAGTAGTGATCACCTCTGTTCACCTTCCAAGCTCTCTTGCCTATCCTCCCTTTCTGCCTCGCCACAGTATAATCTGCCAAACTCATTTGTCCCCTTACATAAATCCATTCTGCTGTGATCTGAGCCCAGTCTGTCAGTCACTGTTTCTTCAGTTATTTCCACAGTTTTCCACAGTGCAAGCCCAAATTCCAGCTGAAACATTGGCTTCACTGCTATGAATTCAGATTTATGATGATGAATTTTGGAAACAATGTGAGTTAAATCAATTTGCAGTGTTACTGCTGCAGCCAAAATGTATACAAAGACAGTACAGTGTATAATTTGTAAGAAACTGGGTGTACACTGACCAGACAACAATGTGAACATGAACATTTCAAAGTTTACATTTCCAGATTATCTAAATATAAAGCAATTATTCACCATTCAACTAAATTATTGTCTACTTCCGTAAAGGTGACATTTTCTTTTTGCACCTTTGACTCAGAAACTTTAGTTCATCCTTTGTGAATTGCAAGGTATACAGAATAAGTGAAAAAAACAAAAACAAAATGAGTGTATTGGTGCTTATTTCTATACCATTTTTAGGCTTTTTCTAGGTTGAGCCATCACAACTATAATTTCAAATTAAAAAAAAAAAATCTATCTTTCAGATGTCTGCCCAAACAACAGATTTTTTCCCCTGCATGGGCCAGCACCTCTGGTATGTTGATAAGCTTCTGGCATTTTGAATTTTGAATGCAGACGCTTAGACTTACATAACCCATAACACCAACTGGAACCATTTCAAAGTGGCCTGCTCACACTTGGAGCTATTTCTAGCTTTGACAGACCTAATGATGCCACGAATCCATCCGTCCATTTTCTGTACCGCTTATCCTACACAGGGTCATGGGGTAGCTTGGAGCCTACCCCAGGGGACTCGGAGCACAAGGTGGGGACACCATCATGCACACACACACACACACACACTCATTCACACATTTTGGAAATGCCAATCAGTGCATGTCTTTGGACTGGGGGAGGAAACCAGAGTACCTGGAGGAAACCCCCGAGGTGGTATTTGAACCCCAGCCTGGAGGTGCGAGGCAACAGTGCTAACCATTAAAGCACCGTGCCCCTGATGCCTCTTAATTCCATAAACTAAAATAACACAAAATAACATTTACAAGAAAAAGAACAAAGCTTTGTCTTGCTGTCGCAGTTTCTTCTGTCTTTGTTATGCATCATACACAAAATATGATGGGCTACTTTATTTTCTGATTATGTTCAAATTTGTTGGGAGACAGTGCGGGAGGCAGGAGAGTAAGTGAACATGACACTGTCTGTGAGGTGAGAACAGGCTTTAAGAGACTCAGTGAACAACACACACCTATCACAGCTTATGTAACAAGACACGATTTGCCTCTGAGACACCAAACAGTGCACATGAATGAGTACCAAGAGTACAGTCTTTACTTGGATCTGGACTGCATTTCTGTTTCATGCCACCAGAGGGAAGACCAACAAGGATTTGTGAACTGCTGCTCTTTTTCTACTTTCACATGCATTTCTACTAAATCATTTTTGTTCCAATACATCATGACAATGCAAACTTTTGAAACGCGCTTTTTCATCACCATTACTAAACCCTAAAATTATAGCTCAGTTTCTATGCGCTTATATAGTGAGTATAGTAATACTTTCAAGTAGACAGCTTTGTCCCATGTGAAATTTACAAGCTAATAACCTCAAATTTATTACTGTCTTTGGATAGTTTGTATGGTAAAGTACAGGAGGTGCCAACTATGCTCTGTGTGTCTGCCAGTGAAAGAAGGATGCAAGGTCAAGGAGGCTGGTCAGTTTCTCTCTGCAGGGCCCCTGGGGCTTTCACACACATCCCTTGTTTTACTTTAGTTAGTGTGTGAGAGCGAGAGCAGGAGTATGGAGAAAACTGCTTTATTATGCACTCCCAAAGACATTCGGCTCCTTTTTCTCAACAGCGCCTGCTCGGTGGGTTGAGACACTTGGTCTGTTTGTGAAAACTGTCTGAATACAAGAGGCTCAAAGAGAGCAGCTGTTGATGGCCTCCCTGCCTACCAGACAGCTCTGAGATCATTCTCTCTGTGTGTTTCTCAAACTCTCCCATTTAAACCCCTCCCCATCAAACTCTCAAACATTTTACTCTCAAACTTTAAGCAGACAGAATCAAATTCAAATTCACAACTGTACAGTCGTCACAGTCCAGTAGCATGTACCATAAACCTTGACTTCACTAATTAAAAGATACTCAAAGGTTGCAAAAATAGGAACAATTAATAGAATAACAGTCATTTAACATTATAAGCCTGAGTTATACAACATAATCATAAGAGCTGATGTTTTTATACTGTGCAAAGGGAGCCATAAAAATAGACATGATGAGAGAAACAGTCAAAATGA
>CM075005.1:18086664-18117174 GCA_037576675.1 Pangasius sanitwongsei
GTGCAGAGGATTCCAGCTTTTCTTTGTAGAAGGCAGTCTTAGCAGAAGTCACTTCAGATGAAAATTTGGACAGGAGAACACAGTAAGAGACAACTGGTTGTCCGGTTGTCTGGTAAGAGACACCGGTTGTCCTTCCTTGGACTACTTTTGGTAGGTACTAACCATTGCATACTGGGAACACCCCAAAATACCTGCTGTTTTGGAGATGCTCTGACCCAGTCATCTAGCCATCACAATTCGGCCCTTGTCAGAGTCACTCAGTGCCTTACGCTTGCCTATTTTTCCTGCTTCCAACACATCGACTTCGAGAACTGTTCGTGACTGTTCATTTGCTGCATAATATATCCCACTCCTTGGCAGGTGCCATTGCAATGAGATAATCAATGTTATTCACTTCACCTGTCAGTGGTTTTAATGTTATGGTTGATTGGTGTATATGTATATATACACACACACATCAATGTCATGCATCTCAGCATGCACAAAACATCGACCCTTGGGGTGAATGGGCTACAACAGCAGAAGACCACATTGGGTTCCACTCCTGTCAGCCAAGAACAGGAATCTGAGTCTATCATAGGCACAGGCTCATCGAAATTGGACAGCTGGATTTTGGAAACCACTTGCTTGTAACACTTTAGAGGATTTTAGATGCAACACACTCTAGATAATTGGCATCAGTGTGTTCTCTGTGTTATCTCAGTCTATATTGGGTAAAAAGCCAGTTAAAACCAACACACTGGTTTTCTGCAAGAAAGATGTGCAGTCTAGATTTGTGCAGACAGGTAAAGGTAATGCATAGTTAGTGAACAGAGACCTTCAGTACCAGCTTACTGTGCTGATGTAGATTATTTGGATATCTTCCCTTCCTCCATATTGCATTCAAGGGCATCAATTCCCCACAAGGTGTGTCAAGATTGGACATCTATTCTGACATTGTGTTATAATACAATGTTCTGACATTATGTTACAATATAAATCTCCCAAATACTCATTCTTGACTATGTCACAGCAATGATACCTATTTACAGCATACATATTAAGTCTATGGCAAAACAAGGGCATTGCATACATATGTGCATAACACATTCTCATTAATGTAAAGGCTAATTAATCAGTATACGTAATAAACAAAAGGAGTAAGTGTGGCCTTAATGTTTAAATAACTTCTTAGTCTGCCAAAGTCAGACTCGTTATAGCGCATTCCCTTTCTCCAACCCGTCAGTAAGTTGGTTTGGCCTGGCGGCTGCTCTGCTCGATGTTTCTGAGTTCTACTAGTCTCGCTTGTACAGCTGAAGGGAGATTAGACGGTACGTTATCGCCAAAACAGAGGCGAGAGAGTTATCCATGAACACAGAGTAACGTTAAAGGTAAAGCTGTTAATCAGTCATTTTCTTCCTAGTGTTAACAGCTTCAGTTCCGCGTTAAAACGGAACGGCTCAACTATTAGAGTTTAGTATTGTATTTAGGTTTAGCATGGAAGCTAATGTGCAAACGTTTGAGAACTATTCTTAGCAAGTTGGACAGCAATAGCAACAATGGCATTTAATCGTGAATATTAAAAATCCTTTCTTTACACTATGCAGCAACATTTACTCATGTTTCTTTGGGGGGAAATTATTTTAATATTTCTTTGTAAGGTTGGTTAACTGAAGCTTAGCGTTAGTTAAATAATTTAGGTGTTGAATATTGTCAGTTTGCTGTTTTGCTTGTAAGTGAATAGTTTTAGGGCAGGCTGAGGAATGGGATGTCATGGCGCGTTTTAAGCGTGATCCGCCATTTTAGCAGAGTTAATCAGCCAACTAGTCAGATATCCAGCACAGCTGGTAGACAAGTTTTCACACAAACCGAGTGTTTGAGCCATTATGGTGGGAAGCTCTTGTTGTGTTATAAACCGCCGCAGTAGCACTAAAAACGTTTAGCCTGTATACTCATAAATACTGTCAATTGTTTTGTGCGTTTTGTTACTTTTTTCTTTAAAATGATAATTTCGTTCGAAAAAAAGTTAAGTTGTTTTGGTTGTGCAGCTCGCGGACGCTCATTTTCCGCTTTCGGTGCTATTACCGCTAAGTGTCTAAAAGCCGCGTCCCTAAAATTTCCGTGCGGCTAGATTAACCGTGGTTTCAGGAAGAGCGGCTGGTTTTACCGTCATCCCGTGTGGAGGCACAAATTCAGAGGTGATATGTTATTTAATGCTTAAATATAGTTTATACATAAAATATTTAAGGATTAATTTTTTTTTTTAAATACCAGTGAATCTTACACAGTAGGGTCCCTGGAGGACTAGGTTTCGATTCCCAGCCAGTGAACCAACCCCAGCCACTGAAGTTTTACACACTCCCAGTGCCAGTGCCAGTGCCAGTCCCAGTCCCAAGCCCAGATAAAACTGGGAAGGGTTGCGTCAGGAAGGGCATCCGGCTTAAAAACTGTGCCAAATCAAATATGCGGAGCAATGATCTGCTGTGGCGACCCCTACCGGGAGCAGCCGAAAGAACTGAATCACAGGAGGGCAATCATTAATACAGTTACTGTGGAGAACATTGAGGACACAGCACCTGTAATGTTAGAAAGGCTGTGTTGTCATATTTTGGCTTCTTGTACTCATTCATTTGTAAACTGTACATGGACTGAGTGTCTTGAGTCTTTTAAATGACTCACAAGAATAGGCACCCAAGCCACACACCAGATATGAAAAGATGGCTGAAAATTTAACAGGAAGCAGCATATCCAGAGCTTTGTGCTGTGCTTAGGACAGCTGGGAACTCAGAAGTTTTCAACACAGAACCTCTTACTTCCTTCAGAGCGTTCACATGAACTCAGCCTCCTGAAGTCGGAAATGAAATGAATACTCACTGTATTTTGTAGACTCAGCTGCCTAGAAAAACTGAGTTGCTTGATTTGTGCTTTATTTTTAAAGTAGATGTGATAATTCACTGTTAATAGTGCCGGAAGTTACATGAAAGAGCAGTTTGATCAAAAGATCTTGCAGAAAGCGAATTAATATATCAGGGATCAAAGTATCACACAGTATTTAGCTATTTCAAATATAAACAGAAACTCAAAAGCGTGCATAAAAACTTTAAATTACACTATTATTTCTTGTTCATACTATTCACTATGAGCACCGCCATGTTGTAGTGACGTCACAGAATCCAAACTCGGAGAAGAGGGAGCTCTCGTAAAACTCCGAGTTTTTCCGAGTGGAAATTTGGGTCAATCCATGTGAAATCACCTGAGACCTCCTGACTGACCATCTCAGATTTGCTTCATATTTTAATGAAATAATGTCACTATTCCCAGGAAACAGTGTCCAAAATTTCAGGTTTGTATCTGCATTACTTTCTGAGAAGCTTTAAAAAAAAGGGATGTGGCCCTTTAAAAATGAGTACAAAAAGTTCCATAGGTTATTACATTTGAACTATTTGTGCTAGATGCATGAAATTTTATGGGATATTTTATGTCTAGTATAAGATGTCTTTAACTTATAAAATAGAAGGTCCACAGTTGCATAATTGCCTGTTTATGGCCTGGTGAAAATTGTAAAAAACAATTTTGGCCCTCTATATCTCCACACTCCAGACTTCTTTCTTTTTTTATTTTCAACTGATGAGCTTTCATATTTTAAACCAAGTTATATTCCTGAGAAGTATTGTTTGCCATGTCTGCTGATGATGATGTTAACGCTACTGTTGTAACCGTTTCTAACTTGGAACTGGAATTTTACGTGGCGAACACAGACGAGTGGAGTGATACACACAGTGAAATGTCCCAGTGCAGTTATAGGAAATATAGGCACTCTTGGGACGCTGCTCGACCGATCAGATTAGTGGACTGGAACTAATTGTTGTGTAACAGACAACAATCCCTGAAAATCTCATGCATCTAGTATGACTTATAGAACTTTGTAACTTTTTCTGTTGTACTTGTTTACAAGGCCTTTTCAAAGCATCTATATCTCAGGAAGTAATGCAGATACAAGCCTGAAATTTTGCACACATTTTATGGGAAAGAGTGACATTATATCCAGAAAGTATGAAGCAAATCTGAGGCAGTCAGTCTGGAACTTTTTTTTTTTTTTTTTAAATCTGATGATTTGAGGTGGATTTACCCAATTACAAGTTGGAGAGCTGTTTATGCTGATCGTTTGTACAGTTTCCATTTGGTCATGACTGCAGCTTTAATCCACTCGGTTTCACCATGAGGTAGATTAACATGCTTAATTTTATCCGTATGCTAGTGCTTGGCATCTCTGCAGTATGCTACTTTACAACCCCTTCTCCTTCATGCTTAATTCACTTAATAAGCATGACAAGTTTTAAAAAACACAATAAAACAGCAATCTCTTTAGGTTTCTGAGGTGTTTAAACATGTCTGTTGCATATAAACAAAAAACTAATCCTTTGAAAGACATTCAATGTTACCAGATGATACTGTAAATTATTCCCTGCTGATTTAATTGGTTGTACAAGGCTAACCTGGTAGTTGTAAGCATTAGTTCAAAAAAGGATTAGCAGCTGGTGTTTTAGAAATTTTAGAGGTGTGTGAAAATTGGACTGTATGTGTCTCACTTTGTCTGGAAATGTCTGTCAGATGAATAAATATAAATGTAATATGGAAACTATCTTCTACAAATCCAAGCTAATTCCGGTTTAAGTTGCAAATGTGGATGTGCCACTTCAATACTTGGTATTGGCATCTGGGCTGATTGACAAAACACAAATTTTGAATGTGAACACAGGACACTTTAGCCAGCTTATATGCCCTTAGCAGTACAGTTGGTCCCTCTGCATGCATAGCTGTACTAGTGCTTCAGTGCACTTTACTCTGTCTGTGTTTTTCTTTAGGATTTTCTTTAGGATTTTTTTTTGGAATAAATAATTTGTGCTTAGATGATATTTTCCATTTTTTTCCAGAATTGTCCCTATGAAGTTTTTTATGTGGCAAAGAATGGTTTGCTAAAATCAGTGTGGTTGCTTCCAATGGCCTTTACACAAGTACAGCCTGGGTGTTTAGCTCGGTTTCTGAGAAGAAGAAACTGTGTGTCTCATGCAAATAATGTTGTTAAGCATCGAGTCTATGACTGCACTTCCTCTGCTCTGCGGCTCTACAGCCAACTTCCCTCAGCCTCAAAAAAGAAACTTCAAATTTTAGTAAATAAAATTCATCCAGAATACGAGACACTGAACTTTGTGGGATGGCAATCTTCCTTTAAGTCACGTACTTCTATTAACGCCGACACCGTTTGTATGTATTCGACAAATCAGCAACTACCCTTGAAGGACCAGAGCAGCCAGCCCATCATCTGTAAACCTAAAGGTACTGTCCAGCCTGCTGTACAGTCTGTCCTCTGCATGTGCTTTTATAGTGGTGTGGTTTAGATTAGCATATGATGTAAGAGTTTACAAAATAAGGCTGAAGTCAATTTGTTCACGTATAAGATAAACTTACGTGTTTGTCTAGCTGAAAAACAGGAAAGTTTCATCTGGATTTTAGCGAGTTTATAAATGTACATCGTACCAAGGTCAATTCAGTTAGATTTTATTTACATAGCTCTTTTAACAGTGGACATTGACACAAAGCAGCTTTACAGAAATCTGGATATAAAATTTATATTAAAAATGTAAAGTTTATCCCTAATGAGCAAGCCAGAGGCGAGGGTGGCAAGGAAAAAACTCCCTGAGATGACGAGAGGAAGAAACCTTGAGGGGAACCACACTCAAAAGGGAACCCATCCTCTTCTGGGTGACACTAGATAGTGCGATTATAAATAATTTCTCTTTTCTATATCTGTATACTATAGTCACATAGTGCTAATAGTGTTGACAGGAACTTGAGTATGAGTATCATTAGAGTTTTAACTCAAAGACTATGATATCAAGCTGAAGTTATTAGCTTTTCAATGATGGAGACTTGAGTGTAAACTGTTCTTAACAATTGTAGTGTTTAGGCTATCCAAGGAAGAACATCCACGTCATTTAGCGTTGTCTGTGTGGTACCATCTATAGTAAGCTCATGGTATTCTTCAGGCTATCTAGTGCAGGGCCATCCTCAGCAGAAGCGATTTTCAGGTGGCAAAAACTCCAAGCATTACTGGGGCATCAGGATGGATCAGGTAGGTCCAGGGCAGAAGGAGTTAGTTAGAAAGAGAGAACCCAGATTATTAGGTATGCTCTTGTAATGGTTTAAGAAGATGTACATTGTGTGCAGAGTGCAAACGCAGACCCTGGCAAGACTACCTATGATGGCATAAGTAAAAGGGAGAGCCAGACTCATGAACCCTCCAGACCTGTACCTTTACCTAATAGTAAAGCTTACTTACAAAAACATTGACTAAACAAATATGTTTTCAGCCTAGTCTTAAAGACTGAGACTGTGTCTAATTTGAAGGCTGTTCCATAATAGTGGGGCTTTATAAGAGAAAGATCTGTCCCCCTGCTATAGACATCATTATTAGAGTTAATTAACAAAGAACCTGCACCTTTTGATCGAAGTCCTTCTGTCTTGTCAGAATTAAGTAGAAGGAAATTACTAATCATCCAGTCTCTAATGTCCTTTACACATTTTTCAACTTTATTAATATATAACACATAACTAGTCTTGCTCTCTCTTCTCACTGCAGAACCATTGTCCACCGTGGAGGTGAAGACAACCATCGTGGACATGTGGTCACTCAGCCTTGGAGCTGTGGGTGCTGCCATTGCTGGCATAATTGTGGCCAACACAAATTTTTTCTTGACCAATCCTGAGTTTGCTAGTCTAGAGTATCTGGAGAATGCTGACCTCAAAACCACTGAAGGAGGTGAGTGGCATTTCATAACTTTATCTTTACATATCAACTGTAGTATTGGGCAATATGAAAGTTGATCTGGTATACCAGTTCCAATTCTTCTTAAGGTATAGATTTTGTCTATACTGTTATACTGGTATCTAACACTTTTACAGGAGCATGTACTTTATAAAGCCAAAAAAAGAGAACATTAGTTTCTACAGCTATATCTATATTGGCTTTGCATGACATTGCTCAGTAGCACTCAATACACTCATTGATCAGTCAGTAATGAAATCCATGTAACAAATAAAAAAATTGGCATTTGTATTGTCATGACTGAATGTCTCATGGACTGAATGTAGGCCTAGCTGTAAAGGCTACTACCAATAAGATTACTATCTTAAATAATCACTTTTCACATTTATTTATTTTTATACTAATGCAAGCAGTGTTCATTCAGTGTATTCTCACTTAATTTAGAGTTTGTGGTTTGCTCAAATTTAAAGTTCATTTTGTTTGTTTGACACTCTTATGGGTTGTATCGGAAATGAGGAGACTGGAGGCAGGTTTGGTACAAATCAAAAGGGGGCTCTTTATTTTCGTGTTTTTGGATTTTCTTCACTTTTCAGCAATTTAATTTTATGAAGCAAATTTTGTACACACACACACACTCGGCTCTGTGCTGCTCGGCTCTCTCTCCCGGCACTCATCTCTCCACACTTTATCCTTGCTTACGCCCACTGAAACAGAACATATGTTAGAGAAATCCTGCACAGGTGTAGGTCCTTACCACTCACTTTTCCCAGCTCCTCACACCCCTGCCTGCACAGTTTGCCTTTTAATAGTGTTTCTGCATATTCAGTAAGAGTGCAAAAGACAAATGTCAGGACAATAAACGTGAGGTTTGATTATTTGCTCAACAGGAGACTATATAATACCACAATACCATCAGTCATTAAATATGGTCCTAGTAAAATTAAATAGAACACCATATTATACTGTGATGTGAAAATGGCCATACCACCCATGACATCATGGGTCATAGCTGATCAGAGGACATGGACAGGACAGATGGAGATCCTGTTTTTTCTATTGTCTTAAAAATGCAATGAGACAGCATGTTGGCCCTTTCATGATTTTAAAAATGATTTACACTTTTTATGCATTTAGATGAGAAGGCGTTTAAAGCTAGGACTCTCTGGGAGACGTCTGGAGCAGTGATCATGGCTGTACGGCGGCCTGGATGATTTTTGTGCAGAGAGGTAACCTTGATGCATTAACCTGTACTTCAGTTTAGTGAAGAAGGGTTTGCTCATTGCTGATATGCCTGGTGTACTTGTCTCTCTGCAGGAAGCCGCTGAGCTATCCTCTCTGAAGCCCCAGCTGGACGAGCTTGGGGTTCCTTTGTACGCTGTGGTCAAAGAGAACATTGGTACAGAGGTTGATGATTTCAAACCACACTTTGCTGGAGATGTCTTCCTGGATGAGAAGGTTAGAAAAGCTGATGTTTTTTGTTGTTCTAAAGTGCTTTAGTGAGAAAGAAAATATACAGTCACCATCCACTTCAATAGGAACACCTGTACACCTGCTTATTTATGCATTTATCCAATCAGCCAATCATGTGGCAGCAGCACAGTGCATAAAATCATGCAGATACAGGTCAAGAGCTTCAATTAATGTTCACATCAAAATTCAGAACAGAGAAAAAGTGTGATCTCTGTGACTTTGACCGTGGCAAGGCTGCTGGTGCCAAATGGGCTGGTTTGAGTTTTTCAGAAACTGATAATCTCTTGGGATTTTCACACACAACAGTGTCTAGAGTTTACACACAATGGTGCGAAAAAAAAAAGATCCTGTGTGTAGAGGGTCTGCAGGGTGAAACACCTTGTTGATCAGAGAGATCAGAGGAGAATAACCAGACTGCTCTGAGCTGACAGGAAGTCTATAGTAACTATAGACAATAATGTTTTATGCATGCTGAGATGCTTTTCTGATCACAGTGGTTGTAAAGAGTGATTATATGAGTTACTATATCCTTCCTGGCAGCTCAAACCAATCTGGCCATTTTCCTCTGATCTTTCTTATCAACAAGGCGTTTCCAGCCACAGAACTGTCACTCAATCAGTGTTTTTTTGTCTTTTGCCCCATTTTGTGCAAACTCAAGAGACTATTGTGAGTGAAAGTCCCAGGAGATCAGCAGTTTCTGAAATACTTAAGCTGGAACCAGCAACCATGCCATGGTTAAAGTGACAGAAATCGCACTTTTTCCCTTTTCTAAATTTGGATGTGAAAATTAACTGAAGCTCTTGATCTGTATCTGCATGATTTTATGCACTGTGCTGCTGCCACGTGATTGGCTGATTGGATAACTGTATAAATGAGCAGGTGTACAGGTGTTCCTGTTAAAGAGGAAGATGAGTGTATATCACGATGCATTACTTTCATTTACTGTAGAAATACCTTTTGTGTATTGAAAGAACTGTGCATGTACATTAATACTTTTAAACATGGTTACAGAAAGTGTTCTATGGTCCTACCCTGAGGAAAATGGGTGGTCTTGGCTTCATTCGTCTGGGTGTTTGGCAGAACTTCATAAGGGCCTGGAATTCAGGCTACCAGGGAAACATGAATGGAGAGGGCTTCATCCTGGGTGGAGTGTTTGTTGTTGGATCTGGAAAGCAGGTGACGTTATTAGGACATGCACTTTATGGCCAAAAGTTTGTGAACACCTGACCATCTCACCCACATGTGGGCTTTCCCTAAACTTGCTAAAAAGCTAGAAGCACACAATTGTTGCATTCGGACGAATTGGAACGCCGACTGTGCACCAGGCCTCTTCGCCCAACGTCAGTGCCTGAACTCACTAATGCTCTTGTGGCTGAACAAGCGGGGACACTTGTGGGGACAAATTCCCATAGCCACATTCCAAAAGCTAGTGGAAAGCCTTCCCAGAAGAGTGGAGGTTATTATAACAGCAAAGGGGGACTACCTCTGGAATGGGATGTTCAAAAAACACATAAAGGTGGGATAGTCAGGTGTCCACAAACTTTTGGCCATATAGTGCACTTAAACTGATAGAGCTGTTATATAAAATTATTTAAATATTCTACACTAGTCAATCTCGCATTCTAATTTGCAAAACTAATTCTTCATAAAAGATAAAAGCATTAATACAGTATTTTTACTCTTCGACCTGCCAGACGCTTCTGATGTTTTAATTTTCTACTTTTCTGCCATTCATAGGGAGTTCTTCTGGAACATCGGGAGAAGGAATTTGGAGACAAAGTCAGTAACGAGGCTGTTTTGGAGGCAGCTAAGAAAATAGTTCATAAGTAGATTAGTTTTTGTATGCTTAGTGAGCTCAGGATTATTTGTAGATTATAAGCAGGTTGCTGAAACAGAACAAAATGCTAATTAATCTTGGTACTGTTAAAACATATCTTTTTAGAACTAACAGATCAAGCATTCGTACATCTAACCTCATTGCTTCATCTAATGCTGTGAATGCTCGGGAAAGCACTTTGTGCTGAATTGACACAAGGGAGTCATCTTACAGACAAAATAGGTGCAAAGTGTGTCTGTAATGGTGTTTACCATTTCATCATTTGCACCATTCAGGTACATAGTTCTTGATATTTGCGCACTGTTGTTTTGCACTTTAGAAGTTATTGTATTGAGCTCTTCTTCACTCAGTCAGGTTCTGCTCGATGTCTACTGTGTGACTGTGGCTTGGTTTGTGTGTTTTAATGACGGTCTGACTCCAAACTCCTTAGTGAATGAGCAGACTTGAAGCTTTACATACTTTCCTGCTCACCAGCTTTTGTCTGATAGTCAAAGATCCTGAAAAAAGTGGAGTGTGCTATTTACAATAAAAACAGCAGTCACAAAAACGTGTTGTCTTTTCTTTATATTTGAGAAGCCAGTAGATGGAACGTGTTGAAAAGACTAAATTCTTGCGCACACAGTTCTTATTTTGAATCCAGTAGGAAACGACTTCTGCTTACTGACCACAAAACGTGTATATTTCAAGAATATAAAGGCCACAGTACAAACAGTAAATATAAACCTTTTCACAAAACCAGGTGACTATTAAAGAAAATATAGTATTGTAGTATCTGCCAGTTGTAAAATGACATTTTTATTTGGGACAAACTCATAGGATGAGCTCAGATTTTAGGCAGTGGAATCCTCACATCTTAAACGCCTTTTCTAAAAGACCAAACAGATGATATTGTTAACTTGTGTTATAACTTTATTAGTCAGAGTTAGTTACATACTGTGACTGCTTACAGTACATTCACATAGGATGATTCTGAAGGCAGTGTGTTTCAGAATGTGCTCACGTCTTAACATACTTGCCAGTGTTGAAACAGTAGTGCTGGAGTCATGCCATTTTGTGCCATTCCTAACCTCATTCTCTGCTCTGCCAACATTTTACCTTTGTTATATAGGTCCACATTGCTATTGGCCATTTAGCATTATGTTTAATTTGGGATTTATATCTGAAAACGTTCATGCTGATTATTAATTAAACACTGTATTTGCATAATATCCAAAACAGTAGATTAGTTATAAGAAGCCAGTGTTTGGTGCATCAGCACCAAGTAGTGAGCATGAATAGTAGGGATGTCTGCTGCCACTCAGAGCATGTTTTTCCCTCCCAAAACAAAATTTCTTACAACACAGTTCAAGTGGAAAGACAGAAGGAAACACTGCAAAGTATGTTAAATGCATCCACAGAAACACTTCACAAAACATTATCACCTCACTACAATACATTTTGAACTATATGTTTGATCATATATGCTCCAAATAGAATAGGAGAGACCTCTCTTCTTCCTGTAACAGGGTTATAATCACATTTTTGGTACATTGCAACCACATCTATTGACACAAAAATAAATATAATTTTATGTTGCATCCATCATGGCTTATTTCAGAGCTGTGTAACAATAACTGATTTTATTCCCTATACCACTGCCAGTAATAGACAATTAAAACATGTCATGCTTCGGTGACTGTATAAGATAAAAAAAAAAATTTACCTTTAATAATTCCATTTCTAGCTATCAGATACATGTTTCTCTATTAACTTCACAATGGCCTATGGTCAAAATAGAAACTAGACATTTTAAGCATTACACTGACGCCACATTCTTCAGCAGTTTTGACACTACTAAACCCACGAATCAGCCTATACCCACAATGTAACATTTGAAAAAAATAATATATATATATATATATTTGTTTATTTATATTTATATGCACCACTCAACTCATCCTAGTTAAAACCACACAAGGCTTAGATACACACGCTGACTTAGTATGACCACCAAACAATCACCAAAAAGTTTAGAGCTGGATGTGTTTACAGAGGAGTGTGTATATATCTCAACTTTCATATCCACCAGAGTCTATTAGGTCAGTGCTGTGGGGATCATAAGGGTTAAGAGCACTTCAGTTGCACACTCAGGAGCATGCCAGATGAAACCTTTTAAACTGGTTAAAAATAATCCCATGCCCCAAAATTGATTCTTCAAGACCATTTCTTGTAATTAGACACTTAAACTGTGGACAGATGTTTGGTCTGGAAAGTTAGGTATACATATTGTAGATCTAAACACACTAACATATACACACATCAAGTATTTTTGCAAATAAAAATAAATAATGATAAATAGAAGTCACATGAAAAAAATAACTGGGGACTCCACACATTAATATTAGCACATAAGGGGTCTGTGATCATAAATGCAGTAGTAATAAAATCCTCCAACATCCTCGCAGTATCAGATACATGTCAGCCAGGACTGCATATTGTTTTGAGGAAAAGTGCAGGTTTTACAACACACCATTCATTTTTAAACAGAACATTAACAAACACAAAAGAAACTCGATATTTACTCTTCAAGTTGTGTCCACTGAACTCCATTATAGCAAAGTACAGACAGCAGTTTGGACTTGAGGAAAAAGTCCCCTACAAGCCCTTGTTAAAATAAACCACGGTCGTGTTAGGATTGCTCTGTCGTATCCTCTCCTGCAGCTCAGGCTCCAGGCTGCTCACCTTCATAGAGCTACACACACACACACACACACACACACACACACACACACACACACACACACACACACACACACACACTTACTTCAGTACAGCAACCGGGGCCACCATCTTTAGAAATAATTAAGAAATGTGTTTAAAGCAAGCACTCACCTCTTCTGTGGGAACAGGGCACAGCACAACGGAGTAGCAAACACCAGACTACCAGAGAGGGGAAAAAAAATTAATAATCAGCTATGATCCAGGCATTTTACTGCCTGTGATATAGAAATCATGACCAATAAAACTCACCATAATCCCACAAGCCCAACCTGCACTGGGGCATTGAGCACTGGGAAGCGCTAGAGACGGAGAGAGAGGAGATGTTTCATGGAACACACAACACAGTGCTGAAAGTCCACTTCAGTTCAGACTTTGCATCAAAATTACACAAAGTTAGCGGGCTTGGATAACCATTAGGGTTTGTTTATGCCTCTTACTTGGTAGCTTATATGCTGTTGCATAGTTTTAGTGGTGGGGTGTAGGAATTGCACTGTAACGTGCGACTGTGCAAATGTGTGACAGATTAAGCATCGATAATTAAACAACCCTTATCAGCTACACCAGCACAGCCAAGACTGGTGACATGCCAGCAAAACACTAAGGACACTGTGACTTTACCTTCATGAAAGCTTTTTTCTCCAAGGCATTCATGATAACGGGAGGAATAGCTGTAAGGAGAATACAGAAAAATACACTTCAGAAGAGTTCTGGCAGCTCACAGTAAAACAAGGAATAACAAAGTGGTAGTCCTAGCACACAGAAGGAAGGAGACCCCGTACTTCATTTATTCATAGCAAAGAATGAAAAACACAAAGAAAAAAAAAAAAAAACATAAATGTTTTCAATTTCTTTGTAAATTTTTGTGGTCATAATTTTGATGAGGCATTCTTGACTGTATCCTGTAACAGCTGAGATGCCTCCTTGTCTGTCTTAAAATCTATTACTCTACTGAGTCAATAAAAAAAAATCTATCATCCAACTCTAATGATTAATAGCAATAAAGAATTATCAATAAAGAACTTGGATAGTTCAGGCGTTTTACCCATGGCTGGTACTGCCATGCCGATTCGGGACACCACCACCTGTACGATGGCCTGCTGAGCAGCGCTGGCAGACTCTCCCAGGCGATTCCCCTCCTCGTCAGTGACAGGAATGCCATGCTTCAGTTCTCTAAACAAAGGCAATAAATAGTGAGTATTCTCGACGTGTGTTCTGCACATAAATGCTGATGATTCTTGGATTAAATCATTTCAACACACCGTTGTCTCATGAAGGGAATGTTAATGCAGTTTGCTGCTGCCACTGCAGCAAATGGAATAAACCGTCCAATAATAGCTGGCAGGTGCTGGCAAACAAAAAGAGTTATTGATTAACACCTAAAGTACGAAACTTTTTACTGTAGTATATTAATCTCAAAATAATAGCTTATTTTATAAGGCAGTAAAAGAACTACAGTTTTTAAGGTTATTTCCCAGAAAATGAAGATTTTACTCTCAAGCAGTTAAATCTTTAGGATGCATTTAGAAGTTCACTATATTAATATCTAGACCAAAGAGAGTTTAAAATGTCAGGAAGTGTTACGTACTGTACACTAGACAAAAAAGAGAGCACTAGTTATATGTGTTGTAGAGATTTAAAATGCCCACCTTGGTTAGGGACTTGAGGCCAAGAGCAGTGACCACAGCTCCAGTTGTGGCACTGACATAGGCTGCTCCAAGCTGACTGCAAAAGCCCAAACACAAAGACTAACGTTAAATAAAGTGTGAAAGCAAATAATACAGAATTAAGCAATTCAAAAGAATATAGGTAGAGTTCGTCATTCACCAGCTTGAATGGTGACATCATGCAAGTAAACGATAATGATTTTACACCCATCACACCCATACAGTGGGTAACAACCCATGCAATCCACATATGCAAAGAAATCAAACCATAGATGTCCATAAATTAAGTTACGTGTAATAACGTGAAATGACGCAGGGAAAAAGTATTGAAAACATGAAGAAAGGGAGGTGCAAAAAGGCATGGAAAGCCAAGACACCAGCTGAAATCAATCAGTAATTAGAAAGCAATCCTGCCCCTTGTAAGTGCAAATTAATATCAGCTGGTTCAGTCTCAACTGATGGCCTATAAAAAGGTGTCTCATTACCAAGGTGTCACACAAGAAACATCTCATGATGGGTAAAAGCAAAGAGCTCTCTCAAGACCTTCGCAACCTTATTGTTGCAAAACATACTGATGGCATTGACTACAGAAGGACTTCAAAACTTCTGAATGTTCCAGTGAGGACTGTTGGAGCCATAATCCGGAAGTGGAAAGAACATCATTTCACAATAAACCGGCCACGACCAGGTGCTCCTCGCAGGATTTCTGACAGAGGAGTGATTTTGCTGCACAACATTTGGACAAGCCTGTGAAATACTGGGAGAATAAAGTCTGGTCAGATGAGACCAAAATTGAACTCTTTGGATGAGGGTGGGGAACATCATGGTGGGAACATCATGGTGTGGGGCTGTTTTTCAGAATACAGTACTGGCAAACTTCATATAACTGAAGGAAGGATGAATGGAAAAATGTACCGAGACATTCTTCATAAAAATCTGCTGCCATCTACCAGGATAATGAAGATGAAACAAGGGTGGACATTTCATCAGGACAATGATCCCAAACACACAGCCAAGGAAACTCTCAGTTGGTTTCAGAAAAAGAAAATAAAGCTGCTAGGATGGCCCAGCCAATCACCTGACTTGAATCCAATTGAAAATCTATGGAAAGAACTAAAGATCAGAGTTCATAGAAGAGGCCCACGGAACCTTCAAGATTTGAAGACTGTTTGTGTGGAAGAATGGGTCAAAATCACACCTGAGCAATGCATGCAAATAGTTTCTCCATACAGGAGACGTCTTGAAGCTGTCATTACCAGCAAAGACTTTTGTACGATGTATTAAATAAATTTCAGTAAGCGTGTTCAATACTTTTTCCCCTGTGTCATTTCACATTATTACATCTAACTTAATTTATGGACATCTATGGTTTGATTTCTTTGCATGTGTGGATTGCATGGGTTGTTACCAACATCTGGTGAAAATTTCATGTCAATAGCACCTTTAGAAATATATTTACTCAGAAAAATGGTGACGTGTTCAATACTTATTTTACCCATTGTATGTGGTTCTTCCCCAAACTGTTGCTACAAAGTTGTAAGCACTTAGTTGTCTATACAAATGTTGTTGTATGCTGTAGCAGTACAATTTCCCATCACTGCAACTAAGGGGCCCAAACATATTTAGCAATAACAATGCCCCTGTGCACAAAACAAGCTCCAAGAAGACACAGTTTGCTGAGGTTGGTGTAGAAGACCTCGACTGGCCTGCACAGAGCCCTGAACACCTTTGGGATGAACTGGAATGCCAACTGCATACCGGGCTTCCTCACTTGCCTGACCTCACTAATGCTCTTAGTTGTTAGGCTTAATGAACATAAGTTCCCACAGCCACATATTAAAATCTAGAGGAAAGCCTTCCCAGATGAGTGAAGGCTGTTATAGCAGCAAAGGGAGACCAACTCTGTGTTAATGCCCACGGTTTTGGAATGGGCACATAAGGGTGTGCACAAACATTTGGCCACATAGCGTATGTGATCGGCCGACGTGTTTACCATCATAGTGTATGCTTCCCATGATTGATTAGAGGTGCGAAACCGTGTGCTCTGGAGTGCTCTGTTACACATCTGTGGGGAGGACTGTTTTTTTTTTTGCCATAGGCTTCCATAATGAAGCCTCTTGTGTTCTTACTTTACAGTGATTGGTGCATCTCCACTGCGGTTTGTGTAGTTGACGATGGCATTGAAGGACTGGTTGACCCACTGCCAGAACACAACTGCTGGAGTTGTCCTGAATAAGAGGGAAACATGAACATTGAAGGATTAAAAAAAAATGCAATACATATGTGTGTAATATGTGGCATTCGACAATACTTTATAGATAAAATTTGTGGTTAAAACAAAAGAATCTTCACTGAATCAGGGGAGAAAAAATATATCATTCCCTAGCTGCTAAGAATAATTCACAGTCAGAGCTTTCGAGGTTTGATTTGGTGGCTGTTTGGATAAATATGTTTTCTCAAGTACATCATATGCCATACCCCTCACCCACCAGCACCCTGCCTTCATGGCTTCACAAAGATTTCATGATAACAAGCTAGCTGGCTAAAGTTAAATAGTAAGCGAAACGATGAAGAACAGTTCAGATTCACTAACAAAATATACAGGGAACACACTGAATAATGAGTAATCAGTAGTTAAATCTGCACGCTGGCGGCTCTATTTCCTACGGAAGCTCAAAAGCTTTGGTCTCCCTCCCAATATCCTTACAAACTTCTACAGATGTACCACTGAGAGCATCCTGACAGGGTGCCTTACTGTGTGGTACGGCAGCTGCTCACTCCTCGACCGCAAGGCCCTTCAGAGAGTTGTGAGAACAGCTGAAAGTATCATCGGGAACAAACTTCCATCCCTTCAGGACATCTTTCATCTGCGATGTCTGAGGAAGGCCCGAAAAATCACAACTGACCCTAGTCACCCAGCACACAGTCTGTTTATCAAACCATCAGGCAGGCGATACCGCAGCATTCAGTCCAGAACCAGCAGGCTGAAGAACAGCTTCTACCTGCAGGCTATCAGAGCCCTTAATAAACTGTAAAAACTATCTCTAAAATTCCACTATTATCCCCTTTCATATCATATCATATCAAAGACTACAAAAACATCGTCTTTTTTTTTTTTTTTTTGAATCTTGCATACTTTGCACAACTACATTCACTACCTCAAAACAAAATCTCCACCTCATCCTTGCACCTACTTTTTATTATCTTATTATATTGTGAATCTGTTATTCATTATTCTACATTTCTGTCTCTTAAATTTCTGTCTTGATTGCCCCTTTATTATTTATTTCTGTTGTTACTATTGTACTGCTGTAGACTGCCTAAGCCTCACAAAAAACATTTCAATGTACATTGTCACTGACACTTGTATATTTGACAAATAAACTTGAAACTTGAAAGCACTGTTCTCCTCACTCCTCTCTTGCTTGCAACCATCAGCCCCTTACATACACCAGTACTACAGGCAGTGAGTACACTCACACCGCAGCCCTGTGCAAACAGCAGACTGAAAAATCACAGAGATGCAACCTTTTCACCCACAAAGAGAGCTTGGATTTATGCTAGCAAGCTAGCTCACTACTACTGGCCTTAGGACTGGATGAAGCACCGCTGTGAAAGTAAACTCACTGGGACAATGCACAAGCCAAACTCTAAGAGATCAGAACAATGCAACTTCACCAGTGGTGTTATAGGCAATAGCATTTTTTAACCATGGAATGTATTAATTCCCTAAAATAATTGGGCCTCATTTATCAATCTAAGTTAGTAAAGTCAATTGTTTGCGTGAGCCAAACCAAACAAAAAAAAAACAAACAAAAAACAGCTGACTTGCATTTGGTGACATCCACAAAACTCCATAAAATGCAAAGCTCACACAGTTGAAGTGACTTTCTCAGAGGTAGATGGGAAAGTTATTTTGAATCACGTCTATTCCAATAAAACTATATATTATTTAACATCATAACAAACCAGTGAAAAGCGAAATGACAGAAAAGATTAATTTGATGCAATTAAGTAAGGTGGAAAAAAATTTTTGAAAATGGAGGAAGAAAAAAAAAAAAACCCCAAAACAAATCTATCTACTGTACCCAGGTGATCATGGACACTAAGACACATCACTCTGGAAAACCGCAAGTGTCTGTGTGTCTCTGTGACTGGCGGCCAGAATGCACCAGTGCACCCTCCCCGACGGCGTGTTGGAAAAGTAGGAAGTGTTATAGTAAGCCCAATGATGGCACACTATACACAGTATACGACACACTGCAGCTTGAGACATACCAGATCGGTCACTTAGTGCTGTCTCTAATAAAACGTTGCACAGCATTAAAAGAAGCTGCTGCTGAAAAGGAACTGACTTATACACTACTTCAGTCATTGCAGTCTGTCCTTCTTTTATACAGCAGCATTCTTAATTAATGACTGGTCTTATTAGTCTTAATTTATGGATTTATGTTTGCTTGTGTTCTTTCTTTCTTTCTTTATTATTTATTTCTTTTTCATACATAATATTTCTTAATGCTTAGGTAATGCTTTTAATATGAAACAACTGTGTTTCACAAATTATGCATTAGATTTGTGTGTGCAATTGAAATAAGCAATTTTAACTTATCATAATCCAATGTAAATATAAAAGTGTAGTAACTCATAGCGAATTATACGATTTGAAGTCGATGTTTACATTAGTTCGTCATATTACGCATAAATTTACACACTACTCACGCACATTACTGTTTTGCTGGCAGTTTGTTAGCAAACCTGTACATTGTGATACATATTGTGTATTGTGGAAAAGTATCACAATATGATATTTTTGTCATATCGCCCAGCCCTACATGAGAATTTAGGACACAGGAAATACAAATCAAATGCAACCAGAAGAGAAACTCAGTGAGAAATGTTTTCCATGCTGACTTATTTTTGGATGACTCATTACATTTTTTGCCATACTTTCACTTCCTATCTTGAATTGTGTGCTTTCAAGCTTTACCCATCATTTCACCGTACAGCATGAAAAAAAGGAAGTAGGTTGAATAAATACACACGAATACTCTTTCTGCTTACAGCGCATAAGTACAGTGCCCTTACCTATAGAATGTGAGCATGCAGCCTGTGATGGTCATGTTCATTGGCACTTGTGCAGACATGCGACCGATCAGCAGCATCTTCTCACCCGTATCGGGATGGAAGGCAGAGTCATAGATGTATTTGGCCCTCCATAGTTGATCCTCTGTCAGGCCTGGTTTCGCAATTCCCTTCCTGTGTAGGAGGACACAGCGGTCAGTTATTTTAACACTGCAACAGTCACAAGTGCCACCAACTGCTTCATACAGAGCAGATGTCCTTCTAATTTTCCGCAGCACATGTTATTTATCATACTAGATAAATAACATGACTACATAGCTGAGCAGCTTACGTTATAGATACAGTAAATTTGTGTGAATATACCACGGTCAGTAATATTACTAGCCAAACTGTGTTTATACCACAATTTTTGATTTGGATTAGCTGGAAGGTGTTGATTAATTTTCTACAACTAACCTAATTTTCTTTAGGTTAACCCCCTGCTGACCTGTAATCCTCTACAATGACTCGCGCATCCTCCAGAACCTCATTCGACAGCAGCACATTTCTTGGGTCAGTCACCATGAAGAAATGCTGGGCTCTGCCCATAAACGTACTCTGGTCCCATTGTGGCTCCTTAATGTTGATGTTCAGCGGCAAATCCCCAGACATCCTTCCTCTTCTACGTTCTGTCCATGAAGAACACAACATGTAACTCGCTTTTAAAATGCTTTATGGTCACGTGATTGGGCCAGGTCACATGCAAAACACTGTCTCAGAAAACCACAGTCAGGATGATCACATAACACAAGAATTCTCCTGCGCTATACATGTTTTCTATCCCTCATGTTTGTGTCTGTTGTGCAGAAAGACTGCTCTCTAGACTACATAACCAGTGATTTAAAGGGTCCACTTTTTATTTATCATCATGTTTTAAGCCTTCTGAAGAATAATTAAAATTAAATGCCATGTGATTTGCAATTACTAATGCTTTGGTTAAGTGTTTGGAGCCATGTCATGGTATGTTTAAAAATGATAGTTCAGCTAACAATCAAACACAGGTCTAACCAGTAGTTTAATTCTTGAGTGAATGTGACAATGTCCATTGTTAAAAGCGCTATACAAATAAAACTGAATTGAATTGAATGTAGGCTGAGCTGCAGACATCTCAAGCCTGCCTTACCGGTTGAAGGACAACTTGTCAGAATACCATCGAGTCATCTAGTGCAAAACTAAAAGAGTGAGATCTATCAATTCTGTCATTTTGTAGCTTCAATTCGACTAGTTTAAAAAAAATCTTTTCATCAGAATAAAGCCTGACAAACTGGCCCTGACACAGCCCTGAGTTTAAGTGATTCTCCTCTTTTCATTCTCTATGAAATATGGCATTATGTCTATCATCATCCAGCCTGTTCAGTTTGTAAACCTCAGGAATATCAGACAGCTAGGTATTAGCAAGATAACTAAAGCTAAGCTAGCCAACTACAAATATCCAAAATATGTTGGTTAATTCAAATACATCTTCCACAGAGATGTGTGTTAATATTCAACTGAAGATATCAAATGAATAAAGCATTAAGAACTGGGTATGTAACTACTAAATGCTTTCACTTTTAGAATTAGCCAGTGAAAGTAGCTGAGGTAGCTCTCTAGCTAACAAATAACATCCCGGCAATGTAACCTAGCTAGCCAACATAGCTAGCTATGCAAGGTGCTACTAATGTCACTTTCAGAAATACTCATCGTTTCGGTTAAATAAAGTGTTTGTTCAAATGGTATAAAACCAGAAACATACCTTTGTCTAACTCTAAAATAGAAGATGTACCTCGGGATGCGTGTAAACTGAACGACCTCTCAAACGCAGCTTCTACACGGCTGGATGTCTGCGGTGGTGAAGAGTAACCGCTTGCGCGCGCGCCTGTGTGCGTGTGTGTCGAGGCGGTGTTGCGGAAGAGCGCGCTGATTGGCTGAACACGTGGGCGGGGTTTACTGTCATACCGGCACATTAACGCTTGTGAACTATGCGGAATTTGCTTCAGAAGCCTGGATGACCTTGTGATTATTACATTATCACCATGTTAACCTGGAGGAGTATGTTTTTTTTTTTTTTAAATAAATACTTAGAGTATAATTTTATGTTTTCCCCATGATGCACATACGTGCACATAGCTCTAAAATGACAATGTCATAGCACATGCATTACAACCTTTAAAACTACGTGCACGATTTATGGTCATTTCGAAAGCGTACACAAGTCCCATTACATAAGGGTTAATTTCCTAAGCCTAATCTTGAGTTGAAATTTTGTGTCAACAACAATAGAAAGCAAGACCAACCTGATAATCTAATTTCTTTTTAAGAGAATAAGAACTGCTGCTGAAGGCTGGACACACAGCGGCGCCTGTACCTGCGTTTCACGCGTGCATTGACGCGCTATGGCCAGTAGGTGGCACCGCAGGAAAAGGCCTTTCCATCACAACACTGTTCGTAAATCATTCTGGACAGGCCAAATTTCTTATAGTGCAGCTCCACCTTAAAGAAAAATCTGTCAAGTGTCTACATCTATGTAGACATAATACGTATTAGGGTATAATTAAATTGCTTAGACATTATGTATGCTTGTGTAATGCTCTAATGCACGATGGTCATTGTGCAGGTGAAAAGAGCACAGAGTGGTGAGTGTAAGCTGGTTCAGGTAATCCAATCAGCCTGGCTGAGAGGCGGCTGCATCTCCACCAGCCTCACTCCGCCTCAGGTGAGCTCATTCACCCAGCATGGACACAGGTAATACTGACTCTGCTTATTTGCTTGTGTTTTTATATAGCCTCTATATTTATATTGGTTCTAGTTCAAATAACCGGTGACATTGCCATAAAGGCTATTTGTAAATATAAAAATCATAGCTATATACCCATATGCGTGTTCCACCTCAGGCTTCATTTGTGTGTCTGTGTGAAATCTTGTTTTCAGTGATGCTGGGATCCAAACTGGGTCGAATTATAACTTTACTTGTTTTCTTTTGATTGCAGAAGCTGCTCTTGAACTAAGCATTTGAACTAAGCTAAACGTTAAACAGTATTTCAGCCAGGCCAGCTCAACGCCATACGGCAGGACTAAGCGTTGTGGTGGTGTTTGAGCCAGTTTTTTGGGCCAAAGTGTCCGAATTGTTTTGGATTTAAAATGGCGTCAGAGAGTTCCCTGCTTTTCGGCAGCTTGTTGCGCGAGCGCTGTCCGCGGTGCTGGATATAAACACCTCACAGGATGGATGCTGCTCACACAGCTCTTCACATTACTGTACAACTTAACTGCTTAGCCTTTAAGGGAAATATTGTAATACGTCCCAATTCTGAGCAGTTATGCCTTTGTTTAAGGAACATCTTACTTAGACTGGGGAGAGTGTAGGCCATGTAACCATCCCCTTTCTGGAATGTATTACCTGCTCATATCACCTTACGTCCCTTGGGAAATCATCGACATTGCAAGTTGCTCCTCGGAGATTGCCCATCCTTCGTCATCTTTGTTTATGAGTAGGTGAAGGTCGGGAAGAAGTGGATAAGTGACTATTGTCATGCATGTGAACTGTAAAGTGTTACTCCAGCCGTTGTTTAGCCAGAGGAAGCTCTTACTCTGGACAAAAAGACCAGGTGGAGCACTTACAGAGAGTATACTAACATCCTCAAAAGTCTACTTGGATCCACTGTTTTTTATTGCTTTGCCCCTTCGACATATGTTGCAACCATGCAGAATAACACTCTTGGCAAATAGTGCAGGACCCATTACGGTCTTGTTCTCTTGTGCTATTGCAACAGCTTCCCTTAGCACAGTCCATCTTGTGGAGTCTCCTTCCTGTGCCTGACGCTGACATACCAGTCCTCCAGTCCAGTTGCTCCCTTTCCTTGTTGAACCCCAATCCCTGAATGAGGGTTCGAGGGGGGGTCCCGATCCCCATCTCACCATGGCATATTCGTCTGCTGAGTCCCGCAGAGAGATGACAAATGGGGCCCATCCTAACACCCATCCAGGAGGCCCGGGAACCTCCACTTTGCCACGATACTTGCACAAGAAGCAACAGCGGCAGAAGGGAATGAGATCTTCCTCTCCAATGGGTAGAGTCATCCTCATCAATGCACCTGTGGATGGTGAGCTACATGTATAATCAACAGGTCTGATGTTCATTTGAACTGAAAAACTCCTGTTATAAGATGGGAACATTTGAAATTTATATGAAAGTGAATTGTGCAAAGTTATATTTACATGTGATTTTTTTTTACATGTTGTGTGTGGTGCTGTCTGGTTACAGGTGGGGATGATAGTGAAGACATCCACACAATCACTGTGGACAAGAGTGAGGATGGTAGGCTGGGCTTCAGTGTGCGTGGTGGCTCAGAGCATGGCCTTGGCATCTTTGTTAGCAAAGTGGAGGACAATAGCTCTGCAGGTATACATACATACATACACTGTATTACAAAGTATTACTCTGTTTTACCACATTAATCAATTAATTTCTATTTCTGTAAAGCTGCTTTGTGACAATGTCCATTGTTAAAAGCGCTATACAAATAAAATTGAATTTAATCATAGTGAAGGTAAAAATAAAAAAGTAAAAAAAAAAAAGAATTGGCCATTATTTTGTTCGTATACATATTCTTGCTTATGTCATGCTATTCAACATAATTGCATTCTCTGTGTCATATATAACTGCACAGGCCATTGATCTCTTATTTACTTATGTTAAAAGTGATTTTGTCATGAAACTCTGTGGTCTGACTTTAGCATGATATACTGCTTACGTTTAAGTGATTTTGTACCTGAAATGCTTTGTATGTGTGCCGCAGAATTTGCAGGGTTGTCTGTTGGGGACAAGCTGGTGGAGGTGAATGGGATCAGCCTGGAAAGCATCACCATGAGCAGTGCTGTGAAGGTTTTAACAGGGAACAACCGCCTGCGCATGGTGGTTAGGCGTGTAGGGAAGGTGCCTGGAATCCGCTACTCCAAAGAGAAGACCACGTGGTAAAGGAAAAATTTTCACCTTACATGCAAATATATGATCATATGGACAATTCTGGCATGGTTATGGTCAAATTATTCTTGTAATTTAAGATGTCATAGTTCATCATTTAATTCCATATTCCAAATCAAGCTGCTTTAGACCATTTTCTGCTTAAAAAAACATTTATTATAATATCTGGACATAATTAGACATAATACAGTTCATAATTGTTTCTAGCTATTTCACAATTCAAGGCCTTTGAAAAACTTCCTGGTAATATTACAATGTCTTGTGATGACCTAGAGTCTCATATACTGTAATGCTTATACAAATGAGTAAGGTGTGTGTTGGTGAGCATGCGTCTCAGTGGACATATCCTCATAAAAAGGTTATTTTCAGTCAGTCTGGAGATTCCTGCTGATTCCGAATTACTAATTAAGGCAACAAAATTAATCACATAAAACAGGACAGTGAAAGCTGTACTGGGCCTGTCACCATCCCCTGTCTTTCATGCCCAGCAGTGTGGAAACCCACTGAATCTTGGCCTTTGCTCATTATCTTTCTTCCCAGCTACTCTTTCACCATAACAATGGAGGCAGGCTTTACTGCCATTTCATTAAGTGATATTATCATTGTACTAATATGTGTCCAAGATTAAGGTTGAATGATTTTGTACGTGTTAGCATGTTAACATGTTTATAATTTTTAAATGTTGGTATGTAATTTGGTGTGAGATTGTGTTCTGGCATATGTTAATGAGAAAATGAGTTTTATTGTGTTGTGCAAATGCAGGTAAATATGTGTTTTGTAAAAATGTAATTGTGTGTAGGGTGGATCTTATCCACCGGAGGATGGTGGTGGAAGAGAGTGGTCGCACCCCCTCCGAGGTCAGCTCAGATGGAGCTTTGCGCCGGATAGTGCACCTCTACACCACCTCAGATGATTACTGCCTGGGCTTTAACATCCGCGGTGGCAAAGAGTTTGGCCTGGGCATCTATGTCTCAAAGTATGCATGAAGAAAGAGCTGTGTCTCTGTGGTTTATATTTAATGGGATTTTATGAATTTCTTGCTGTGAAATCCCTGTCTTAGGCAGCAAAATCTTAGTTGTTAACTTGCTTGTTTTGTTGATGAGGCTGGACCCTGGCGGCTTGGCAGAGCAAAATGGTATTAAAATGGGAGACCAGATTCTGGCAGCAAATGGAGTGAGTTTTGAAGATATTACACACAGCAATGCTGTGGAAGTCCTGAAGAGCCACACCCATGTCATGCTCACCATTAAGGTAAGAGCTCTCCTCTTTTGATTGAGATATATTAATTGGCAGAATTATAAATTGATTCAACATTTTCATCATGAGCCTGCACTGGCTTTGTCTGGATTTAATTTAATGTAGGACATGAGCAATACATTATGTGCTTTATGAATATTTTACAGTCACTGGATACTGACATTATTTATGGAATGCGTCAAAGAATATTGTGTTTAAAATCACTTCTCTGTTGGAAACTCACTCATGCATTCTAACAGACAACAGAGACAGATTACTAATAATAAAAAGGCTAAATGATTAATAGGGACTAGGCAGAGCTCTACATGTTTTTACTGAATGGCAACTACTTCCCTACATACATTCTCATCAAAATGCTGGACAGCCAAACTTGTGTGTTTTGGAACATTAATCCCAGTTTAATAATTCTTAAATATAAGTGATATTTTGAGCTGAAACATGCAGAGATATTGTATAGTTCTATTTATCTACAAAACACTAGTTTCAAAAGTACAAATAATAATTTGTGATTCCTGTCCTGGAGAGTACACTGAGTCACTTCCTGTATTGTCTAAAGACACTTGTAGAGGGGTCCTGATTCACTCCTCCATGCAGGACAATATAAGCTCCTTTATATTATCAAATTTCAGACAGGAGAAACTTTATGTTATGGCCCTGAATGTGCTTAATGTTATTTTTAACTGCTTATGTATTTTTTTATATCCATTATCTGATGTGTGTGGGTTAGGGATGTAATGCAATGTTATTATCTGTATCTGTTATTTGATCCAGATATTTGTATCTGTATCTGTGTTCGTATTTAAATCTAAAGTGCGCATGACCTAAATCATAAGGTTTTTCTTTAAATAAACCCGATGCCCCTCAAAAACACTGGGAAAAAACAGAGGTAGAACTGTCAGCACTATCAGCTTGGTGTGTGAATTAATCAAAAGGTTTCTTAATTCCACTCCCACAATTATTATTTGTTTCGTACCTGCCCTTTGATATTACCTAATAATTTTGTTGGCTCTATTTCCCAAAATATAAACAAACTAGTGGCCTAATTTAAACTGCCATGACCCTAACCAGGCAGTTATTAGGGACTAACGCACCTTCATGTTAATGAATGTGGTCTTTTATTTGCACGACTAGCTTCATACCTATGTCCTTCAATCTCGCACTCGCATCCTATGAAAAGGAAATTGTTTTGAATTTTTAAAAACAAAGGGTTGTGACACCAGATATTGACTCTGTTTTGTTTTTTACTGTTTACTGCTATTCATAGTACAGTTTTTTTATGTAGAAACATATAGTCTCATTATTTTTGAAGGCATCTTTGCGTTACAGCATTTCTTTGCATGGGCCTGAGACTTTTACACAGTACTGAATACTTTTGAAAGAAAAAACAATTATTTAGGCGTATCCTCCCCATGTCCGTGTGGGTTTTCTCGAGGTTCTTTGGTTTCCTCCTCTGGTTTCACCTCACAAAATACACTAAAATTGCCTCTAGGTACTTGCTCTTGTGAATATGTGTGTTTGCATGGTGCCCTGCAATGGACTGGCATGCTGTCTAGGGGTTGGTCCCATTTCACTGCCAGCATTTCAAGGATAGGCTCCTAACCACCACAGTTACTGAAGATGAATGAAGTAGTTCTAAACTATAATTCTTTAATTCTAAATAGTTTCTCCTGTTGCGTGTGTGGAAAATTTGAATTATTGCATGCGGTATTTAATAGAATCTTTTTTGCTCATTTTTATGAAGGGTGCCAATAATTCTGAGGGCATTCTATGTGTGCCTGTGGGTAATTTCTAATGGCATAGACTCATAGCTAAGGATTTCATGCTGAGGCACATTAACTTTTCTACTATGAGTTAAACACAGTTTCTTATTGAGCCCATCAATGAGACTGAATAGTAAAGGAGACAGCTGGCATTTAGTCGTCACATTTCTGCTTGCTCACTTTACTCAAGAGGGTCTCAGGTTCCGCCTGTGAAAAAGTGCCAGGGTATGTGCATTATTCACCAGGCCACAGGGATCAGATTATAATCAGCAGAAAATATCTTTCTTATGGCCTTTCCTTAACCTAATTCATTTTGTGGCAGGTTGATAAATCAAGCTGACAGTGTAAGCATGCTAAGTTTGCTGTTCCTGGCTATTCCTTCTGTTGATGTCAGCACACTCCTGATGACACTTTCTTAATCCAAGCAGTGGCAGTTGGTCAGTGAAAAAGCAGCACCTTGCCCCGAAAAAAGTTCCAGGTTAATGTTCACAATGAATACTAGATTATAAAATCAACTGGTTTTCTGACTGGTGTTAGAAAAGGCCCACTATTATACTAGCCCAGTTTCTCTAGGCATCATCGAAGTTCCCTTATCGTAACCACAGATCGATTGATGGTAGATTTAACTTCATTTACTTCAAGCAACACAAACATCAATGTTACACCAATTAGCAGGTAATCTAAACCTTTCTAAATGAAATTAGTTTATTAGTGTCTTAAGTGCAGAATCATAACACATAAAGTCTTCAATTATTAGTCTAACTAAATCCCCTTTACGTAGGTTATTAAAGTTTCATTAATTAATAAAGGTTAATTCATGGTCATATATTATGTTGAAGGTTAATACCGACCTGGTGACTTCTATTCAAAACTTTTAAAAATAAAGTTACTGGTGTCCTGGGAGTGTCTATTTGCAGTGAATGTAGCTTGGACTATTTTTATTTCGTACTGCCAGATGTCACTCTCAGTATCTTGTCTTTGCTGATCTCTGACCATATGGGTAATTTTTCCTGAAAATGATACCTCGGCTTGCTTCTATGCTTCTCTTTGCTCCCTGCTGAGCCACTATTGACTGCCTCCACATGGGCAAGAGGAGATGAGGGGAGGAGAAGGGAACCCCAGATATTTCAGGCTCCACAACAACTAGCAAAAGAATATTAACACATTCATTGTTGATGAAGCCAGTCGATTTCCATGTAGATCTTGCCAAAAGATTGCATAGCACACTGGGACAGATCTGCTGTTTTATTTTTTCAAGGGAAAAGCGTGGTGAGGGCTGCTATCTATGCTAATGATAGAGTCATGGCCCTGTGATAGGTAGAATATTAGAGCAATACAATGTGAACTCTTCCTCCACCACATTCTACCTCATGCCTCTAAAACTTTATCATCTGTGTTTCTAATGTCATCCTTTTTATGATCTTTTTTTACTTTTAAAGGAGGCTGGGAGGTATCCTGCATATAAGGAGATGGTAGCAGAGTACAGCTGGCTCAATAAATGTATGTAAACTGTTTTGCATACAATACTTATATACAAATATCCATTATTAAATGATACAGGTCCAAACTGAGATTAAAAGAGCACCCACTGCCCCACTCTAGTCCCTGTTTTCCATTTATCATGACTAAAATAGTTTAGTATTAGTCTTATGTCTAAATTCAGCTAATTATGTATGGGCTTATATCTTACACCTGGTGCAGGGGTAAGCTTGGTTATATAAACATTTATTTAAATAACATTTGAAAAGGCATTATTTGAGTAACAGTCAAATATTCTGCTTTTTGGTTTCAAATAATTATGCATAGATATCAATGAGTTATAAAATGCCAGAACTTTGAAAGTATTTTCATTTACTTTTTCCACGAATTGCCATGTGACTTTCTGACAATATCTGCAGCATGTTTTTTCTGTTTTCATTTGTGTTGGCCCAAAACAGAAAATGTAGTCTATAACCAATACTCACTACTAACAATCAGGTGAAGTATAGGGTGGTGAAAAATACTTGAAAGACATTTTAAGATATTCTTGTATATTTGAAAGTATGGACTCCTCCCTACTTAGAGAATGGAGATTTTGGTGATTTCTCTATATACAGGACTATAATTTTGTCTCTCTTGATTCTATTGTCCCAGTGGCTAATGGGGGCCAGCCAGCCTCCTCTCAGGGTTCAGACTCCTATTCGTCCACCTCCTCTCTGTCCTCTGGGACACCAGTCAGCTCCCTCAGCGGCCTCTCTCAGGTCATGTTTCCCCCTCCATTTGGCTCAGAGATGGTGGATGTGTGCATTTCTACTGAGGATGGCTCATCACGCAGGCCTAGCTCTGATCGCACTGAAACAGCCATCCAGACCGACCCCCTGGATCCTGACACATCACCCCAACCCACCAGGGTCATCTCCATGGACACCAGGCGGATGGTTGGTGAGACTGTTCTTTTGAAGGACACAGTGATCAGGAGTGGCAGTTTTGATAAGAGTCGTGAAGCACAAAAAAGGACATTTTCTGCAGGAGACAAGGAAATTCTGGAATCTCCAAAAACAGCAGTGCTAATGGCTCTCAGTAAACCTCGCAAACCCATCCGCCGATCCCAGAGTCATATCACTGTCTCAGGTACAGCAAGGCCTGTGTGCTGAGTGCCTTCTAGCATTTGCCTGAACTTTCTTGTAATACATGTTCACAGGGTCAGCTTCTCATAGTTTAACTGTATCATGTTGCTGTTGAGTGTCTATTCAACATAATCACTTTTACTGTCACACCAGTGGCAGCTTGTCTATAGGGGCAGGTGGGGCATGGCCCGGCCATGTACAGTCAGGTCCATAAATATTGGGACATTGACACAATTCTAACATTTTTGGCTCTATACACCACCACAATGG
>CM075005.1:18117274-18128486 GCA_037576675.1 Pangasius sanitwongsei
CCAATCTCTGTTTTTTTGTCTCTTGCTCCTTTTTCTTCTTTTGACATTTTGAAGCAGTTCTTACAACCTGGATATGATCCACCAGCGCGAAATGCGAATACTTGGCTTCCCCCGGTCTTAAGATTTTGTTCAGGAGTGTATATATATACACACACACACACACACACACACACACACACATTTTCACAGAAATAAGTCCTCTATAGTAGCATTCTGCTGCAAAAATTTTGACTCTGAAATTCCAGAGCTAGGACTTGTAGAAATCTGCAGAGTTTAGCTCCAACCTCCAGACTCAGCTTCCTGTAATTTTAATTTTAGTAATCCTGAAGACCTTGGTTAGCTTGTTCAGTTGTGTTTGATTAGGGTTGGAGCTAAACTCCGCAGGACAGTGGACCTTGAGGGCCAGATTTATAGAACTCTGATCTGTCATGTTGGTACTTTATAATTATTGGATCACTTGAGACGGACTGACCCTTACTTAACCACAGAACACAAAACATTCATTTAGCAAATATCTTAGAGAAGAGGTCTCAGAGAATCCTGTGAGAAAATATTTTTGTGATAAACACAGATACATCTACACAATAGGCCATTCAACTGACTGAAACCCAAGTTATAATGCTACAAACATGTAAAATTTGCAAGATTTGAGCCATACTGATTTATGAGAATGGTCAAGAGTGCCTTTGCGATCCTGTATTTCTTTGTATTGAGCACTCATTAGCTTTAAGCTTTGGTATTAGCACCATTAGCACGGGACTGCACTGGGGTTAGCTAGCATTACATACATTTCTAGGCATGTGGTTCATCTAAAGCATTGTCTTACCTGGCCTTTAAGTAATAAAAACACGTACTTGATTTTTTTTATGCAAAGTCCGCCATTTCCTACAGATTGTGTTGACATACCTGTCTAAGAGCAATTCACTAATTCTTCTAAAGGCTTCATCCCAATAATAAATTCATCAGTCATAAATTACTCCATCATGGAAAAGCACCGCCATTTCTTACTGCAAGTTTTTTTTTTGAATCACAGCGTTTTTTTATTTACTTGCAGAATTACCTGGCTGTGCTGGGAGCTTACCAATTTCAGTCAATTTTTTTTCTTTCCATATAGGCCAAGATGGGGCACCGTGAAGGGGCATGAGGGAGGCCCATTCAAACACAAACAAGCACTCCATAACCATAACACAGTTTTCCAAACAGGTTTTCTCAGCCACTTAATACACTTGTGCAGAGGCCATGGTTTTGACAATTTTTCTTTTTTTTTATTTTTTTTTATCATGTTCTACATTTTTTCCAGGCTTTTTGTACAAGTAAACAATAACAAATGGACTATTGCATGTTATAATTGTATAAAACTGTATAATAACTGTATAAAAGAGTTAAGATAAGAGTTGGTTTAGTAGCACTCCAAGCTTGTCTGAACAACCCATGGTATCACTCCACGAGAAACTGGCCAGGAGTGGAATAAAAGTCAGGTCTGAAGCTGATTAAAGAAGAGAATCTGCTGGAAAACCTAAACTGCCACCTAAACTGTCTCATAAACTCCTGGTAGTATTACCATTAGCTAGAATTTGACTTGTTGCCAAACAGTTATGTTAGCTAGTGGAACCAATGCTAGTCTAGCCCTGCATTAGGAAAGAAAACAGGCTAACTTTGTTAAATACAGCCAATTAATGTTAGCAAATTAGCCAAACTACCTCAACATGTTTTTTCAAATTAGAGTTCATGCCTTCTAGGGAAGCAAAGAAGACACCTCATTTTCAATATGCTGGAGTAAGCAAAGACTCCAGCTTATTAAAACTGAGATGTCTCCTTGGCCATTTTACTGAAACAGAGCTAGGAGTGCTCATTCTCCAGTTCACCGCTGCAGTCTGGTGGCTTATCCTACATTCATGAACTTGACTGGATGTGGTAAATTAAAATGAATGGATGTTAACTGAGCCCATTCAATCGGCTGGATGAGAGAAGACGAGCACTTTGAGTATTTTGAAGGTTTAAATAAAAATGTAAGGAGTAAAAAGTAAGGCGTTTTTTTTTCTGTGAAATGAAATTAAGTAATTTCATTAATACTCCAGTCAAGTATAAGTATGCCAAAATAAAAAATAATACTTATAGTTATTAGTAATGAAGTACAATTACTCAAGTAGTTTCGTCACTTTAAAGCTCATAATATCAAAGAGTAAGTGAGACAGAGACAGAGCAAGACAGAAAGTCAGTGGGCTAATGAACATTACTAATGCCCATCCTAATCTGAGACAGGGTCAGGTTCACAGCGCGGAGTAAATTTATCTTGAAGGACAGGAAAAGAGAAATGGATAGTAGATGAAAGAAGAATTGTGATGAATTTGCTGTATACTCATCAGCAAACATAGTGTGTGTGTGCGTGTGTGTGTGTGTGTAAGCACATTCTCTAATGTACATATAGAGATCTGATGGAGTCTGACAAGGACACAATGTTTCAGTGAGGCAGACAGGCCAGCCTAACAGCACACTTCATTGCATATAAATGCCTCCCTCCATTTCTCCATCCCTCTCCACGTGTTCTCCTTTATCAAAGCATCAAAAGCTTCAATTATTAAATAAACAAAAGAATGGAAATGATTCTATAAACATTAGCCACAAACAGGATTCATAATCAGAGTGAGTGTAATCCAGATTCCTGTGCATAAGCAGGGCATTAAGGAATGTTCTGTAACTGATCATCAGAACAGGATGCTTCTCCGTGGCAGACCAGGTCACTGTTATCTGATCCAGTCTTATCAGTTAGAAGCCTCCATAGCAGCCATTTAAAGGTTAAAAGCCGTTATAGCTACAGGGGTCAGTGTTCAGCCAACAGGCTTCATTTCTCTTTAGGAAAAGGTTTCTATGTGAGTTTTCTATGGTCTCCCTTCTTAACATTCTGATATATAACAAGCAAGAACAGAACTGTAATGAGATCCTCCTTTCTAAATCCTTTTTATGTACGATTCCCAACCCAAAGAAAATGATGATGCAACCACATCCCAGATCTTTAGCGTAGCCACATCTTGTGGCGTGGTGCGTGTGGTGCACATGATTCAGTCGGCGAACTGGATTATTTCACACTGAGATTCCAAATTTTTGGACTAGATTATCTGGGGTCAGTACTCTGTAACAAACTGCAGAGATGAGTCTCCACACACTCATAACGCGGCATTTGGTCTGGCAGCATTCCCAAGCGCATCTCTTCTGATTTGTTCTCCACACTGTGTCTCATACTACAGTAACAACGTGATGCTCAGCTAAACCCTGACCCATTTCTCTACAGATCCCCTCAGACATGTTAAGTCAGGTTAGCACATACCTTCAATGGAGAGGATATTATCATATTGTTGCTCATTTAGGTGCAGCGATTAACAGATTCATGCAGTTATCTAATCAGCCAATCATGCGGCAGCAGCACAATACAAAAAAAAAAAAAAATGCAGATACAGGTCAAGAGATTCAACTAATGTTCACATCAAACATCAAAATGGGAAAAATGTGATCTCTATGACTTTGATGCTGACGTGGACACAACAGTCTCTAGAGTTTACACAGAATTGTGGGAAAAACAAAAAACATCCTGTATGTAGAGGGTCTGCAGGCTGGAACACCTTGTTGATGAGAGAGATCAGAGGAGAAAGACCAGACTGGTCTGAGCTGACATGAAGTCTATAGTAACTCATATAAGCACTCTTTACAACTGTGGTGAGCTAAAAAGCATCTCAGCATGCTCAACACATCAAACCTTGAGGTGGATGGGCTACAACAGCAGAAGACCACATCATGTTCCACTCCTGTCAGCCAGGAACAGGAATCTGAGGCTATCATGAGCACTGACTCACCAAAACTGGACAGCTGAAGACTGGAAAAAGACCAGGTGATTTTTTTTTTCTAATCTTCACCTGTACAGTTTCGATGAGCCTGTGCCCATGATAGCCTCAGATTCTTGTTCTTGGCTGCCAAGAGTGGAACCTGAAGCGGTCTTCTGCTCAAGGTTCACTGTTATGTGCATGATGAGATGCTTTTCTGTTCACACTGGTTGTATAGAGTGTTTATATGAGTTACTATATCCTTCCTGGAAGCTCGAAACAATCTGGCCATTTTTCTCTGATCTCTTTTATCGAGGCGTTTCCAGCCACAGAAATATCACTCACTCAGTGTTTTTTGTTTTTAGCCCCATTCTGTGTAAACTCTAGAGACTGCTGTGTGTGAAAATCCCAGGAGATCAGCAGTTTCTGAAATACTCCATACTCCAAACCAGCCCATCTGGTACCAATATCCATGCCACGGTTCCACATGCCACATTCTGATGATTGATGTGAACATTAACTGAAGCTCTTGACTTGTATCTGCATGATTTTATGAAGTGTGCTGATGCCATATGACTGGCTGATTGGATGACTGCATGAATGTGCAGGTGTACAGGTGTTCCTAATAAAGTGCACAGTGAGTGTATATCACAGTCTGACTTAGGAACTTTAATTACACCATTCTGCCTATCAGTCACATACTGATGTCTTTAATTCAGATCTTCAGGCCCTCACTCTACACACATACACACAAGCCTTCATTCTTGGCATGTGTAGAAGCCCTCAACAGAAGAGCAGCATCATCCAAAACCAATCTTTCAAAGTACACAGAGGAGCCAGAAATGTCAAACAGAAAAAGAGAAAAATAAACCAGAGATATGGCTCTGGAAATCTGCTTTGAGCCATTCTGTGTAGCATTACAACTATGACATGGTGATTTGAGCCTGGGAATTCTCAATTTCACAGAAACTCTATGCTGTAAATCTAATCTTCAGAAAGTGTTATGTGGACAAGCTGAGGTGAATCACCTACATCTGGACCAGGCCAGCTGTTAGGATGAAGAGTTACCGCAGAGCTAGAACTAAACCTTGGAGCTATCAAGCATAGCTGTAAAAACATTGCTTGTCAAAAAGGCTATTCTTTATAGTCTCCATAGCAAAGGAGCACAAAAGAAAGAGAGAGAGAGAGAGAGAGAGAGAGAGAGAGAGAGAGAGAGAGAGATTGCGTGACAGAGGGATGCTGCTGAGAGAAAAAAAAAAACAAGTTCAGCACATTCTTCATCTGCCTACCAGTCTGATAAATGTGATTAATCTGCACATCTGGGTATTTCACATTTTTATCTGTAAGTTTCAGGCTCCTGTTTCTAATAGTTAGAGTGAGAGAGAAGGAGGAACTGAAGATGAGGTGTTAGTAGCAGAGCTGTGGGTCAGTCGGTAGCGCATGTTGGACACAGGAGGAGGGTACAGCACTGCAGGCCATCTGACAGCCTTCCATTAACTTATAAAGAAACTCCTGCAACTGTGCATATTAGAATTACAATGGCTTGAAGTGTCTCTGTATGGGCCACATTTGTCCAAAAGGACAATATATATCTTCCTGTCTATATACAATGTCTCAGGGTGAGCCAGAGGAATGTTGGGAAAATGTAAGTTTCATTGTTTTCATTGGCATTGTCTCCCACTCATTACACATAAACACTGCCATGTCTGTGCTACATCAGAGCATTCCTCCCTGAAAGCAGGAGAGTTACAGAAAGAGATGTTGTTCTGTGACAGAGGCATGTGCTATGTTGTTACAATGGAGTACACTAAGGGCTCTGTTCATGTAGAAGACCACCTTGACCCTGGGAGAAATTGCCCGTTTTGACACTGTGACCTTTGTTCATGACCTCGTTAAACATCCACAGTGGCTTGTGTGGTAGTGAGGCTGTCTCACAAATCAGAACAGTGATGAAGTCAACAAGGTCAACATCATCATCATCATCATCCACAGCCACTGTGCAGGCATTTGGGCTTTAGTGTGAACACACAGTGTATTCACACACATCAGGTTCACACTGCACGTTAAAGCAGTCACCCTTGGCCCCAGACGGTTAAAGACCATGTTAAGAGCAATGTTGAGACAGCAAGCTCGTATTACAGCACTGTTAGAGAGGAGCACATCAGAGGACACTTTTTCCTCAATCTATTAACATTTGCCATGCATCTGCACCTACTCACATGACTTTTAAAATTCAGGGAGTATTATTAAATTTAACACTTAACACACACCAAAAAAATCTGTAACCAAAAAAAAAAAAAAAAAAAAAAAAAAAAAAGAGAAATCACATTTGGATGGAACTTGGACAGAATGCACTAATGTACAGCAGTAAGTTATACATTAGATAAACATGTATTTTCCTAGTAAAAATGCTGTTACAAGGGTGCAAGTATAAATGACATAAAGCTTAAACTTTACAGGTAAAAGTACAGTACGCTCATAATGTCCCAGGTTTTTCGTGTGAATAATTTGGATACAAACCCCTAAGCATAGCCCAGCGGTCTAAAGTCCCTTTGCACCTTCAGAGCTCCCTGTAGAACTGTTTGGGAACTGTTTCAAGGCTGCTTCCCTGTATGCATTCCTCTCCTGTGCAAACGTTTATTCTCCTAATTACAAGGCAGCAGAGGTCATACATAAGCTGAAGACAGGCAATACTTACAGTTACACACAGGTCCGGAACTCAAGAGTGTGTTTGAACAGTGAGAGAGAAGAGACATTTTAGGGGCGCAGTAGAGAGCATAGCGGGAGAGAGAAAAATTTTAGGCATTGACAGTGAGGAGCCTGTCTCACGGCATAACTCAGGGAACACATATGGCAACAGACTAGGATGTGAAAGCAGTTATGAACCAAAGATATGAGTAGATATCACACAGTTCCTGACTTTTCAGCAGCAGGAAAAGTACGCAAATATCACGAATAGCGGCCATAAAATCAAGTCAGGCACAAACACTTTTCTTAATGCTTTGCTTTCAGAGCACAATGTGTATTCCTAAAGTGCCTTTTGATAGTGTAGATTCCTGAATAATGAAAAGCAGGCCATGCGTAAGATGGTCCAACAGTGGTCCTCTCTCTGGGCCTCACCATAAGCTGGACTCTGAAGATATTACTACTAGGGCTATGTGCATTCAACATTTCAATGTATTATGCAATATTTGGCTAAAAAAAGTCATTTTCATGAATATTTGAATAGAGAGCGCAACAGATAAGAAAAAGCCCTAAAAGCCCTAAAAGCAAAGTCATAAAACCTTATAATAGTAAATTAGTGTTCAACATTCCGCTCACTATATACATGTAAATACAGCTGCGACTCATGATATCTTCTGGTCAAGATAACAGAGAGACAGCATGTTAACAGCAATGAACCGGAATCAATGTCTGACTCAGTTTCTTTTAGCAAATCTAATAACCAGAAAAGTAAAATTTAGTGTGTTGCCAGATCCAAACATCGTCGTGCACATGTGCAGTGGAGACTTCACTTAATAAGGGCTTCATCTCAGGAAACAAACAACTGCTGATTCTAATTTCAAGTGGGGTACTAACTTAATCCCCTTTTAGGGCAACTGGGAAAATACTTTATACACTTTTTGGGTTCTCTTACAATTATTACAATTCAACTCAGGACCGTTGAATCATCAAATGAGGCTTACATTTCCCTAAAGGACAAATGGCGGTAAATAGATCAATGCAAAAATCAAGAGAGGAGCACAACACATGGACAGGAAGACCATCTGAGGCTTTTTCAGCTGTTCTAGTAAACTTTGATCAGCAAAGCCATTAAGGACTATAAGGGGTGGGGGTTGCAATAGACACACTTTGAAAAAGTAGTAATAAGGAACAGTACTGTTCCATTTTGTAAATCTGTAAAGAAATTATGAAATGAATTAAGACTTATCACAGAGAAAAAATAAAATATCTTTTATGACAGAGATATTAGTGGATTAGTCCCTTCCCACAACACAATACAGAACTTGGGCCAATACTGACACACACAGAGCAGGCCATTAGAACCTTAGGAATACTACCTGGCTTTCGATCTCGGAGGAAAAAAAATATTTAATATTACAGGCAACATTGGATATGCTGATATGTATGGCTACCTTGTTAAAAAATACCTGCCGGCTCTTAATGCATGGCAACTGGCAACTATTCAGGACAAACAAGGGACTCATGAACAACTATCACTACACAAAAACACACAGCTGTGGATCATTCAGGTAACAACACAGTATTAAGAATCAAGTGGATGTAAACTTTTGAACGGGGTCATTTTTATAAATTCAACTATTATTTTCTCTTGTGGACTCTATGTAAACATCTTTTATGTGAAATATCTTATTCAGGTCAGCACTAAATAAACAATAACATGCATTTTGTATGATCTCTCTTATTTTGGTAAAATAATGAACATTTTGCAGATTCTGAAAGGGGGATGTAAACTTTTGACCTCAACTGTATAGCCACAAATAATAAAAATGTGTCACTCTTCAGTTACTTCGGGTGTACTCTTTAAGCAGCTCAATGTGCTGCGTAATTACAGAAAAAAATTTCATTACAGAAAAAATAGCCAGACACTAACACTGAAAAGTACACCACGACAGTTTTTGTTAAGAAAATAATAACAGCAATCCACAGGTACATATTTAACCAAACAGTTCCCATTGTACCTCCACTTGTATAAGTATTCACCCCCTTGAACTTTTCCACATTTTGTAGTGTTACGACCTGGACCTGAAATGGACTTAATTGCGATTATATGTCATCAATGTACACAAAATAACCCATAATGCTGAAGTGCGGGAAATGTAGTTTGCAAAAAGTGATTTACAAACTAAAACAATGTTTAAGTTGAGCAATGTTGCTCAGAAGAATGGGTCCAGACGTGCAAAGCTGATAGACATATCCCGGAAGACTTGCAGCTGTATTGACCCAGTGGGGTAAATTCTTCTGCAACCAAAAAATTATTTTGTACCTTCAAATATTAGTTATACTGTGTAAATCAGATTGTAAAAATCCTAGTTAAGTCCATTTCAATTCCCGGTTTTAACACAACAAAATGTGGAAAAGTGCAGTACTTATGCAATACTTTTCTATGAGCATTGTCTCCATAGATTAACATAAACATAAATATAACTAAAAACTATAGTCACGTATACAAAGGGGACAGTAGAGGCACAGAGCACAATTATTGTTTCAGCCAAAAGTGCTTGAAGTGCTCGCACTACTCTAATAGCCAAACCCAGAAGCACACAGAGCTCCATACACAGCAGCACAGCAGCAACACAGAGCTCCATACACAGCAGCAACACAGAGCTCCATACACAGCAGCAACACAGAGCTCCATACACAGCAGCACACAGAGCTCCATAAACAGCAGCACAGCAGCAACACAGAGCTCCAAACACAGCAGCACACAGAGCTTCATACACAGAAGCAGCACACAGAGCTCCATACACAGCAGCAGCACAGCAGCACACAGAGCTCCATACACAGCAGCAGCACACAGAGCTCCATACACAGCAGCAGCACACAGATCTCCACACACAGCAGCACAGCAGCACACAGAGCTCCACACACAGCAGCAGCAGCACACAGAGCTCCACACACAGCAGCACAGCAGCACACAGAGCTCCACACACAGCGGCAGCAGCACACAGAGCTCCATACACAGGGGCAGCAGCACACAGAGCTCTATACACAGCAGCACACAGAGCTCCACACACAGCAGCACACAGAGCTCTACACACAGCAGCACACAGAGCTCCACACGCAGCAGCACAGCAGCACACAGAGCTCCATACACAGCAGCACAGCAGCACACAGAGCTCCACACGCAGCAGCACAGCAGCACACAGAGCTCCACACGCAGCAGCACAGCAGCACACAGAGCTCCATACACAGCAGCACACAGAGCTCCATACACAGCAGCACAGCAGCACACAGAGCTCCACACACAGCAGCACACAGAGCTCCACACGCAGCAGCACAACAGCACAACAGCACAGCAGCACACAGAGCTCCACACACAGCAGCACAGTAGCAGCAGCACACAGAGCTCCACACGCAGCAGCACAGCAGCACACAGAGCTCCACACACAGCAGCACAGCAGCACACAGCTCCACACGCAGCAGCACACAGCTCCACACGCAGCAGCACAGCAGCACACAGCTCCACACACAGCAGCACAGTAGCAGCAGCACACAGAGCTCCACACACAGCAGAAGCACACAGAGCTCCATACACAGCAGCACAGTATTAGTACTCAGTATTAGACGATTCGTATGGATTTCATTAATTAACTTTACAACAGAAGCTGTGACAGTGGCACAATAACGCCAAAATTCTGCAAGTCTGAACTAGCATACTTTACTACTTTTTATTATGTAAGTTAGCCAGCGGTCAGATGCGAACTGTCTCATAGCCAGCAATTCAAAGCGTCAAATTAAACCCCCTATTTTTTTTTTTAACGTGGAACAACATTTTGTACACAAATACAGCTTACAGTTAAACACTACTTAACAAACTAGTTTTAGCTGTATCTTCGCGCTGTATCCTCTGTTCAAACCTACAGGAAAGTTTAACAAGCCAACAGCAGTAAACTTACCACATGCTACAGGGACGCCTCGACAACACCGCTGAAAAAGACAACCTGAGCGTGTCTTCAGTGCAGCTGCTTCAGTCAAAGCTCGCTCCTCTTCTCTGGAGTGGAGGAGAAGCAGCAGAACGGGGGCACCGTCTGCTCACTGCCTATGGAAAGCCAACAGTGTCTAAACCTCTGAAGGGGCGGTCACGCTAGACTTCCAGCATTCGGAGACTGCTGGGAATGTGGGCGGCAACCGGATATGACGTCTCGCGCCAAGATTTTTTTTTTTGCTGCCACACATCATGGATTCCGATGTGCTTCACTTTTGATGTTGATTTTATATTCTTTAAAACTGTGTTGTATAAAACGGGATGGTGCAACACCGTATAATCAGTGCTTCCTCCATCTTGGATTTTCTAAACAGGTCACGCTGTGATGTGTCGATCTTCTATTGGTCACACGAATTTGCAGATTTCACCAAACTTGAACTTCGGAACGCAGTGAAATGCAAAACTTCTTCGCATCAAGCTTGCGTTTCCGGTCTCCAGCATTCACATGCGTATGAATGAAAGTCAGTTGAACTGAAATTCTAGTGTGACTGCCGCTTAAAACGTGAAATCCCTATAAATCCCTTGTTATAATATATATAACATAATACAGTACTGTGCAAAGGTCTTAGGCACATGCAAAGAAATGCTGCAGAGCAAAGATGCCTTCAAAAATAATGAAACTAAATGTTTCTACATTTTAAAAAAATACTATAAAGAGCAGTAAACA
>CM075005.1:18128586-18141276 GCA_037576675.1 Pangasius sanitwongsei
AGCTGTGATGCACTGTGTGTTCTGACACCTTTCTATCATAGCCAGCATTAACTTTTTCAGCAATCTGTGCTACAGTATCTCTGCTGTTGGATCGGACCAGATGGCTAGCCTTTGCTCCCTATGCAAATCAATGAGCCTTGGGTGCCCATGACTCTGTCACCAGTTCAACTGTTGTCCTTCCTTGGACCATTTTTGGTAGGTACTAACCACTGCATACCGGAAACATCCCACAAGACCTGCTGTTTTGGAGATGCTCTGACCCAGTCGTCTAGCCATCACAATTTGGCCCTCGTCAAAGTTGCTCAGATCCTTGCGCTTGCCCATTTTTCCTGCTTCCAACACATCAACTTTGAGAACTGACTGTTCACTTGCTGCCTAATATATCCCACCCCTCGATGGGGTCCGTTGTAATGAGATAATTGATATATACACATACCCTCCTTTAATTCTACGTTTTTATTTATCAGGGCCTAAATAACAATTGTGTGGTCCTCACCAACTTCTCAAATTCAATGAACAAACAAAACAAACAAATAACCTCAAAAAACAACAAAAAACATAGCAGATTTCAATATGTAGTCATTTTTTCCAAAAAGCAAGCCAACATTCAGAAACCAGATGGGGAAAAATAAGTATACACTATAATTCAGTAACCTATAGAACCACCTTTAACAACAGTAACTTGAAGTAAACGTTTTCTGTAGTTTATCAGTCTCTAACATTGTTTTGGAGAAATTTTGGCCATTCCAACACCTTGATTTTTTTCTTCTTTTTTAACCATACAGACGTCGATTTGATGGAGAGCTTGGGATCATTGACCTGTTACATGAACCAAATAGGGCCTAGCTTAAGCTGCTGGACAGATGGCCTCACATTTGTCTCAAGGATATTCTGGTATAAAGTAGAGTTCATTGTTGTCTCAATTAATGCAAGTTTCCCCGGGTCCTGTGGCTGCAGAACAAGCCCAAATGTGCTTGGCAGTTGGTACAAAGTGTTTGTGGTGATACTCTGTGTTTGTTTGTTTTTTTTTTGCCAAGCATGGCAGAAAAAAGAGTGCTATACAAACATGACGTATATACAGACGCTAGACAAAGAGTGCTGTACATCACTATCAGCGCTAACCTGACACTGGTCTATAGTGACGCGCTTTAAGACTAATTGAAAAAAGGGGTGAGTGGCATTTATTGTAAAATATGAAAATGAATGTAATGTTCCTTGTTCCATTTAAAGATTAGCTTGTGAGATTATGCTGAAAATGAAAAAGTAGTCATTATATGTTATCTATTTATTAAGGCTGTTGAGTCAAGAAACTGCTTAAAATGCACAAGCTTTGATCTTTTATTCATAAGCTCTCCAATCTGAAAACATAAGTCATCTGTTGATGGACACACAAATGCAAGCTGAGATTGCACCATATTTTTATTGAGATATTCTCATTGCTGGCACCTGTGACAGGCAAAATGATTTCTCTAGCACAATCTTCGGCCTGTCGTCTCACTAATTCAAGCTGCACAAATAAGCCTGAGTTAATGCCAGTGACATGAAGTCATCTTTGAAATATGACACATCTTTCAGTTTGAATGGATTTGTCTTACAGAGGTGCCAAGTCACCATAGAAATGCATGCAAAGAGCAGACCATTACTGAGTATAAATGAGAAGTGGAATCTTCTAAAATATTACCATCTTTCCTCATCATCTTTCCCTGTAAAATTATTTCTATTTGTTTATGTATTTATGCTAGGTAGTTTGTGTACTTTTTATCTGTTCGGTAATATCCCTGCATTAACATGATTCTCTTGTTTAATAGAACATGCAAAAAAGCTCCATTAAGCATAGTCTGATATAAAAGTAGAACTGCAGTGGTGTATTCACATGTCAACATGCATGATTTATCTGTAAGCAATGTTTTATTTACTTTTTTACAATTTATAGACAATTCTCTGTATCGTTGTAAGCCTAGAAGAATAAAGGCCAGTACAACCAATGCAAATATAAATGCAGGATAGTCAAGCAACCATGCAGTAGTGACGAGTGCCTCAGCTCTCTAAGACAAGAACCAGTGTGTAACTCCAGTAAGCAGTCTGACATCTGACTAAATCCACCCTATACCCCCCATGAGTGGGCAGCCAGTTGTGTCATAAAAACCCGAGAAGCCACAGATGCCAAGTGGTAGAGCTCTGAGTCTGAAACCCTGTATGTTTCTATATAGATTTGCTTTAACGTGGACAGTATGTTTTGCTTTCCACAAGTGCTAGTCCCAAAAATATATTACACAATTATAACTAGTAAAGCATGACATTCTGTGAATGCTGTTGGATGGATGAAACGTATTTCATTCGGGGCTTGAGTAATAGTGTAGAAAACTCAAATGGACAAAAATATCTAATTATTTTTAAATTTCCTGCAACAGTCAAAGATCTACATAAGGCAAACCATTACCATTAATTTAAAAAAGACAATGATTTAGCTAAAATATGATATCAACTAACAAACCAACGGAATCTAGAACTATTACATATTTCGCCATCATTATAGAATAGCAAACATGGATATTCTGAGCTGTTCTCACCCTTCATAACCACTAACCATTACTGCCTAAATAGCACATAAATGTCTTTTGTTTACTTTCACTCTAAAATAAATAACACATGAAGTAGCGCTATGTGTCTATTCAAACATAGTATTCGACATAGTACCAAGTTTTGCATTTTGATCAAATGATCAAAATGATTATGTGAGTTCCTTTAAAAAAAAAAAAAAGGCATGTGACCCAAATTGATGCGCAGAAGAATATGGCAGGCCTTTAGGCGAGGGCTTCATTTGCATATTTTAAAAATCATTAAAATCAGTGGAGTTCCCCAGAGCATGAACACGCTGTTGGAATTACTGTACTGTGGTGTAATGTATGTCCCTTTAAAACAAGCCTGTCCCTTTTTGGCTTATGATTACCTAAAACACCAGGGCACTGAACCAGCTTATTCTGGTCTACTAGCTGTAGCTCTGTTAATAGTGATTACATGTTTGGTAAATATGTATACTGAAATCATCTTCATCCTTTTTTTTTTTTTTTTAATCCAAAGCCACTTACACATGTGACAGTATACACTCAAGACACCTAGCTGTTGAGGAGCTGAACAGCCACACAAACTAGTCGGAATAAGCGGTAGTATTCAGGAGCACTATAAACATTAACATAAAATAGTCAGTTGAATTATAAGGATACTTAATAAAACACACTAATATCAATAATGGAGTAATATCAGTTCCACAAAATCTTTAATTTTAGAAGAGGCAAACACACCTGGATAGACATCTGAACAGATCCACACACTCGGGTACAGAGAGGGAATTTTGGGATTAATGGCAGGATGAATAGCTGTATCATCAGATGTTTATTAAGGGTTATGAGGGAATTTGCACAGTAAACGAAGTCAGGTAGTTTGCCCCACCATCACAGAACTACAAGTTCATGGGTTTAGATATAGCCATGCAGTGGATTGACACTAATTATCCTCCTTTCCATTGTGAGCCAAAATTGGTGGTTGAACATGATTGCAGTGATGAGTTCCTGATCCCGAGGGGAAGGATTTATAGGAGATATAGGATGGGTTCACTTTATGGATGTGTTTGCCTTCAAATATTTGCATACTGATGAGCAATTTGGCAAATGTTGCTATCAGAAACAGCTCACAGCTTTTTAATGTAATGGATTTCAGAATGTGGCATCCTAAATATCACTTATTGTTTCTAGGTTTGCAGGTTTGATGCTGGTTTCAGAGGTACTACAAAAGAAATGCACCAGGAACTGAAGCCTGTGCACCCAAAACTGTTCATAGCAAAAAGTGCCACAGTGGAAAGGTCACTATTAGGAACTGTCTACTCTCACTTTATTCTAGTTGAGAAATAGTGGCCTGTTGTAAGAAAGTTATCAGAAATGTGAAATGATACACATGCTCATTCAAACACAAACACTTTCGTATTAAATAGAAAGTAACAGTTCTGTAGAACTGTTCTTTTTTCATTTACAGAAAAAAAATTGAAAATAAAGATTTAAAAAAATCTTTATTGAAAACAAATTTCAGGTTTTACATATTGATTTCAGACTTAATTTTTTTTTTTTTTTTTAAATTAGATCATACCCATGAGACTACAAATGCACAGCTTGAGGTGTTAATTAATATCTGTATTTAATTTCTCCTCCTATCTCATGTCATAACTTCATTCACCTTTAATGACAAACAAGAAGCAGTAAGATCAGTTCAGTTTTGAAGAAAATAAGTAACAGTCAATTGTACAAAAGCATTTCAACAGCAAGGATTACTAATTATTTCTATCATCAGAGAGTGATTGATTTTTCTCATCTCAGTATATTTGTAAGCACAGAAGACACAACTGCTTCATTACCAATTTGCTTATAAGAGTCTATTTTTTGTGCTGAGTGACGGTAGACAGAAAACTGACGCAAAAAAAATAAATAAAGAGAGAGACGCACTGCACCATGACACACAATGCTTTGGATGCTTAGGGACAGTTTCATGTCACTGTTCTGGAGTTTTAAATGGAGGGAATTCCATATATTTGTGACTGTTCATAGAAAGCCAGACTGCAAAAACTGAATACAATCTTACATGTAATTCATTTATTAGAAATTACCTAAATTCAGCACAGTAAAAACTGTAGTCTTCCCCACTGTGACACAGAGACAATAAAAATTAAACAACACAAACTCCTCCTTATGATCAAGTTCACAGTTTATAGCACATCATCCAGAAATGATCTTTCTGTATCCCATAAGAGAGGCAATTCTAGTAAAGCTGGATTATTGCTTATTAAATAATAATTACAGCAGATTTAATGTATGCATGCTACCTCCTCATGAGCAGTGATGTATTATAATAATCAGAATAAAATCATTTTAATTTCATCATCTGACTTGTAAGTGGAAATATGTGTTAATGTTAATTTGTTTTCTTAAATATTCTGGCCTGTTCTAGGCAGCAATTTAATTATTTTATTTGCACATTTACTTAATTTACATTCCTCCTGCATTCAGCTGCAAAATAAAATTACACACTTACTTAAAGTGAAGGCTTTCTGTATGGCCTGTTTGAGTGTGGCACAGTGCCGAGTCAGTGGACCGTAAACAGTTGGCCATAGCAGATTAGCTCAGAGGCTAAAGTAGGGTCCTGATGTAGCTCATTTAAGCACCCCTTTGATTCAGAGGAGTAGTCTGGGTGGGCCTCCAATCCACAAAGATCTTTGTGTGTGTGTGTGTGTGTGTGTAGCAATTGTCTGGCCTGAGTCTCTTTCATGATTAGCTGAATAAACCACTGCGAAAATAAATGGGACAGATTGAGTAAGTTTGGAACATCTACAATTAGATTTAGCTATTTAAGTCATGCTTATAATTTCTTTTCAGTAACATAAACCTGTATAGACTAATTAATACTAAAAAAAAAAAGGTAATTTGTTGAAGGGTGCTGTTTGACACCTTTATCTAATTACAATCCACATGTTTTAAAAGTATTAGAGATGTATAGAACAGGAAAGTTCTCGTAACATAGTGTTCGCAAGTGTTAGTGTGTACCGCAAGACAAATGTGCGATTGTGTGATTTAATACCTTTTTTTTTCATCTGATAAACTGTTTTAAATGAAGATTAACTAGAATGTCTTCAAACACACAAAAACAATGGTGGACACCTCCTCTCAGACTCCCTCGGGTGTGTTTGTGTGAGACAGGCAACATGCAGAGAGCTAATCTTTTACTTTATGTGTATGTGCATGTGTAAGAGCTCCCTGCAGTGTGTGTGCAAAGCTGTGAAAGAAGCAGGGCCTGCTCACAGTGTAGGTGGACTGCTAGTGTGTAAACACATGCACAGAGAATCAGAGACAGCTGTAAACACAGACAAACACACACATGCAAACACAGATGCCACATACCCATCTCTCTCAGAACACACCAGTAGTCAAGGTCAGCTCAGCTCTACACATGTTCTACATCTATGTCTCCAGAACCAAAGCTCTTTATGTTTGAGTTTGGATGTGTTTGTGAACTATAAGCAATTCAGTGTAAGCATTTTTAATAAATCCCAGAACAAGTGTTAGCACATCAAGAACACAAGAAACCTCCATATGTATTATAGCTACATGAAAGCAAGATTGACATCAAAATAGCATTATAGGGAAGAAGTATGAAGGCCTTGTCTTAGCAGTATCAGTGACATACATATTTCCATCTCTCCTGAGAATAAGCTGCTGATAATAAGATCCTGGGGAGAGGCAATAATGAAGACAGGCGGAAGACAAGATAGCAATGTGTTCTAGGATTTGGGCAGGTCTATGTGCACTACAGATGAGAAGAATCTAAATTTAAAAAATGGGAAGAGTTTTCCCTATATGATCCCATTTAGCTTAAGTGAGATTGGGGGAGGGGGTAGTGTATTGAATACAGGGCTTGCTCCCATTTTATAGCAACAGTGCCAGTATGCAACACACACTCTCACACTCAACACACTTACTGTAAGTAAACCCACAAGTTTATATTTGATTGCAATAATATATGTGGCACATCACTTAAAGATGTTCTTTATTTATATAGCAATTTACAATAGTAATTATATAACACTTTATATAGTAATTTATAAACTCATGTAAAAGACAAAAGAAAAAACAAACAAATGAACAAACAAACAAAAAAACTAATAAAATGATAGAACATGCTGTGGGACATAGTGTAGTTACCTCACATGTACTATGGAAAATAAGAGCAAGACAAGCATTAGGACAACAGACAGAAGAAGAGAGAGTTTAATTCAGGGCAGAGAGAGAGAGAGTGTATGGAGAGGACCTTCATGGCGCAGTGGACTACAGAAGCATTCTGCCCACTGCACTGATGAAGAGAGACAGGGACAGAGGCTTGAGAGCATCTGTTTTTAGAATCTGACTTTTCCTACTCAGCTTCCATGTCCTTCCATTTCAGCGGTCCTCTCAGCAACCCTTTGACACTTCACACACCCTCAGCAGGCAGCCTGCAGCAGCACCACTGCCTCACATGCTTTAAAAAAAGGAAAACACTCAGAGTTGTCACAGGGTCAGCAGGGGAATGACTAATTACTGCAGGTGGAGCTACATGCACAGCTGCAGTGTTATGTAACACACCTTTGCATGAAATACGACATATCAGCCTCCAGGGAAGAGGTGAAAAACATAACGATTAGCAGGTGAAACAGGCTGCGATCAATACAAGCACAAACTCTGCAAGAGACAGCACAAGGCAGGGAGAGACTGTTATCAGGAGACGAAAAGGAAAAAGAGGTATTATTATAACAGGGATTATCCCTTATGAAAAAACTATGATCTCTTAAATAAACAACAACAAAGTGGGGAACTTATTTTTAGTACAAAGCACTGTTTGAACTGGATTTATAGGGACAATATGACAAATAAAATGCACAGATATCTCCTAAAATTGTAAAGAAGAGATACAAAGCCTGAAAGGTAACTAAAAAGCAAATAAAATCAACATAAAAAAGAAACTCCAAAAAGTAAATGAACACCTAACTAACTAAAACTAACCAACTAAATATGCAACTAATACTGCAGTGTGGCAAAAACCTGGCCATTTAAATAGGATCTACAGGAACAAGAAGGACATGGATGGAAACGGTTAAGTAGACTAAAATAAAATAGTTTTCAAAGCCAGAGCTGCTTCAAATGGACGAATATGTCAGTTTAGAGGAGTCTTAAACTCCCTTCCTCAAGGGCAATAGCACTGAAAAACACTTCTGTGTTTTTCCTGACAATGAGCTCATGATGATTTTATGGATTAGCTAAGCTCTGTAGGTCCTCCAAGACTAGGAACCTTAACTTAGAGAGAAAACTCCTGTCCTTGTACTTTATGTAACATTCAAGGACACAAGCTTCAAACAAGTCTGTGTTCGAATATCTAGTGAAACAGATTGATGACAGTAGTTTATCTAATATATGTAACTGTAGTCCTATGACTAAGCTGAGGATCAGCAAGTAAGTGACATTTTGGACACGATATGGGCAAATGTTCTGTTTATTTTTTGCTCCGCTAGTGGAGATAGATCCCGAAGAAGCCACACTCACAATATAGCACATGGGCTAGCTGGCTAGCTAGCTCATATTGATTTGTACATTCCTGTTAAAGGTGCTTCTGGTAAAATTGGCATCTGTTCTTCCTTTTCATATTTTAATTCAAAAGTTATATTCCTGAAAAGTATCATTTGCCATATCTGCTGATGATGTCAGCTAACACTACTAACGCTTTCGAACTAGAAAGTGGAATTTTACATAGTGAACACGGACGAGCGGAGTGATAGACACACTGAAACGTCCCTTTGCAGTTATACTAAATATAAGCATTCTTGGAATGCCGCTTGACCAATCAAACTGTTGTATAATATAATTTATACAACATAAGGGGAATTCAAATGTTCTTTTTTTCATTAGTTTAGGTTCTATGTTGTAAAATAGCAGTTCTACTGTATGTCATGGCCTAAATGAATCTCTGGCAGAAAACACTATGTAAGAACGCATTTGTCCTCAACACAGATTACAGAATGTGAATTCTTTTAGATGCAACTTCTCTGTGAACCAGTCTAGTGTAATACAAGCTCTCCACTCCAGGCTAGTGTGCGGAAAAAGCAGTAAAACAGAGTCAGCCAGTCTCCTCCAGGCCAGGGGGATTATGTTTAGCCTAAAAGCACTTCTGAGTGTAAAATGGACCACTGCAAGTGCTTGGGGTGGATTCTCTTGAGATCAGTGTAAGGGGCCAAATATTACAGACAAGATCACAATGACAACATTGAACTCCATCAACAAGAAATACCGTGAGCAGCCCTGGCTGGAGTGTAGAGGATCAGTGTGAAACTGCAGGAGGAGAAAAGTGGAATGATAAGACTGTTTCCACATCAATTCCCAAGTTGTGCAACGATGCTTCATTGCTTCAGCCCAATATATAAACCCTATAGTGAAGAGAAATTTGTAAAAATCTAGTCAGAGACTCAACCTATTTTAAATTAAGGATGTTTGACTTATTTACTTGGGTCCTACCTCAGTTGAATACAACAACTATAGGATGTTAAATAAATGTTGTGTTGAAATGTGCAATGAAAAACTGGACCACCAGTGTTTCTATTTAAGCAACGCATTGCTGATGTTGTATATGCATGATTGCACTCATGTTCTTCAATTTTTAGTATGCATTTTAGATTGTATGTAAGATTGTAGATGGGTGCATGTGTTCAGTGAAACCTCTTAACAGGTGTGTGTATGTTAATCTCTACTTTTCACAATTGAAGCGTCTGACTATGTGTATGTGTATTTTACCACAGCCCATGATGGTGTATTTATTGGCCTGGTTGTTGCTATGGTTTGCAATGCTACATCCACTAGGGGAAAGAGGGGAAAAAAACACCAGGATCACTTCCAGTGCAGCTGTTCCTTCTTTCCCTCAGTTTTAAGGCTTCTCACTTTTCTCACGTCTAAAGATCACACCTAGTAGGCTTTCATCAGGAATGAAAATAACGGTTACCACACACTCCAAAGGGCACTTTTTCTGAGCGCCCGTAAGTTGAGCTTGGACCATATTGAAATTCTGAGATGTGTCATTCTGTCCTTCCTACTGAGACTGGCGCTAAGCATCTCACACACACACACACACACACACAGCTGCACATCTCTCATAGTCCTCACATCAGTTTGTGGTTTTCACATACAACCCCTTCTAGATTCCAGCCCCTCAGAAACCAATTATAAAGGTAAAGTCTAGAAAATAAAAGAGCCCATGATGAGCACTTTTAAATACTATTTAACATTCCAGAGCATCAAGCCTATTCTCCGTAAGGCTCCTGCACAAGTACTATGGAGTCTGCAAGTCTGAATTAGACTGGATGAATGGAAGAAAATTGGGAATGGCTAGTGTTTACATAAAGCTCCATGGCCACTCACCATAACCTCTCCCCCTGTTAAACTAATCTTCAGACAATGCACACAAGCAAATGTGATACTTCTGCACAACAAGCATGCAGACAGTCAGCCCCCAAAGATGACTGTGCAAGCTCACTGTGTCTAATAAAGGCTAACAGAAATTTTCAACTTTCCTCTGGCTCACAGAAATACTTGCATTGTCCCAAGATTCCAGTGACTTGACCAGCAAGATTCCTGAGAGCTGTCATTAGTGAGGCCCTGTTTCCACTTGGTTCAGCACTCAGACAAAAAAAGGGCTGTTGTGGTGGAGACAGAGATAACAATCAAGAAAGAATACAACTTAATATAAAGGCAGACCATGTTTCAACCCTTTGTGGCTCCACAAATGACCAAAAATAACCACTTTAGTCTTTAGCAATACTCAAAGGTCACCACTGAAATAATGAAAAGCTTGAAATATTTGCACTCACTGATCCATACTGCAAATTCAAAGGCACTGATGCTTGTTATGAGGAGAGTATGAGAGAAATTGATTAGAGGTTCTAGCAAAAAGCCAGTAGTGTATTTTGCAATGTGCATGGTGCCATGTGATGGATTGATGTGCCATTCCAGTCTCATGCCTCGTGTTGATGAATGAATGAATGAATGAATGAATGAATGAATGTGGGAAAATACAACAATGACAGTAACAGTCCTGTGCTTCTGTGATTAGTGTTAGCATGCAAAATCTGAACATTAGAGTGAAATTAGAGTCTGTCAGACCAATCCCTGTTTCAATGTGCTAGTTGAAAAGCTTAAAGGTCCTGTCATATTATTTTCAGGCATTTTATATTATTCCAGAGTGGCTTATAAAATACATCTTGAGAAACTGATACTCTGAAAAGCATGCATATACACTCACCGTACACTTTATTACTCTTTACACTTTATTAAGTGGAAAACTTGTACACATGCACATTCATGCAGTTATCTCATCAGCCACTCATGTGGCAGCAGTGCAATACAAAAAAAAAAAAAAAAAATCATGCAGGTACAGGTCAAGAGCTTCAGTTAATTTTCACATCAAACATCACAATGAAGAAAAAGTGTGATCTCTGTGACTTTGATGAAGTATTTCATAAACTGCTGATCTCCAGGGAATTTCACACACAGCAGTCTCTAGAGTTTACAGAGAATGGTACGTAAAAAAAAAAAAACATGAGTGAGTGACAGTTCTGTGGGTGGAAATGCCTTGTTGATAAGAGAGATCAGAGGAAAATGCATTATGCATTGTGCTGCTGCTATATGATTGGCTGATTAGATAGCTACATGAATGTGCAGGTGTACAGGTGTTCCTATTAAAGTGGATGGTGAGTGTATTTTTAATAAATTGCTCCAGAGTGCCATTCTCTGCCTCCCCAACTCACAGCCCATCCACTGAGACCAACTAGTCATTAAGTTTCCTAAAGAAGAAACAAATCTGTGTTAATATTTATTAGTTGACTTACCAGAGTTTCAAAGTACAACTAGCCAGAATGACAGGATATGAGGACAATGCAAAGTATCCACGTGTGAGGCCAGCAAGAAGTTTCAGAGAGTTTATAGGCCTACTACAGTTATTAGGCTACTACTAATAACAAAATATGCTAGTTCACTTCAATAAATTCACTAATAATGTGCTCACATCAAGTCACATCATCACATCAGACATGTTTAAAATCAGTGTTTTTCAACACTTTCCTGTTCCAACCGAGAGCAAGGATTATGCTGATTATACTGATTCATTATTTAAGGTAATGAAATCCTGAGCTTATTGCAATTAATTGCTTCAATCTGTGTTCTTAATGCCATCTTGAGAGAAATGTGCTTTTGAGAGAACAGTAGGATGATGACACAAAACAAACTTCACCTTTGGTTATGTTGTGTTTTGTCTTTGCAAAAGGAATGGTTAATTTCTTCAGGCTCTTTCAGCTCATTTTAGTTAGTGTTCAAGTTTACTAGCATGCTAATTAGAGGGCACTGGTTAAATCTATGAATAAAATGTCTATAAATGTCATCTATAAATCTATAATGTCAAAACAGCACACCACCAACTTTACATAGTACAATAGCCTACTATTTACTATTTATCTACTTTTAGATCTATTAAATTTTAGATCTATTAAAACTATGTCAGTGAATTAGTATATATAAAAAAAAGATTAGAATAATAAATAGGAGAATACCTTTTAAATGGCCACTTTGTGTTTGTGCTAGGAACACTGTGGCAGCAGCGCACCTTACATGCTGTATGACCTCCATGCTAGATGTAAGCTTTTAATCTGTTTGTGTTAAGACAGTACATTGTAAGGAAATCTGAGAGGTGCTGTTGATTCAGCTGAATGTGCAGGCAAAATGCCTTCTGTATACTCACTATGTGTGTGTTATTAACTGGGTTAAACCCTGTTGTTATACTGTATGTTAGGCTTAGTTAAATAAAACAAAATGCCTAAAACACAGAAAGAAAAAACTGTTTTGTTAAAGACTGAGGGATGGTAAATCCCTATGTAAAACAGTTCCCCATGTCAGCATAAGGGTCTACAGTTCAGTGCTGAATTTTTTAGAACATGACAAAATATCACCAGTAGATGGAGATAGAGTCATGTGAAAAAATGAGGACACCTCATGAAAACCTGTGTTTTTTTTTTTTTAACATAGTTAAACATATGGACATTTGATCTTCATTTTAACAATACTGGGAGATTCAAGTAATATA
>CM075005.1:18141376-18153641 GCA_037576675.1 Pangasius sanitwongsei
CTCTCTCTCTCTCTCTCTCTCTCTCTCTCTCTCTCTCTCTCTCTCTCTCTCTCTCTCTCTCTCTCTCTCTCTCTCCCACTCCCACTCCCACTCCCAGACAAAATATAACCAAATACAAGACCTGCTGATGTCAATGAATTTTACTGCCCTAACATTGATTCTTTCAAGCATACCACACTGTTAATATTTGTTATTGTACAATACGCACTGTAGCTTCTGTATCATTTTTATTTCAAATTGACCAGCTACAACACTTTCATTCCACCACTGTACAGGTTTGGATGCATCCACACACTCTCCAGAGAAACATGGGGGTAGTACAAAAATTATTCAAATATTATATAACTCTGAGTTTGATATGTTAAAAAAGGAAAATGGTGGTCCTCGTGTCACACCCCTAGTATAACATTTTAAATTAGTTCCATGTCTAACTGCATTAAATTATAGGCTAAGCTGTAGTACTTTGTGTATCATAAGCTGTGTAAATAGTAATGTTCACCTTTGGGTCATCTTGGGGAAATCCAAATTCCGCATTGTGAATTTGGTTCTCTGGGAGCACTTTGATTTGAGACAGGCTGATTAACATCCAAGCAGCTACAAGCAACCAGCCACCACACCGCAGAAATCTGATCTTAGCACGTGGACATTTTGAATGAAGAAAACATTATCTAAGATTGAGATAACTGAGATAATTATGTCACAAATATAAGACTATTAAGCCTACTTCTAGCCATCTTTATTAATTTCAAGCTTAATGTTGTCTTATTCTGTTGCCAATTAAGTTTGCTTCTTTCTAAATACTTAAAATAAGCAAAATTATCTGGCAAAAGAATAAGACGATTTTAAGCTTGAACTGAGTATATCAAGAAATAGGCTGAATAATCATATATTTGTTTAAAAACAATATAATATTCAGGAATATTAGTTAAAATTGCCTATATTCTAGATATTTTTTACTTGATGATATTTTTTTGCAGTGAGAACATTTCCCACACCGTTGATTATGGATTTCTTCAGGATGTGGCCATGCACCACACTGACCACTAAGATGATAACAAGAAGACGGAGGTGCAAAAACTCTGCATGATGATCATCAGAGTGGAAACTGTTCAGCAGAACACAGAACTGTGTCAAGGCCCACTGAAAGTTCATTCAGTGCTTTAATACAAACGGCTTTAAAAGGAGCAAATTAAAAAAGGAAAGGTTTTAAGGAAGTGAAAGGAAAGTATTTTAACAATTTACGTATATCCATTTATTAATGATTTTTTATTTAAAGATTGTAAATTTGCATGATGTTAGAGAAACAAGTGCTTTCACAAAGAATTTGTCATTTTTTAAATTTCTGTTATACAGAGCTGCCATGTGCCCCAGTTACAATGTAGCACCAATGTTCTAAGCCCTAAAATATTAGCAAAAATATTAGCAAAAAGTCCTCTGAATTGGTTTGCTCATAATTTGTGTAGAATGTATGTTTCATTTTTGACCAGTCCCAATTGTGCTCATCACTTTGAAGGTGATTCTACAGTATTCTTGGGTTATTATTGATCCCTAGTGGAGAAAATACACAGATGCAACATTTCTTATTGTACAATCCCAAAACAATTATGGAAAACTGGTAAGACTATTCAGAGCTTTTCCTTTCAAAAAGAAATGTCACACCCTAGGGTAAATAAATAAATAAATAGAGAAAAAATGAATGATTAAATAAATAAGTTGTGCTTAGTGTGAATTGTTCATCATCTAGTGTGCTAACGTATGGCTAAAGAACAAGCATGTGTGGACTTCAGTGTTAAAGGAAAAATCCACAGTGAATATCTTGCATATCAGTATTTATAACCATTATGTAATATTCGACTGTACAAAAGATTTAATCTATGATTCAATTTTAAGTTGACTGTTTTGGTTTACAGTTTATTCATTAACAAGGCAGTGTTCACTTTAGCTTACCAGTTTCCTATATTACCCACAGTGCAATTCGACTGCATGCTGAAAGTGGCACCACTGGGGATTCATCTCTACCTAAAGAAAGCGCTGCAGCAGCGCTTTAGTCCTTTAGTTTGTTCAGTTCTCTCACCTCCTCATCTGTACTCTTTGCTCAAACAGGTCAGGCTCCAAAGCTTCAACTTCGTCTTCTGGCCGAGCTGAGTCTCTGCCATAATTCAAAAAACTTGCGTCATATAGTTGCATTGCATTCTGGAACTCATCAAACATTTGCTGTCTCCACGACTTCTACACTGGATTTCTCATTAATATGACATTGAACTTCATTGAAAAATAGTGAGTGAGAAACGAAGCTCTTACTCTCTTGTTTTTAGGGGCTAACAGCAAAACCTGACTGTTATTACTTACGGTCGAGATCAATTAAACACTATGCAGTGTCCCGCTGTGGCATCACACAACCTCTACCTTCTGACGGGAACAGCAAAAATACAGCATACAACAAACTAGCAAGAGAATCAATAAGCACATCACACGTATTTAGATATAAACAGTTTTTTAATGTGTTTCAGGGTGGATTTTTTTTTTTTAAATGTGTCCTGTTTACTGTAAATACAGTTTCCAATATAATGCTTCCCAAATACGTGTTTTATTAAGTTATTGCTTTCATACTGAAATCAGCAAAAAGGGGCCACAGAGTTGTGAGTTCCTCACTCTTTCCACCATCACATCAGAACTGGACCAGCAGAACAAATATTTGGGGATGTCCATGTCTGCAGTACATAGATTACCAGAGACCATCGCCCCTTGAACAACACTTTTTGTTCTCGTTAGACAACAACCACAAAGGACAGGGTTATACATCAATCATGCAATTTATCAATACTGTAAAACCTAATGTTGTCTTTACTTAAAAAGTAAACCTTGACTAAACATTACTTAAAATGTTGCGTTTTGTACCCATAAATCAAAAATCGAACTTATTTCCATACAAAAAATTTAAACTTAAGATTTCAAGTGTTATGAACTCAAAATCGCGATTCATTAAAATAGCTCACTCTGGCCTTTCTTTGATGTGATTGGTCATGCAAATAATTCTGCCTGGCAACAAGAGAACTAATGCACTGATTGGCAGATAATTGCAAAAGGCGGTCCTCTTCGTCTCATCTGTTGCTGGTACCGGTGTAGTGAAATTCAAGATTTCATCATGAGTAGGAGAGAGATCTCTGTGTTTATGAAGAAATGGCAATCATGTACAGGATGTTTTGTAGATAAAGCTACATTTTGCTAAAAAGTGTTAATTTTTGCCTATGTATGGAGACTTTTCTCACCGCCGTGGCCCAGGTTTGATTCACGGTTAGTAAACAATAAAATACACTATATGAACACCAAGTTAAGTGAACTTAACAGTTTAAGTACAGTCTACATGAGCACCAAGTTAAGTGAACTTAAATATACAAGTTTTGAGACCCTTTTACTCAATTAAACTGAGGGAACGGGTTTACTCAATCAACTGAGTACAGTCAACTTGTTAGGGGTTTCAAAGAAGCTAGATATTTTAGCTAAACTTTCAAAATAAAGGGTACATTAGGTATTCTGCATTTAAAAATGACAAAAAAAAAAACTTGTAGTTGGCTACTTGGATTGTTTTCTTCATGTGTATGTGTCAAACACACATTTTGTACATGTATTTACATGAATGATGAATTTCAAATTGTTTGGAGATAGCCTTATAACCTCTCCCAGATTGATGAGCAGCAACAGTTGCTTCTCTGAGGTCATGACTGATGTCCGTTCTTCTTCGCATGATGTAGACACACACCTGAGTGCTCCAGAATACCAAACTGCCAGAGTTCTGCTTTTGTAGATGTAGTCACACTTCCTGCTGATTAACTAATCTTGTGCATTTTTTAAGGAACACCTGGCTGCTAATTACTCTCTTAATGATTGCGGAAGTACTTTCCCCCCCACCTGATTTCTGAATGTTGGTTTACTTTATTGGGGAAAAAAATGACTACATAGTGAAATCTGTTTGTTTTTTTTTGTCACCTTTGTTTATAGTTTTGAAGGAGGGTGTACTCCTATAAACAAATTGCCTCCAATGTATATATGACTATACATACTGACTATGTAACATTTAAACTAGTAGATGTTTATCTTACAATCTACAATCATCTTACTTCTAGATCTAGATAGATGTGCTGTAGGTAGCTCTCATCTGATACAGCTGTGTTTGTGGGAGCCATGATGTTATCTGAAGTTATGTTACTCCACCAGTTCAGTCTTGTCATTTTTTCTTATCTTGCCTTTTTTTGTATAATTAATAAACCGTCATTTGGAAAGCCAGTACTTCAAATGCACTCTAAGAATAAAAGTCCCTTGTTTTTTTTTTTTTACACAGTCCTGTCAAGCAAAGGCAGAAAAGGCGGAGGTGTTCTGGTTTTTCTGGTTGAGTTGAGGGTGTTCACAGGTATAAGAAACTACATGTGCATTTTGATGTGTAAAAAAAAAAAGGGTTAAAAGGTTTAAACTGTCAAACTGGAGTTACAGGAGTGAGAGGTATATTGCGTGCAAACTCTGTTTGGTTCATTGCAATGGAAAATGTCATAGCACTATTGTTTTCTACTGCATAGTAACAAACAGTGAAAGTATACAGAACAGCATCAGTATAGGAGCAGGAGGAAAAGTATAATCCCAAATTTAATTTACAGCTATAGGGTGTTTCAGATAGTCTCTTTTCCTTTTGGCCTCATATCGGTGTAGGTAAAATCTGCTCCTGTTTGGCTTTAAGCCCCTTCACTCATACAGAGCCCAGCAGAACTTGGACATGCACACCACAACATTTCTAAACTAAAGAAGTTTTCAGAGCGAGGTTGCTTAGCAACTAGTCCGTACTGTACGAGCCCCTGCAGTTCCCTCCTGAGTGTGTGTTTTGCCTGTCTCAGCAAGGCAGCCCTGAATCCTGTTCCATGGCTCAGCCAAAGCCTTGAAAATCAAATGAGAAGGTGATACCTGAGGTGCAGCCGCGCTGGTGACATTTGCAGCACTATGTGGGAGGGCTCACTGCTGCAGGAACTTATCACTGCACTGTGACTTTAAACAGTGACACATGAATTTCACTCTGACCTCTGGAAAAATAGGAAACTCCGGTGGAGTAAGTGGAAGCAGGGGTAGAAAAAACACTGGCCTGGGCATCCGACACAAGCAGACTGTGTGCCTGGGCTATTCGTTTTTGTAGTTGCCCTGAAGACATTATACTGCTCAGTAATTATTTATCTTGTATATTCTGATTTACAGAGACTGTGAAATGACCCTTAAATGTGACAATGTGACAAATATGTTAACACTGAAACAGACTAAACTTTTAGCACTTCAGTATGTCTGTGTAGTACACACATGATTTCTGTTAGATACCAGGCATGAAATACACATTTTTTTAAAACCCAAACTTGGCATTTTGTTTTGTAACCCTGAATTCAATCCGTATATGTCACGTAGGTTCAACAACCAGAAGAAGATAAAAACTTCTACTCCGTGTCTTTCACAAAACAAAAATTTTCATATGAATATTTAAACTTGTATCATGTGTTTCACGCTGGTGTGACGCACCTCGATGGTGTAGCTATAGCACGTTATTTAATCCAACCACCTGCTGCACTACACACAACAACCGACGAGTGATATGTCTGATGGTAAAATGATATTTATTAGATGGATTAATTAGCATGGAAGACAGAAGAACTTTTCAGAATCAAGAACACATCGTTATGTGATAATACCACGAAACCTAGCAAAATAAAGTTCACCACAAATCTGTCATATAACTCTCCTGCTAGCACAACGTGCAGTCACTTAACGGTTAAACATGTCAACAGAAAATAGTTAGCCAGACTCGAATAGTATCTTATACATGCGATGCAAGGGCAGAACACCAAATCTCATCATTGAAACACTGGCCCACAACTTGCTAACTTTTTGTTGAGGGCACAAACACAATGCGCTACATTAGAAACTTATTTAGAAGAGGATAATAGTCACATACATGTTTGTTTCATTTAGTGTGACTTACCTAGCTGGTCAAACATTATTATATTACCAGTAACCAGTTTGGTTTCCAGGCAACCAACACAAGACTGGGCAGCACACTGGAGATTTCACTTGCCCAGTGGGCTAACTAATGAATTTGTGATTTGGCCACCACTGGGAGGTTGCAAGTATGAGTCACAAATTAGTTGGGTTGACAACAGGTTGTACAACAGCATTTGGTAAATGAGACATGAGTATGAGAGAGTAAGACAAACAGTTGCAGCACATCTCCACACACAGCTCAGATTTTGCAAACTTTGTTGCATGTTAGTTTATCTGAATCCCTTCCAGGAAAGTACAGCACACGCCCTTGCTGCAAGTGATAGGCTTGACTAACAACTGTGACAGCACAAGAGTGATGTTTTGACGGAGACTGCTGTGCTAAATATGATTTTGTAATGCTGAATAATGAGTCACACTACGCAGGTACTACAGGTGCTAATTAACATTCCCTCTAATAATGACGGTAACCCTGAGTGTTAGATAATCAAAACTTTTACACAAGCATACACTTTCGTATAATTACAAATCAACTTCACCATGGTTTCAGTGACGCAGACCATCTGAGATGTTCACATCGGCACAGTCTCTTTCCATCTCAGTCCCAGAGGACAGTGAGAGTGTGGTGCAGTGTGATGGTGTAATATGGTGTAGAACTCTTGGTCTTACATAACCCTCCTAGCTCAAGCCCCAGAAACAAGCACAGTTTTAACAGTGAGGTGTGTCTGATAAATCCCGGCTTACACAAGAGTGAATTCACTAATTCACCATTTGCTTTACATCTTAAATTCTGTTGGCAGAAATGACATTTCTGAGACATATACCCAAGATTTTTTTTTTTATATGCACACACATACAGCACACATTAGCATGCTGAAAACAAACCTGTAACAGAGGAGTGGATGAACGTTTGTTAATGAAGATGTATTGAGCGTGTGTCTCTCCCTGCAGCAATTTGGGAGTAAACAGATCCGATACAGCATGACTATGAAACACTAAACAGGCAGAACAAGCTGTTCCAGCTCCATTTCCTTAAACATACTAGATTGTAGCCCCATCTTCAACTCTCTGTTTACTACTGACAAAGTTATGAGCAAGACAACAAAATACGTATTGCACAGATAATAACTCAAAGGGAGAACTTGATGTGATTTTATCTGCCAAGGATAATACCTAAATAGTGCTGACTCTTATTCCTGAAGATAGGTTTTCCTCATAGGTGGAGGTGTCAACATTGTGATTGGGATTTAATGAGAAGAAAATGTAAATATACACTTTCAATTAATTCACATTACACATCCCTCAGCTCACACGTTAACTGTGTTATCAGCTCTGAAACACAAAGCAACACTCGGTATTCTCTCTAGAGTCATATTCACTTCCATATTTAGCCTGTGTAGTCGAGTACAGGCCTGTCTGGATACACACAGCTCTGGGTGACTGAGTGCTTCCCATAGAGAGAGCGTGAGAGCATGTCAGAACCATACACACTGACTATAATTTCTCTCAGTCTTGTCCAGACACAACTCTAAACTGCTTCTACGTGCAGATCCAGAGACAGCCTACATACTCTTGCCTACCTCTGACAAGGCATACAACCATCTTCTCAAGAGAGCCTGAAATACAGTATTTTTTTTTATTACAAGCTCTGAATAAATGATGTACAGTTTGCACTTGATGGATGCCTAAATGCAAATTCTCTCATTCAAAATAAATAGAACACCTGATGCCAGGGTTATAATTTTGTTACAGAACTTAAAAAAAACAAAAAAAAAAAACAACTTTAGACATACATCATTATTTGCACAAATGTTTAATTAAATTAAATAATAAAATATAAAATGTACAAGAATTTGATATAAACACTGACCCATATTTAATACCCACTGTAAATGGATAAAGTTGGAGAGGGGCAAAGATCAGATTAAGATTGATTTACTTAGACTGTTCTTGTAAAGTCAGGAAGGCATTGTAGTACAGAACTGCAGGACTATAAACTATTTGCCCAATTATTAAAAGACGCTTGGGCTTCCATTATTTCACATTGATAAATCCATCACTTGATGCTGAAAGTCCATTGTTTTTAAAGTGTTTCATTTCTCTGACACTGGCTCATTGGAGATTCCCTCCATTGTGGCAAAGCATGAGCCGGCAGTGAACTGTTCTTCAAACCTGTAAAGCAGATATTTTTAAAAAAGTCAATGACGATTTAGAGTCATGCTCAGAATAACTCACACAGCCAGGCCTATAACAATGTGAGTAAATGCTTTGGGAATATCCAGTCAGTTCTGCATGTTTCCTGTAACACACCTTTGCCTAATCATGAACAGACTGCGGCTAATCTCTCTAATGGCCTTTTCTTCAACAGTCTCTCTGTTCTTTTTCATTTTCTTTAATGTGGCTTAGATTCTACTGCCTTTGGTTTGACTTAAGACCACATTCAAGATACAGTCATGTCCTGGCATGCTAGATGCAATCTCGCACATCTTTCTCACTACTAAGCTGGATCTGGGGAATGTAAAGCATCACACGTGGTGTCTGAACAACCAGCTCGTGAGCACATGGGTCTCCGAGGGAGCATAGTGCATGCACACATCTGTTCCCGTCATCACAGCATTGAAAGAAAATGGGAGCAATTTGTGAGATAAGTAGATGTGAGATTTAGGGGAGAGGGCAAGAGTGTTGGGGGGGGGGGGGTGGCTGAGAGGGTGATAGGAGGACAAAACAAGAGACATTTGGAAAGAGAGGAGTAACTGATGGTGGATTTAATGCACTTTAAGGAGAAAGACACACACACACACACACACACACATACATACACACAGAAGAAAGAGAAAAGGGGGAGGGAGAGAGAGAGAGAAATAGAAAAAGATGGATCAGCATAATCTCAGCTGTGTCCTGAACCTATGGCCTTAATGTTTTCGTCTTAGCGTTACTGCAATCTGTGCATTTCCTCAGAAATAGCAGAGCTCTCTCTCTCTCTCTCTCTCTCTGATTAGAGCAGAAGAGAGGCCAAACTGGTACTCATCCATTACTCAATAAACACAATACATTTCCTAGAACAAATTCATTTGATTAATTGTCAAAACCAAAGAACAACAGTATTCATTTTACAAGTCCTACGAACATATTATTGTAAGAGCGTTTACTGCTCAGCAATTTTAAATATTAATAATTCCTGTGCACAGAATCCAATTTGTCATTACTGTTTTGTACTAATTCGCTTTCCCTCTTAAGCTTAAAAAGCCTGTCTGAAGGATAGGCTGTAATTGGCTGTCTCAAGAGAATACTCGCAGAACGTCAACATCAGCTTACCTCTGCTTCTGCTTCGGGTAAGTCTTTCTGAAATTCCAGCGACGTCAGATGGGAACTGCACCAACACTCAGTCATAAGCTGAGTGACATGAGACAAAGAATGGCTCTGAGCCAGAGAAGAATTATGGTTTACTGTCTTACAATTCATTTTGTCCAGGTTATGAATTGTAGAATGTCTTATTAGTGTCTTCTTTAAAAACATGTTCATTTAGTGGTTAGTAAAGCATCTGACTCTGACCCAGCAACGGTATTGATTTTTGAAGAATCCTCAATTTATCCTACAAAACTAGGATTTCCACTGAGACACTCACAGCATGCTCCATCTCTTGCAGAACAAGTATCATTTACAACAAATGCCTTTTGACCTTAAAGTGCATCCCAGTAATTAATACTATCACTCTCATGTTTTCCCTCAAAAACCAAGCTGTAAAAACTGAAGTCATAATGTTAAAGTCTTTCAGTGTTCATTGTTGCATTAAATGCAGTTAGTTGAGTCATCAGTGTAGTCAGTGGTGACATAAATAGCAGACTATCTCAATAGAAAATATCAACATTTAGTGCAGTTCAGCAGTATTGCTCAAAAGCAGCCACATCCAGATTAAAAGTTGTTTTTTTTTTTCTGAAATTATTAGACTTCAGCCAGCAGTTCCTTTAACCAATGAAACAAATAATTCCATAACCCTGCATGTTCCTGTCCGGACCTTTTCCTCTGTATTTCATGTGAAGCATTCAAGCTTTCACCCCACAGGCAGACTTCTGTGCTGAAGTACCTGCTGTTCCTCACCACCTCCCATCTCACACTTCCAGGGGAACACAGTGCTATTATTACAGCAACAATCTTCCGAGGTAGATTATGCATTATGTGTTTGTGTCACTACTTTTGTTCTGTTCTTGTTTTTCATGTTCAGTGAATCTATTCTCTTCAAAATAAGAGACGATGGAAAAAAAAAAAAGTCACTGGACAGGAAAATATGAAACAGAATCTTTCATCAGCCAGCCTATTATCCATTTCAGTTTGTATGCAATGTAGGCTGTAGCTGAAACAAAATCCTTTCTGACCTTTCAGCAGGTACCGTATTGTTTCTGAAGTGTTATACTGAACTCTCATCAGGTTTGCTACACAGCTGTGTGTGCTTCCTCTTTTCCAGAATCTGGTTGAGCTCATCGGTGAAAGAGTAGTACAGTGGAGACGTGGTGTCTCCGTCAGTTTGTCGGAGTAATACATAACTATTGCCGTTCATTTTGCGTAAGACACTGGGCAGTGTGGCTGAGAAGCCATTGGTGTAGTCCAGCTCAGAGTTTGGTAGAGGTGGAGGGAGTGGAGGTGCAGGAGGAAGCTCTTTATTTGAGGAAACCTGGGCCTCTCCAGGAACAATCTGTAGCAGTCCGTCGTGCGTGTTTGCTTTCCCATTACAGTGGCTGGAGATAGTCTTCAGCTCCATACGGTCATTCCTCTTCCTCTTTCGGTCAGATTGGGCTGCTGCCCGGAGAGAGTACTTCCCCCGTTTGCTCTGCACACAGAAACTCACATACAGCAGCACTACAGTCAGGACCAGGCACAATCCACCAAGGATGGCGATCAGAGAGATGTACATGGCCTCCATGTTCTTCATGGACTGGAACTGCGGGGGGAGAGGATACGGCAGCACCGGTTCTGGATTGCTGTTGTTGGAGTTTTTGGGTTGGAGGGTTGAGTGGGGTGCCGGCGGTAGGTATTGGTGCACAATCAAAGTGTAGATCACTACATGGATGCGGACGCCGTTCTCCAGGGCGAAGCAGCTATAGTTGCCACTCTGCTCTGGTCTTGCCTCAATCACCAGTAAGCCATCAGTGCCAATGCGATAGCCTGAGTTCAGCCCATAGCCCTGCAGCTGCTGCTTATTCCTCGTCCACTGTGGGGTTGCGAGATTAGAGCTGAGCTCACATTGCAGAAGCACGTCGTCCCCTGCCATCACTGAGCGAATGCGATGGAGCACCAGGTCTGAAAAATGAAATCATGGCAGTCAGCTGTTCATGTACAGGTGTTAATGAAGAAACGTGCATCTTGAGTGTAATTTTCAGGAGGTCTGTTCATTATCAAGGTTGAGTGCTTCAAAACTGCACAAGGATTCTGAAAACACACATCACAGTTTGCAACTTCTTTGTACATTGTTAGAATGATAGCTACGTTGGCATGCAGCAGTAGCTTGTTGCTTAACTAGTTAACACAAAGTTGACTGAAGTGCTATTGATTTGATAAATATAAGAGAACTTATCTATCGTGAGATGTAAATTAATTATAAATCGCAATCCATGCCTGCATAGCAAATAAAACTTACACAGGGTGTTTGAAGCATGTTAATATTATGTATTTACATTTACTACATTTAGCAGATGCCTTTATCCTGAGCAAATTACAGAAGTGCTTTGTAGTCTCTATCAAAAACATCTTATGTTAATTTAACAGGTCAAGGTCTAATACGATCAAGGCTTTATCACTTTATGCTAAAGCATGCACTAAATATTACACTTATATAAAAAGTTTAAGCTATTTGAAACTGAGTACTTTAAGCAATGAATGATCCTCCTGTTCTATTGCTCTGATGATTTTGGGATCTGGTAAATCAGTATGCATACCATCTGCTGCAGATTTTGCACAGCCTTGATTCCCACTGAGGATGTCTTGAGTCAGATTGGATCTGCACATAATTAAAAAAAAAAAAAGAAAAAAAAAAAAAAAGAAAAAGATAATTAATTCTGGTTGAATCCATCCAGAACTCCTTAGAAATCTTACTACATTTCAAAGCTCCAATTTGTTTTCAATGCATGGGTATGTACAGTAACTAATAATAATATTGAAGACATACAGTTAGGTCCGGAAGTATTTGGACAATGCCAGAGTTTTTGTGATTTTGCCTTTATACACCACCACAATGGATTTGAAATAA